>JARQOC010000012.1:2768308-3157797 GCA_033576535.1 Allobates femoralis
CCGCGCAGCACAGACATCTGTATCGCTGGACCCGCGCAGCACAGACATCTGTATCGCTGGACCCCGCGCAGCACAGACATCTGTATCGCTGGACCCCGCGCAGCACAGACATCTGTATCGCTGGACCCCGCGCAGCACAGACATCTGTATCGCTGGACCCCGCGCAGCACAGACATCTGTATCGCTGGACCCCGCGCAGCACAGACATCTGTATCGCTGGACCCCGCGCAGCACAGACATCTGTATCGCTGGACCCCGCGCAGCACAGACATCTGTATCGCTGGACCCCGCGCAGCACAGACATCTGTATCGCTGGACCCCGCGCAGCACAGACATCTGTATCGCTGGACCCCGCGCAGCACAGACATCTGTATCGCTGGACCCCGCGCAGCACAGACATCTGTATCGCTGGACCCCGCGCAGCACAGACATCTGTATCGCTGGTTACACCTCCTGGGAAATGAGTCTCAGAAGTCCTCACACTCCCTAGTTTCAGTGTAGGTTCACATCTGACTTGAAGTCAAAATATTCATCATATTCAGGCAGAGAGGTCACAAGCTTGGCTCATACGTGTGTACCAAGAGGGAGAGGTCTGGGGGCTCATACGTGTGTACCAAGAGGGAGAGGTCTAAGGGCTCATACGTGTGTACCAGGAGGGAGAGGTCTGGGAGCTCATACGTGTGTACCAGGAGGGAGAGGTCTGGGGGCTCATACGTGTGTACCAGGAGGGAGAGGTCTGGGGGCTCATACATGTGTATAAGGAGGGAGAGGTCTGGGGGCTCATAAGTGTGTACCAAGAGGGAGAGGTCTGGGGGCTCATATGTGTGTACGAGGAGGGAGAGGTCTGGGGGCTCATACGTGTGTACCAGGAGGGAGAGGTCTGGGGGCTCATACGTGTGTACCAGGAGGGAGAGGTCTGGGGGCTCATACGTGTGTACCAGGAGGGAGAGGTCTGGGGGCTCATACGTGTGTACCAGGAGGGAGAGGTCTGGGAGCTTATACCTGTGTACCGGGAGGGAAAGGTCTTGGCTTATACGTGTGTACTGGAAGGGAGAGGCTAGGGGGTTTATATGCGAGTACAAGGAGGGAGAGGTCTTATACATGTGTACTGGGAGGAAGAGGTCTGGGGGCTCATTTATTAGGACAAGGAAACATTGGGGTCACAAATCTGTATATTAGGTTTAGGTAGAGGGGATATGAGGCTGGTTTCTGTATATGGAGTCATAAGTTTGGGATGTTTGTAGTCGAGGGGCTGGCAGCCCTCATCAGCTTCATTATCAGTACTGTCAGCGGATCAGCACAGACCTTGGGAATCTTGCTGGGTCTGGTGTGTACAGTGCAGTGTGAGCGCGTACAGTGTGTCCTGTGTAAGAACAGTAATGGCATGTACACTGTGATAAATCATAGGAATAAATGAATATAGAGTGCGGGCCGGGATGGAGGAGGGAGAGAGAAGGCTGCGGGGATGGAGGAGGGAGAGAGAAGGCTGCGGGGATGGAGGAGGGAGCGGGGATGGAGTGATGGTGTCCAGCTGCTGCGCTCTGTGTGGCCGCACACAGCTGCTCGCTCCAGGCAGCTCACAGCCCGGACATTTCTCCATCATATCCAGAGGCCCAGAGAGACTTTAGGAGGAGATATTCCAGCTACACGGCCTCTGCCGGCATCACACCTCCAGTCTGCTCTATTACACGCCTTACCTTAGTCTCTGCCAGCCAGTAGTGGGGGTCATCTCTCAGGTGGGCAACGCTGGACACCGGCTGTAAGAGAGGACACAGTCAGACAAAGGCGGGGTACACAGATCTCATGTACAGGCGTCACCTCACAATTCACAGATAAAGGCAGAAAAATATCAATTAAATATTTATATTTCGGCAAAAAAACATTAAGAAAAAGAATGATCAGAAGCGGCACATGGCGAGTGCTGGAATATGGGGCCCCTCCGAATACTTCAGGTGAGGGCTATGGTGCGGAGGACTGGTAAGGGCTTGAATGTATATTCTGAGCAGTGGTTCAGATCCTGCAGGTGTGAACGTGGCCATACATGAGAAACAACAGGATCGTCCACTAAGGCGACGTTCACACACAGCGGATGTAGCACTAAGGCGACGTTCACACACAGGGGATGTAGCACTAAGGCGACGTTCACACACAGCGGATGTACCACTAAGGCGACGTTCACACACAGCGGATGTATCACTAAGGCGACGTTCACACACAGCGGATGTATCACTGAGGCGACGCTCACACACAGCGGATGTAACACTGAGGCGACGGTCACACACAGCGGATGTATCACTAAGGAGACGTTCACACACAGCGGATGTATCACTAAGGCGACGTGCACACACAGCGGATGTAGCACTAAGGCGACGTTCACACACAGCGGATGTATCACTAAGGCGACGCTCACACACAGCGGATGTAGCACTAAGGCGTCGTTCACACACAGCGGATGTAGCACTAAGGCGACGTGCACACACAGCGGATGTATCACTGAGGCGACGCTCACACACAGCGGATGTAACACTGAGGCGACGGTCACACACAGCGGATGTATCACTAAGGAGACGTTCACACACAGCGGATGTAGCACTAAGGCGTCGTTCACACACAGCGGATGTATCACTAAGGCGACGCTCACACACAGCGGATGTAGCACTAAGGCGTCGTTCACACACAGCGGATGTAGCACTAAGGCGACGTGCACACACAGCGGATGTAGCACTAAGGCGACGTTCACACACAGCGGATGTATCACTAAGGCAACGTTCACACACAGCGGATGTAGCACTAAGGCGACGCTCACACACAGCGGATGTATCACTAAGGCAACGCTCACACACAGCGGATGTATCACTAAGGCGACGTTCACACACAGCGGATGTATCACTAAGGCGACGCTCACACACAGCGGATGTATCACTAAGGCAACGTTCACACACAGCGGATGTAGCACTAAGGCGACGTTCACACACAGCGGATGTAGCACTTAGGCGACGCTCACACACAGCGGATGTATCACTAAGGCAACGCTCACACACAGCGGATGTAGCACTAAGGAGACGTTCACACACAGCGGATGTATCACTAAGGCGACGTTCACACACAGCGGATGTATCACTAAGGCGACGCTCACACACAGCGGATGTAGCACTAAGGCGACGCTCACACACAGCGGATGTAGCACTAAGGCGACGCTCACACACAGCGGATGTAGCACTAAGGCGACGTTCACACACAGCGGATGTAGCACTAAGGCGACGTTCACACACAGCGGATGTAGCACTAAGGAGACGTTCACACGCAGTGGATGTAGCACTAAGGCGACGTTCACACGCAGCGGATGTGTCACTAAGGCGACGCTCACACACAGCGGATGTAGCACTAAGGCGACGCTCACACACAGCGGATGTAGCACTAAGGCGACGCTCACACACAGCGGATGTAGCACTAAGGCAACGTTCACACACAGCGGATGTAGCACTAAGGCAACGTTCACACACAGCGGATGTAGCACTAAGGCAACGTTCACACACAGCGGATGTAGCACTAAGGCGACGCTCACACACAGCGGATGTAGCACTAAGGCGACGCTCACACACAGCGGATGTAGTACTAAGGCGACGTTCACACACAGCGGATGTAGCACTAAGGCGACGTTCACACACAGCGGATGTAGCACTAAGGCGACGCTCACACACAGCGGATGTATCACTAAGGCGACGTTCACACACAGTGTAATTGCTGCGTTTTGTGAGGTTCTGTTTTTGGTGCAAAACTGCAGGATATGGATCCTTACAAAGTGCAGCAATACGCTGTGTGTGAACACCGCTGTGCTATGCGCCTGTGCTTACTCACCTCGCCGCGCTCCCTTGCTGCTGGTGATCTGGCCTCTAGGACCTCGCAGCAATATGTGACCGGGTGACATCCAGTCACATGGTTCAGTCTTGGGTCCTCCAAAGGGTCCTATAGCCTCGTGATGAGGAGCGATCACCCGGGGAGCGCGGCGGTGAGTAAAAGCACAGTGGAAAAGCACAAAAAAAAATCAACATGTTGCATTCCTGGTGTGGACGAGATTGTGTGATTTGTGCGCAGGCATCCGCCTGCGCACAGATCACATATGGGAGTACGCACGGTCAAGCGCAGCACCATGCGCTCCCATTATAAAGATAGGAGCTCTCGGCCGCTGCGGTCACATTGCGGACCCTCCGCAGAACGCTACGGAGGGGTCCGCAAATGTGAACCCAGCCTAAATGCAGAATAACGTTGTGTGTGAACATAGACTACGTTCAGACAGAGGCCGGGCATTTCACACACCATTGTGCTCATTTTTGTCCATTTTCAGACACACAACAGACGACAGACACAACACACACAACAGACGAGAGACACACACACACACACAGACCGAGAGACACACACACACACACAGACCGAGAGACACACACACACAACAGACCGAGAGACACACACACACACACAGACCGAGAGACACACACACAGACCGAGAGACACACACACACACAGACCGAGAGACACACACACACAAAAGACCGAGAGACACACACACACAGACCGAGAGACACACACACACAGACCGAGAGACACACACACACAGACCGAGAGACACACACACACAGACCGAGAGACACACACACACAGACCGAGAGACAACACCACACCACACACAGACCGAGAGACACACACACACAGACCGAGAGACACACACACACAGACCGAGAGACACACACACACAGACCGAGAGACACACACACACAGACCGAGAGACACACTCACACAGACCGAGAGACACACTCACACAGACCGAGAGACACACTCACACAGACCGAGAGACACACACACACAGACCGAGAGACACACACACACAGACCGAGAGACACACACACACACACGAGAGACACACACACAGACCGAGAGACACACACACAGACCGAGAGACACACACACAGACCGAGAGACACACACACACAGACCGAGAGACACACACACACAGACCGAGAGACACACACACACAGACCGAGAGACACACACACACAGACAACACACACACACAGACCGAGAGACACACACACACAGACCGAGAGAACACACTCACACAGACCGAGAGACACACACACACAGACCGAGAGACACACACACACAGACCGAGAGACACACACACACAGACCGAGAGACACACACACACAGACCGAGAGACACAGCTCAAGCCTTTATCTTCCGACGCGTTTCGGAGCCTCCTCCCGAGCTCCTTCCTCAGGGAACATCACGATTACACGTTTAAAAGAAAAAAGGCGCCAAAAACATGATTGAAATTGCATCAGCAGGAAGGGAGGATCTACCCATGATGTCACAATGTTCACATAACAAAGTATCGGAACAGCTAATAAAAGCTTTACAGAAGCAAATCACAGTGGGTGATATCCAGAAAGTATGCATATCATATAAAATAATAATATATATGAAAAACAAGACAAAACTCACAAACATAGAAAGAAATATGTGGTGAATAGTGACGGAAAGGTTCTCATGTGGAATCAAACTCACGGAAAAAAAAATATATAAACGGTGATATGTGCTCCATATTTGCAGTCTTTCTGCCTGGCGTGCTATATATATTCTTATAGCAGAACAAAGTGTTTTAGGAATTATAGAACTGGAATAAATTAGAAACTTAAAAACTGTTGTAGTCCCAACTGCAGAGAGAATATCTTACAAATCAGTGGAAGTAATATACAAAGCTGAAGATGGCAATGGGGCGAGAAAACAAAAGGGATGATCAATATGGGAGATACCCAAACATATATGTGTCGTGCTAAATTGTCTGTGATTAATGAGAGAAAAATAAGAATAAGGTAAAATGTATCTGATTAGAAGTCAAAAGTGAAATTCATCTCTCTCTTTGCAGATATCGACATCATGAAAAAGAATTTCGGGAAGGCTGAAGGCAAACAGATGACACGAGGAGATCCATCACCAAGGAAATATATATTTAGTAAATATATGAAAAAATATATGAATAAATATAAATGTATTCGTTAAAAAACATTTTTTAATAAAATTCTACTTTAATAAAATTCAGTTTATCTATAAATATTGGTAGGGTAAAATGATTTCATAAAAGGAAAGAAAAAACAATTAAAATCGAAGCAGGGGCTATTAACAACGAGTAAAGACATCGTAATGTCTATAGAGGGAATTATAAATTACTAGATGGGTGCCCGATGCACAATGCATCGGGATTCTAGCAGAGCGAGATCGTAATGTCTATAGAGGGAATTATAAATTATAAAAGAACGTAAATAAACTTAATGGAAAAAATATCTATTTGGTTTAAAATAAATAAATTCATGTTCATTAGAGATATTTATATGGCCACAAGTCTCATTGAGGATTAGAACTGATTGTTGTTGATCAAATATTGCATGACGGCCGGTCAAACATACTAGGTAGGAGGCTCCGAAACGCGTCGGAAAATAAAGGCCTGAGCTGATCCAGACATTCCCGTGTCTGTGTTTCTTTGGTCTCGGAGCAGCAGCGCGGACACTGAGGAACTTTGTCCAAGAACCTGCATTACTACCACGGTCACCATTGGGAGTGCGGTCACTGCAGGAGCTGCCTGTACACTTTTCTACCAGTTGGACAGGTAATAGTTTAGGTGTATTAGGTCAGGTAATAGTTTAGGTGTATTAGGACAGGTAACAGTTTGGGTGTATTAGGTCAGGTAATAGTTTAGGTGTATTAAGTCAGGTAATAGTTTAGGTGTATTAGGACAGGTAATAGTTTAGGTGTATTAGGACAGGTAATAGTTTAGGTGTATTAGGACAGGTAATAGTTTAGGTGTATTAGGACAGGTCATAGTTTAGGTGTATTAGGACAGGTAATAGTTTAGGTGTATTAGGACAGGTAATAGTTTAGGTGTATTAAGACAGGTAATAGTTTAGCTGTATTAAGACAGGTAATAGTTTGGGTGTATTAGGGCAGGTAATAGTTTAGGTGTATTAGGACAGGTAATAGTTTAGGTGTATTAAGACAGGTAATAGTTTAGGTGTATTAAGACAGGTAATAGTTTAGGTGTATTAGGACAGGTAATAGTTTAGGTGTATTAGGACAGGTAATAGTTTAGGTGTATTAGGACAGGTAATAGTTTAGGTGTATTAGGTCAGGTCATAGTTTAGGTGTATTAGGTCAGGTCATAGTTTAGGTGTATTAGGTCAGGTCATAGTTTAGGTGTATTAGGTCAGGTCATAGTTTAGGTGTATTAGGTCAAGTAATAGTTTAGGTGTATTAGGTCAGGTAATAGTTTAGGTGTATTAGAACAGGTCATAGTTTAGGTGTATTAGGACAGGTAATAGTTTAGGTGTATTAGGACAGGTCATAGTTTAGGTGTATTAGGACAGGTAATAGTTTAGGTGTATTAGAACAGGTAATAGTTTAGGTGTATTAGGACAGGTAATAGTTTAGGTGTATTAGGACAGGTAATAGTTTAGGTGTATTAGAACAGGTCATAGTTTAGGTGTATTAGGACAGGTCATAGTTAAGGTGTATTAGGACAGGTCATAGTTAAGGTGTATTAGGACAGGTCATAGTTAAGGTGTATTAGGACAGGTAATAGTTTAGGTGTATTAGGACAGGTAATAGTTTAGGTGTATTAGAACAGGTCATAGTTTAGGTGTATTAGGACAGGTAATAGTTTAGGTGTATTAGAACAGGTCATAGTTTAGGTGTATTAGGACAGGTCATAGTTTAGGTGTATTAGGACAGGTCATAGTTTAGGTGTATTAGGACAGGTCATAGTTTAGGTGTATTAGGACAGGTAATAGTTTAGGTGTATTAGGTCAGGTCATAGTTTAGGTGTATTAGAACAGGTCATAGTTTAGGTGTATTAAGACAGGTAATAGTTTAGGTGTATTAGGACAGGTCATAGTTTAGGTGTATTAGGACAGGTAATAGTTTAGGTGTATTAGAACAGGTCATAGTTTAGGTGTATTAGGACAGGTCATAGTTAAGGTGTATTAGGACAGGTCATAGTTAAGGTGTATTAGGACAGGTCATAGTTAAGGTGTATTAGGACAGGTCATAGTTAAGGTGTATTAGGACAGGTCATAGTTAAGGTGTATTAGGACAGGTCATAGTTTAGGTGTATTAGGACAGGTCATAGTTTAGGTGTATTGGGACAGGTAATAGTTTAGGTGTATTAGGACAGGTAATAGTTTGGGTGTATTAGGTCAGGTAATAGTTTAGGTGTATTAGGACAGGTAATGGTTTAGGTGTATTAGGACAGGTAATAGTTTAGGTGTATTAGGACAGGTAATAGTTTAGGTGTATTAGGTCAGGTAATAGTTTAGGTGTATTAGGTCGGGTAATAGTTTAGGTGTATTAGGTCAGGTAATAGTTTAGGTGTATTAGGACAGGTAATGGTTTAGGTGTATTAGGTCAGGTAATAGTTTAGGTGTATCAGGACAGGTAATAGTTTAGGTGTATTAGGTCAGGTAATAGTTTAGGTGTATTAGGTCTATCAGACTCCTCTGTTTTAGCAGCCAAGTGACTTGCTGAGTTCAGACAGGCCAGAGCCTGACATGCATGTATGTATGTAGCACAGTATGTGATGTATGTATGTAGCACAGTATGTGATCCGGGAGAGCTGCTCCTCACAATCGCTTACACCTTTGCTTGTCTGAAGTTTGATACATAAATTTCTATAAAATAAAGGAGCGTAATTGTTGGCTGCAAGATCCGATCCCTCCTGCGCTTCACAGAACCAGGACTTGTGTCCTCTAGAGCGGACTGTACCCTGGACTGTAGAGGCGTCGTGTCAGGGAAACATTTAGTAATAAATCCTGGAGGGACGCAGCAGGACAAGGGTTAATATTGAGGCCTTACTGTGAATTTGTCTGTGGCGTTTCGGGCCAGGATCTGGCAGGCGGCGTTGATCTCGGTCTCGATGGCACTGAGGATGGTCTCCTGCTCGGTCTCTTGAGAGTTCAGCTTGTCTTTCAGCGTTTGGTTGATTTCTTCCAGTTTCTTCAGTTGCTGATCCTGTAAGGGAGATCCGATCATCAGAACTGACAATCAACATCTGCCCACAACCATCCAGCCAAGCAAACATCTGCTGCTCTGCAGCTCACAGCACTGGCAGAAATCAGCATCTCACAGCACTGGTTCAGACCAGCACCAGGGTAAATCTGCGGCTCACAGCACCGGTTGGACCAGCACCAGAGTAAATCTGCGGCTCCCAGCACCATGGGTCGGACTGTCACCGGGGTAAATCAGCGGCTCACAGCACCACGGATCGGACTGTCACCAGGGTAAATTAGCAGCTCACAGCACCACGGGTCAGACTGTCACTGGGGTAAATCAGTGGCTCTCAGCACCACGGGTCAGACTGTCACTGGGGTAAATCAGCGGCTCACAGCACCACGGGTCGGACCGTCACTGAGGTAAATCAGCCGCTCACAGCACCACAGGTCCAACCGCCATCTGGGTAAATCAGCCGCTCACAGCACCAGGACGGAGTGGCACCAGGTTAAATCAGCGGCTCGCAGCACCACAGGTCAGACTGGCACAGAGGTAACTGCATTCTGATGTGAAAGGTGAAACATCACCTCCAGACAACGGTGGAGCACGCAGGAACGTGCAGCATGTATCTCCGCAGTCAGTACTGGGCGGGTGATAAATTAGCGGTTATGGCAGCACAGGACATATACTGGCTGCTTTGTTCACTATATGCTCAGCAGACAGCATGGCACCCAGTCTGCTGTATGTGTTGCCCCTGATCATCTCTCTCCACGGGGGGTCACAGACACAGGACAGGACTGAGCATCTTGGGCACATGCCAGTTCTTTCTTTACATCTGCCACATAAGAGAAGGCTGTAGGGGGACCCCCCGCCAAGCTCCTGCCATCACGGCGGAGGCATCCCTGGCGCACATGTGAGACTGTCAGTGTTACAGACTGATCATATAGATCTGCTCACAAGCACCTCACGTGCATTATTCAGCCATCACGGAGGATCCTGCGTACAGCGAGACGTGCAGACACGGGCCAATAATGTGAACCATGTCATCACAGATACCTAGAGATCTCTGTAAATGCAGCAGTAGACATTCACCTCTGTCCCGCACTCAATCCCCCAGACGAGATGGAATTACTAATGCTGAAGCGCCCCCCTGTGGTAAGTGTAAGAAATGCACAATGACAGCTGTAACCCACAGCAGCCACAAGCTGTCATCGATTGTAAAGAGGACGTGCGATGATAATGGGGCAGGAGGCGTTTATGGCATGAAGCTTCTCTGACCTGGAATATATTATTGGGGGTAAATGTTCAGATAACGCTTCTCTACAACAGACTCCTCTGATGGCTGCTATGTCTCACAGGGAACAGCGTCAATCCGAGGGGCCGCTGTGGTCACAGAAACATTATTTCTTCACAAAAATAAATTGCAAAATGAAAAGTTCTGCAAACGATCTGTCCTTATTCACAAGGCGACCTCTAGATTGTATCCAGTGGGCGGCAGCGTCCTCTCCCCAGTGTATGGCCCCATAAGAAGACGTAATACCAAGGTTACCCACAGCCGCTCAGACAGTGACGGCGTCCCACCTTCTCCTGCACGTCCTGTGCCGTCAGCTGCAGTTTGCACCTCAGAGCAGCGCTCTCCTCTTTCCCGCGCAGCTTTTCCTCGGAGAGTTTGTCGCACTCGATCTTCATCTTCTCCAGCCGCTGACGCTCAGACTTCACCAGGGATTTACTGTCAATCAACTCGGCCTAAAAGTCAGAATCATTCACAAGGTCAGACAGTGTCTGAATGTACGAGCCGCAGAAAGGAGGACACCAATTCCCCACCTCACCCAGGGCGAGACCCACCCCATCCTCACATAAAGGGCTTGTGCCCATGTTAACGAGTGTAAATGTGATTACAATTTATTGGGGACATGTATATAATATGTGTGGACCTGGTGAGGGGCTGCAGGATTGTGTAAACACTACTTTATTACAAACACTGAAGTCCTGTCGGGGACTTCTCTGCCTCTTCTACGCAATTGGCGTAGGAGCGCAATCTACACCTATTCTCAAAGCTCTCTACACACTGTACGTAGATATCTACGCCAATTTGACAGTTCAGTGTGTAGAGAGCTTTGAGAATAGGCGTAGATCGCGCTCCTACGCCAATTGTGTAGAAGAGGCAGAGAAGTTCTGCTGCAGAAGCCGACAGGACTTCAGTGTTTGTAATAACGTAGTGTTTAAACAATCCTGCAGCCCCTCCCCAGGTCCACACATATTATATACATATCCCCAATACATTTTATTCACATTTACACACATTGGGATTAAAAAGAGAACCAGGACTTCAGATCTGCGCTGCCAAGATAATACACAGGTCCAGATAGATTTCCAGAACTTTAAGGCCAACGCGTTTCGCAGCGTTCCGCTGATGATTATGCCCTGATGAAGCAGCGGACCGCTACGAAACATGATGGCCTTAATAAAGTTCTGGAAATCCATCTGGACTCGTGTACTCCCTTGGCAGCGCAGATCTGAAGTCTTGGTTCTCGTTTTAATCCGTTATACCACATGGGCGTCTGCAGCAGCCATTGTGTGCCCTCAAACTTAGTTGTGGTTGTGACAACCACCCAAGGTGAGCCGAACCTATTGCATTTTTAGTGTTTAGTCTCTTGGATAAAACCCTCTGTGCATTCCCTCCTCTATTTAATTTACACACATTAACATAAGGCACAAGCAGTGTCTGAGGTGTCACTAACATGAGATCACAAACGCAGGATAGAAATCTGCACCTTTCTTCTCCTATGTGAACATACCCTTAAATCAACTCACTCAACGTGGTATATTATGGATCCCTCTGTTCCTGCGGGAGGCTCCCGCGCCCAGACTAGGGGGAGGGCGCCCCCAGCCCGCCACACTAGGGGGGAGGCTCCTCCGCCCGCCACACTGGGGGGAGGCGCCCCGCCCGCCACACTGGGGGGGAGGCCCCCGCCCGCCACACTGGGGGGGAGGCGCCCCCGCCCGCCACACTGGGGGGGAGGCGCCCCCGCCCGCCACACTGGGGGGGAGGCGCCCCCGCCCGCCACACTGGGGGGAGGCGCCCCCGCCCGCCACACTGGGGGGGAGGCGCCCCCGCCCGCCACACTGGGGGGAAAGGCGCCCCGCCCGCCACACTGGGGGGGAGGCGCCCCCGCCCGCCACACTAGGGGGGAGGGCCCCCCCACCCGCCAACTAGGGGGGAGGCGCCCCCACCGCCACACTAGGGGGGAGGCGCCCCCACCCGCCACACTAGGGGGGAGGCGCCCCCTCCCACCACACTAGGGGGGGCGCCCCCCGCCCACACTAGGGGGAGGTGCACGTTCCAACACACATGAACACCAAGATAAATGTATGCAGCAGAAAAATCTTTAAATCCACCTTTTTTCTTTTTATAAAAATTCTTATTTCACAAATTATTTTAATATCCAGTAAAGTAAGATAATCAGCAGCTACATGGCAGACCGTGGCCTTAATGACTATGCATTTCAGCATTGTGCCTCCTCCTCATGATCATGTAGAAGGTGCAATGCAGAGTCGTTTTCTGCCATGTAACTGCTGATTATGTTACTTTACTGGATGTTAAAGTAATTTGTGAAATAAAAAGAAATATTTAAAAAAGAAAGCTGAATTTAAAGTTTTTTTCTGCTGGATACAAGTATCCTGGTGCCCATGTTTTACAATGATAACATTTTGGAGTATGATCCAATAAAGCTCCCTGATATTGATGGTAACAGTAAGTCATGATCGCACCCCCCATATCTGTACCTTCAGGGTGCGGATGTGAGCCTCCAGCTCCTCTCGCTCCTGTCTGAAGTGTGTCAGCATCTCCTGGATGTTGCGCTCATGTTTGGCTTTGGCGGTGTGAGCGGCGGAGCGCAGGTCGGTCAGCTCCCGCTGGTGCACGTCTCGCTCCATCTTCAGCTGCCTCCCCGCTGAGCTCAGCTCCTCTCTGGCGAACTCGGCCTGTTTCTGGGCCTCGCACAGGTTCCTCCTCAGCTCTTTGCTGCTCTTCTCCTCCTGTCCCAGGCGGCAGCTTAGCTCAGCTCTCTGGCCGCTCAGATCCCGCACAGATTCCTGCAGCTCCAGGATTTTCTCGTTATTCTTTTCATGAGCTCGACCAGCGGACAGAACCTCGTCCTGCAGCCGCTCTCGGTCTTCCTGCAACTGCTGCTGAAGCTGAACCTGCCGCTGCAGCTCCCCTGTGCACACCGGGAAAGAACAATGAGGCACTAAACAATGAGCGATATCTAGGAGGAGTCTGGGAGGATTTTATCCCTTCATCCAGAAGAGCATTTGTGGGGTCAGACCCAGATGTTGGGGGAGACCAAGCTCACAGTCTCCATTATAGCATGGGGCTGGGTCTGGGCTCTGTGGTGTCGGATGGGGCTGAGGTCCGGGCTCTGTGGTGTCGGATGGGGCTGAGGTCCAGGCTCTGTGGTGTCGGATGGGGCTGAGGTCCGGGCTCTGTGGTGTCGGATGGGGCTGGGGTCCGGGCTCTGTGGTGTCGGATGGGCTGAAGTCCGGGCTCTGTGGTGTCGGATGGGGCTGAGGTCCGGGCTCTGTGGTGTCGGATGGGGCTGAGGTCCGGGCTCTGTAGTGTTGGATGGGGCTGAGGTCTGGGCTCTGTAGTGTCGGATGGGGCTGAGGTCCGGGCTCTGTGGTGTTGGATGGGGCTGGGTCCGGCCTCTGTGGTGTTGGATGGGGCTGGGGTCCGGGCTCTGTGGTGTTGGATGGGGCTGGGGTCCGGGCTCTGTGGTGTTGGATGGGGCTGGGGTCCGGGCTCTGTGGTGTTGGATGGGGCTGGGGTCCGGGCTCTGTGGTGTTGGATGGGGCTGGGTCCGGGCTCTGTGGTGTTGGATGGGGCTGGGGTCCGGGCTCTGTGGTGTTGGATGGGGCTGAAGTCCGGGCTCTGTGCAGCCCTCAGGTTGTCACACCTTGTCTATATGGGCTTTGTGCACTAGGCACGGTCAAACTGTTGCCACAACGCTGGAGACTACAATGATCCACAATATCTTGTGCTGAAGATTAAGGGGCAGAGGGCAAGTGGGTGCAGATGTAATACTCTGGGGGACGAGGGGGTGCAGAGGTAATACTCTGGGGACGAGGGGTGCAGAAGTAATACTCCAGGGTACGAAGGAGTGCAGAGGTAATACTCCAGGGGACGAGGGGGTGCAGAGGTAATACTCCAGGGGATGAGGATGGGTGCGAGGTAATACTCCAGGGGACGAGGGGGTGCAGAGGTAATACTCCAGGGGGACGAGGGGGTGCAGAGGTAATACTCCAGGGGACGAGGGGTGCAGAGGTAATACTCCAGGGGACAAGGGGGTGCAGAGGTAATACTCCAGGGGACAAGGGGTGCAGAGGTAATGCTCCAGGGACGAGGGGGTGCAGAGGTAATACTCCGGGGTATGAGGCGCGGTATGTCTGGTGATGTACAGGATTATATTCGGTGGTCGTTACCTTGCAGCCGTCCCACCAGCTCCTGGCTCTCGCGCACTTCTTTCTCCAGTTCCCGCTGTTGGTCCTGCAGTTCGGTGACGCGCACTTGCCGCAGATGTAGCTCCTCTTCCTGCTGCGCGCGGCGGCTCAGCACCTCCGCCAGCTCCGTGCGCAGACTCTCCGCCTGATGGACAGTGGCCTGAAGTTGACATTTCAATTCATCCTGCTCTTTAATAGCCTGTAGGTAGACAATAGCAATATTAACACTTCTCTATAACATAATTTCCTCAGTCTGTGGTTTACATCAAATGAATGACAGAAACATGGAAGTCGGATAAACTGCAAGAGAACGAGGCCAAAAGACAGAACTCCTGGCTGAGCGTCTGCACTGTAAGCAGCGGGCAGGCCCTTATCATGGCGGGAGCAATGGTCGGGGGTAATTAAATTCCACTGATGACCACACACGAAACTGGATCTGACAACAAGATCCTGCTGTTTCTGGCTGGCATGTGCATCCATTGACTCACAAGTAAAATTTTCAATTGCAATCATTGTTGCAAGTGAGTAAAATACATGAAAGAAAAGCATCTAAATATCTACATGTAAATTAATCTGATCTGCCTGGTAAAGGCCCTTTTACACTCGGGGGGGGGGGACCTGCCTTCCCTCTCCCTAGGGAACCATGCACACTGATCAGACACCAAACAAGCTCTTATTTCTTTTATGAAAGTCTAAAAGCCTTTGTAGGTCATCAGAATATAATCTGTGGGTGAACAGGGCAGCTTCAGACATTATTACAGCCATGACTCACCCGGGCACGGCGTAGAGATAACTCACCTGAGTGCAGCGCTCTGACGATACGTTCACAGACTCCTCTTTCTTCTGCAGCTCCCGTTCCACCTTCTTACATTTCATCTTCCAATATTTGACCGTCTCCTGCGCCTTAGATTTCAGTTCTTCCTTTTTCTTCTCGGCCTCCAGTCTCAGGGCCTCCGCCTGCCTCAGTTCGGAGAGGCAGCGTTCAGCCTCTAGCGTCACCTCCTCCAGTTGCTGTCCCAGCTGAGTGTTCTGGCTCTCGCACTGCCGCCGCTCCTTGTCGCACACCTCGTAGCGGCTCTGGATGTCTTTCACCTGTTGCAGCATCCTCAGCTGCTGTCGCTCTCGCTTCTCCATGTCTGTGTTCAAGGTCTATGAGACAGAGGTGAGAAAAGGCTCAATAAAGCAACAGGGATTACAGGGGAATTACAGTAACAACAATTGTGTAACACGTTGGAAGTCAAAGCTTTACGAGCCAGAGGAAAGCCATGATAAAGCCTGGAGGTGCCATTCTGCAGCTTTCATAGTCTCAGGCAGTCTATGATTTACAGCCGCTGTCTGCTGCGGATATTGGATTTCACAGTCCTACAATAAACGTCACCTTATGGAAAGTCGCCTGAACGCTCCCCAAAGACCTGGCACACAACATACAATGGAAGTCCCTATGTCCCTCCTTTACACCCCAGCTGACTGGTCCGGGTGGGTAACATTATACACTGTCCAACCATTAAGCAGCACCATTATCTATAAATCGCTTCCATTAATCCAGAGAGTGTTAGAATAGTATCAGGGATCGGTATAAATGATTGTGTGACTCTGGATAATCCCCCTCACACAATGTCTGACCGGTTACATCAAGTCTTTGACAGGACTCTAATAAAACCTGACCTGACTCTCTACAGGTGCCCGGTCTCTGGTTTGGGTCTGACCTGACTCTCTACAGGTGCCCGCTCCCTGGTTTGGGTCTGACCTGACTCTCTACAGGTGCCCGCTCCCTGGTTTGGGGATGACCTGACTCTCTACAGGTGCCCGGTCTCTGGTTTGGGTCTGACCTGAGTCTCTACAGGTGCCCGGTCTCTGGTTTGGGTCTGATCTGACTCTACAGGTGCCCGGTCTCTGGTTTGGGTCTGATCTGACTCTACAGGTGCCCGGTCTCTGGTTTGGGTCTGACCTGACTCTCTACAGGTGCCCGGTCTCTGGTTTGGGTCTGACCTGACTCTACAGGTGCCCGGTCTCTGGTTTGGGTCTGACCTGACTCTCTACAGGTGCCCGGTCCCTGGTTTGGGTCTGACCTGACTCTCTACAGGTGCCCGGTCCCTGGTTTGGGTCTGACCTGACTCTCTACATGTGCCCAGTCCCTGGTTTGGGTCTGACCTGACTCTACAGGTGCCCGGTCTCTGGTTTGGGTCTGGCCTGACTCTCTACAGGTGCCCGGTCTCTGGTTTGGGTGTGACCTGACTCTCTACAGGTGCCCGGTCCTGGTTTGGGTCTGACCTGACTCTCTACAGGTGCCCGGTCTCTGGTTTGGGTCTGACCTGACTCTACAGGTGCCCGGTCTCTGGTTTGGGTCTGGCCTGACTCTCTACAGGTGCCCGCTCCCTGGTTTGGGTCTGACCTGACTCTCTACAGGTGCCCAGTCCCTGGTTTGGGGATAACCTGACTCTCTACAGGTGCCCGGTCTCTGGTTTGGGTCTGACCTGACTCTCTACAGGTGCCCGCTCCTGGTTTGGGTCTGACCTGACTCTCTACAGGTGGTCGGTCTCTGGTTTGGGTCTGACCTGACTCTCTACAGGTGCCCGGTCTCTGGTTTGGGTCTGACCTGACTCTCTACAGGTGCCGCGTCTCTGGTTTGGGTCTGATCTGACTCTCTACAGGTGCCCGGTCTCTGGTTTGGGTCTGACCTGACTCTCTACAGGTGCCCAGTCTCTGGTTTGGGTCTGACCTGACTCTCTACATGTGCCCAGTCCCTGGTTTGGGGATAACCTGACTCTCTACAGGTGGCCCGGTCTCTGGTTTGGGTCTGACCTGACTCTATAGGTGCCCGGTCTCTGGTTTGGGGATGACCTGACTCTCTACAGGTGCCCGGTCTCTGGTTTGGGTCTGATCTGACTCTCTACAGGTGCCCAGTCTCTGGTTTGGGTCTGACCTGACTCTACAGGTGCCCGGTCTCTGGTTTGGGTCTGACCTGACTCTCTACAGGTGCCCGGTCTCTGGTTTGGGTCTGACCTGACTGTCTACAGGTGCCCAGTCTCTGGTTTGGGTCTGACCTGACTCTCTACATGTGCCCAGTCCCTGGTTTGGGGATAACCTGACTCTCTACAGGTGCCCGGTCTCTGGTTTGGGTCTGACCTGACTCTCTACAGGTGCCCGCTCCCTGGTTTGGGTCTGACCTGAGTCTCTACAGGTGCCCGGTCTCTGGTTTGGGTCTGACCTGACTCTCTACAGGTGGTCGGTCTCTGGTTTGGGTCTGACCTGACTCTCTACAGGTGCCCAGTCCCTGGTTTGGGTCTGACCTGAGTCTCTACAGGTGCCCGGTCTCTGGTTTGGGTCTGACCTGACTCTCTACAGGTGCCCGGTCTCTGGTTTGGGTCTGACCTGACTCTCTACAGGTGCCCGCTCCCTGGTTTGGGTCTGACCTGAGTCTCTACAGGTGCCCGGTCTCTGGTTTGGGTCTGACCTGACTCTCTACAGGTGCCCGGTCTCTGGTTTGGGTCTGACCTGACTCTCTACAGGTGCCCGGTCTATGGTTTGGGTCTGTTCTGACTCTCTACAGGTGCCCGGTCTCTGGTTTGGGTCTGATCTGACTCTCTACAGGTGCCCGGTCTCTGGTTTGGGTTTGACCTGACTCTATAGGTGCCCAGTCTCTGGTTTGGGTCTGACCTGACTCTCTACAGGTGCCCAGTCTCTGGTTTGGGTCTGACCTGACTCTCTACAGGTGCCCGGTCTCTGGTTTGGGTCTGATCTGACTCTCTACAGGTGCCCGGTCTCTGGTTTGGGTCTGGCCTGACTCTCTACATGTGCCCGGTCCCTGGTTTGGGTCTGACCTGACTCTCTACAGGTGCCCAGTCCCTGGTTTGGGGATAACCTGACTCTCTACAGGTGCCCACTCCTGGTTTTGGGTCTGACCTGAGTCTCTACAGGTGCCCGGTCTCTGGTTTGGGTCTGACCTGACTCTACAGGTGCCCGGTCTCTGGTTTGGGTCTGACCTGACTCTCTACAGGTGCCCGCTCCCTGGTTTGGGTCTGACCTGACTCTCTACAGGTGCCCGCTCCCTGGTTTGGGTCTGACCTGACTCTCTATAGGTGCCGGTCTCTGGTTTGGGTCTGATCTGACTCTCTACAGGTGCCCGGTCTCTGGTTTGGGTCTGATCTGACTCTCTACAGGTGCCCGGTCTCTGGTTTGGGTCTGACCTGACTCTCTACAGGTGCCCGGTCTCTGGTTTGGGTCTGATCTGACTCTCTACAGGTGCCCGGTCTCTGGTTTGGGTCTGATCTGACTCTCTACAGGTGCCCGGTCTCTGGTTTGGGTCTGATCTGACTCTCTACAGGTGCCCGGTCTCTGGTTTGGGTTTGACCTGACTCTATAGGTGCCCAGTCTCTGGTTTGGGTCTGACCTGACTCTCTACAGGTGCCCAGTCTCTGGTTTGGGTCTGACCTGACTCTCTACAGGTGCCCGGTCTCTGGTTTGGGTCTGATCTGACTCTCTACAGGTGCCCGGTCTCTGGTTTGGGTCTGGCCTGACTCTCTACAGGTGCCCGCTCCCTGGTTTGGGTCTGACCTGACTCTCTACAGGTGCCCGGTCTCTGGTTTGGGTCTGACCTGACTCTCTACAGGTGCCCGGTCTCTGGTTTGGGTCTGACCTGACTCTACAGGTGCCCGCTCGCTGGTTTGGGTCTGACCTGACTCTCTACAGGTGCCCGGTCTCTGGTTTGGGTCTGACCTGACTCTACAGGTGCCCAGTCTCTGGTTTGGGTCTGACCTGACTCTCTACAGGTGCCCGGTCCCTGGTTTGGGTTTGACCTGACTCTCTACAGGTGCCTGCTCCCTGGTTTCGGTCTGACCTGACTCTCTACAGGTGCCCGGTCTCTGGTTTGGGGCTGACCTGACTCTCTACATGTGCCCAGTCCCTGGTTTGGGTCTGACCTGACTCTCTACAGGTGCCCGGTCTCTGGTTTGGGGCTGACCTGACTCTCTACATGTGCCCAGTCCATGGTTTGGGTCTGACCTGACTCTCTACAGGTGCCCGGTCTCTGGTTTGGGTCTGACCTGACTCTCTACAGGTGCCCGGTCTCTGGTTTGGGTCTGACCTGACTCTCTACAGGTGCCCAGTCTCTGGTTTGGGTCTGACCTGACTCTCTACAGGTGCCCGGTCTCTGGTTTGGGTCTGACCTGACTCTCTACAGGTGCCCGGTCTCTGGTTTGGGTCTGACCTGACTCTCTACAGGTGCCCGGTCTCTGGTTTGGGTCTGACCTGACTCTCTACAGGTGCCCGGTCTCTGGTTTGGGTCTGACCTGACTCTCTACAGGTGCCCGGTCTCTGGTTTGGGTCTGACCTGACTCTCTACAGGTGCCCGGTCTCTGGTTTGGGTCTGACCTGACTCTACAGGTGCCCGGTCTCTGGTTTGGGTCTGACCTGACTCTCTACAGGTGCCCAGTCCCTGGTTTGGGGATAACCTGACTCTCTACAGGTGCCCGGTCTCTGGTTTGGGGATGCTGGTCCGCATAGCACGGCGCAGTCAATCTGCTCAATTCTCTAGTTTCCAAGATTAAGAGGATAATCTGAAAGCGACTCAATTTATTGGAATAATGGTTGGGACAAGTTGTTTTTGTTCTGAAATAAGTTACGCGGCGGTGTTTTGTAGGTGATGTATTAAGGCTGTTACAATCCGTCCGCCTTAAGCTAAGTCTAATAATAAAGCCTCTTCTATAGACTTGGCAGAGCGAGCGCCGCAGTAACCTTGTGCCAGAGATTTATAACCTCTTTAAGTGATGTCTAATTGCTTATGAGAGAGAGAAGCTTGTGCGAGGAGGGAGATTGTGCGGCATTAGGACACAATGATGGCACCGGTATTTATCTGGCACCGGGCGAGACATTAGAGGTTGAACCTGGCATGGACGGGCAACGGCGCTTGTTATCACCCACATGTAATCACTAGGAAAGAAGAAGAAGATCATCTTGTCACATAGAGCAGAACTGCGCAGCACATACCACAGACACATCATAATGTTAGAGGGCAAGAAATGCACACAGAAGAAAATATATATCACCATAATACCGCATGCTATGATCTGCATAACAGGAGGCAAATAGTCCCCATAACGAGGGAATGCATATTCAACAAGGAGGGCGCAGGGCAGCTCCTCGTCCCCCCACAGGAAGCAGAGGGCGCAGGGCAGCTCCTCGTCCCCCTACCTCAGGAAGCAGAGGGCGCAGGGCAGCTCCTCGTCCCCCCCCAGGAAGCGGAGGGCGCAGGGCAGCTCCTCGTCCCCCTACCTCAGGAAGCAGAGGGCGCAGGGCAGCTCCTCGTCCCCCCACAGGAAGCGGAGGGTGCAGGGCAGCTCCTCGTCCCCTAACAGGAAGCGGAGGGCGCAGGGCAGCTCCTCGTCCCCTAACAGGAAGCGGAGGGCGCAGGCCAGCTCCTCGTCCCCCTACCTCAGGAAGCGAGGGTATCAGGGCAGCTCCTCGTCCCCCTACCTCAGGAAGCGGAGGGTGCAGGGCAGCTCCTCGTCCCCTACCTCAGGAAGCAGAGGGCGCAGGGCAGCTCCTCGTCCCCCCACAGGAAGCAGGAGGGCGCAGGGCAGCTCCTCGTCCCCACCACAGGAAGCAGAGGGCGCAGGGCAGCTCCTCGTCCCCTAACAGGAAGCGGAGGGCGCAGGCCAGCTCCTCGTCCCCCTAACCTCAGGAAGCAGAGGGTCAGGGCAGCTCCTCGTCCCCCTACCTCAGGAACGGAGGGCGCAGGGCAGCTCCTCGTCCCCTACCTTGAAAGGCGTCCTCGTCCCCCTACCCAGGAAGCGGAGGGTACAGGGCAGCTCCTCGTCCCCCTACCTCAGGAAGCGGAGGGCGCAGGGCAGCTCCTCGTCCCCCTAAACCTCAGGAAGCAGAGGGCGCAGGGCAGCTCCTCGTCCCCCACCTCAGGAAGCAGAGGGCCAGGGCAGCTCCTCGTCCCCCCCATCAGGACAAGCAGAGGGCGCAGGGCAGCTCCTCGTCCCCCTACCTCAGGAAGCAGAGGGCGCAGGGCAGCTCCTCGTCCCCCACTCAGGAAACAGAGGGCGCAGGGCAGCTCCTCGTCCCCCTATTCAGGAAGCGGAGGGTGCAGGGCAGCTCCTCGTCCCCCTACCTCAGGAAGCGGAGGGCGCAGGGCAGCTCCTCGTCCCCCCACAGGAAGCGGAGGACGCAGGGCAGCTCCTCGTCCCCCCATAGGAAGCGGAGGGCGCAGGGCAGCTCCTCGTCCCCCCACAGGAAGCGAGGCGCAGGCAGCCCGTCCCCTATCTCAGGAAGCGAGGCAGCTCCTCGTCCCCCCCATAGGAAGCGAGGCGCAGGCAGCCCTGTCCCCTACTCGGGAAGCGGAGGGCGCAGGGCGTGTTGTCCCCCTACCTCGAGGTGCCCGGCGAGCTGAAGCTTTTCTCTGTCCTTCTGGCCCAGGCTGCGCTTTAGATCATCAATCTCGGACATCATGGCGCTGCGGTTCAGCTGTGTGCGCAGCTCAATAATCTGCCGCTCCAGCTCCTGCTTCTCCCGCTCAGATCGTTCTACAGCTGGAGGGAAGGAGAAGACAAACGTCGGCTGCGGTCACTTTCCATTAATCATTAGCGTTGTTCCATTTGTATCCCAATTCATGTACACCTTACCCATCTATTATAAATGGGGCTCACCTTATATAATCTATACACATCCCATTATGATCACATTCCTCATTCTGTACTATATCTTAGATTACACAGATCTACCTGTCCGGATCCTCCGCTGCTCCTCCACGTTCTCCTGTTGGTTCTGTAGGGATATTTGGGACAACCTGGAGCTGCAGTTGTCCTCGGTCGTCCTCCAGTTTCACCAATTGACTGCGCAGATCTTCCACCTGCAACGAAAAGTAGATGAAATATTCAATTGTCCTTAAAGAAATACAAACTTAATGATAGCACCTCGAGAGAGAGGACAAGAAACCCACAGGATAAAAGGGCAGTGCCTCCCCCGCATCAGGTAGTCACACAGCAACATTAAACCATAACCACAGTACACCGTGTGACGAGGAGAGCAGAAGAAGAGGGTGCTTCAATGGGGGGACTATAAGGCCCGATCAGTATTAGCAGCATTTTGGACGCAGCCCATTTCCACTGCACTAAAAACGCTGCGTTCAACAATACAAGTACAGTGAACGGTTTGTAGAAATCCCATGCTCACTGTGCTTCTTTCCTCCGCAGCGTTTCTCACCGGCAGTGCAGGTTGCTGTGCAGCCGCTTCTTTGCGGCATGTCAATTTAGCGCTACAGAGTCAGATGTGATCTCGGCGGGTGAATGGAGGGAAACAATGCCGTGCCCCAAACACAGATCATGGTCACAGGGCGGCTGTGTCCACCCGCGGAGATGGTCAGCATCCCGCAGGTCCGGAGACACTGCATCCATCTGCACAGACCCTAAGGGTGCGGTCATGAGTTCTGAAAAAACACCACACCGGTAAGTAGTTTTGTATTTTTCATACACCATTGATAGCACCACAAGAGAATTACAGAGAAAAATAGACATTTAGGGAGGGGGACGGGACACTACAGCCTGCTGTGATTATAATAAACTTTCAAATATAATTTAATAAAATCTGGAAGGGAACAATTCATAAACCTTCCACAAGGTGTCCCCACTACATTGTGTATGAAGCACACATGTTCATTCTCACTCAGATCCGTCTTAAAGCTTCTCACACTGAATACAGGGCATGTAACCATATAAGGGTAAATGGGGCGGGGCCTACAGACCGTCGCACACTGCTGACTGCAGCTGATGAGGTGACAATGTATCAGATTTCTTCAGGCTACAGCACAGTTGCTGAGCAATGTCAGAATGTCAGGATCAGTGCAAACTCCTCTTTCCTTGGCACAAGCTTCTGATCGATCATCTGGCTCCACACAGCTCAGTCACTATCTACGTTAACATTTTCTTTGGTATCACATTGCACTGCTCCCTATCAGCTCCTGGCCACGCCCACACAACAGAGAAAATGCAGTTCTTAAAAGAGCACAGAAAAATGTGAGAGAATATGTCATATGGCACAAAAAATCATTATCTTAGCTGCTGTGTGACCCATTAACAACCAGGGCAGACTGTTTTCACTATACTCCAGATTTCTTCTTCCAAAGCAAACTGTTCTTCCAGGGAGACTCTTGGAGGAGAGACGGTGAATCTCTGAAATCGGAGATTCAGGTCCGATGTTATAAGGCCGAGACTCAATCCATATGAGGAAATGTCTCCCCAGACTGGGAGACAGATCGAAGCTCCCACCCACCTGAGGGGGAGAGTCATTGGGAAGTTTTATTAGTGATTTGGGACGGACCTCTGAACATGAAGCCTCTTACCATTTCTTGCACTCGGGAAAACCAGTCTGATCTCTGGGGGACCCTTCCTATTATACCTTCTCCTCTGAAAGGACCCTATACGTAGGTACCTTCCTATTATACCTTCTCCTCGAAAGGACCTCCTATACGTAGGTACCTTCCTATTATACCTTCTCCTCTGAAAGGACCTCCTATACGTAGGTACCTTCCTATTATACCTTCTCCCCTGGAAGGACCTCCTATACATAGGTACCTTCCTATTATACCTTCTCCTCTGAAAGGACCTCCTATACGTAGGTACCTTCCTATTATACCTTCTCCTCTGAAAGGACCTCCTATACGTAGGTACCTTCCTATTATACCTTCTCCTCTGAAAGGACCTCCTATACATAGGTACCTTCCTATTATACCTTCTCCCCTGGAAGGACCTCCTATACGTAGGTACCTTCCTATTATACCTTCTCCTCTGAAAGGACCTCCTATACATAGGTACCTTCCTATTATACCTTCTCCCCTGGAAGGACCTCCTATACATAGGTACCTTCCTATTATACCTTCTCCTCTGAAAGGACCTCCTATACATAGGTACCTTCCTATTATACCTTCTCCTCTGAAAGGACCTCCTATACATTAGGTACCTTCCTATTATACCTTCTCCTCTGAAAAGACCTCCTATACATAGGTACCTTCCTATTATACCTTCACCTCTGAAAGGACCTCCTATACATAGGTACCTTCCTATTATACCTTCTCCCCTGGAAGGACCTCCTATACATAGGTACCTTCCTATTATACCTTCTCCCCTGGAAGGACCTCCTATACGTAGGTACCTTCCTATTATACCTTCTCCCCTGGAAGGACCTCCTATACATAGGTACCTTCCTATTATACCTTCTCCCTGGAAGGACCTCCTATACGTAGGTACCTTCCTATTATACCTTCTCCTCTGAAAGGACCTCCTATACATAGGTACCTTCCTATTATACCTTCTCCTCTGAAAGGACCTCCTATACGTAGGTACCTTCCTATTATACCTTCTCCTCTGAAAGGACCTCCTATACATAGGTACCTTCCTATTATACCTTCTCCTCTGAAAGGACCTCCTATACATAGGTACCTTCCTATTATACCTTCTCCTCTGAAAGGACCTCCTATACATAGGTACCTTCCTATTATACCTTCTCCCCTGGAAGGACCTCCTATACGTAGGTACCTTCCTATTATACCTTCTCCTCTGAAAGGACCTCCTATACATAGGTACCTTCCTATTATACCTTCTCCTCTGAAAGGACCTCCTATACATAGGTACCTTCCTATTATACCTTCTCCTCTGAAAGGACCTCCTATACGTAGGTACCTTCCTATTATACCTTCTCCTCTGAAAGGACCTCCTATACATAGGTACCTTCCTATTATACCTTCTCCTCTGAAAGGACCTCCTATACATAGGTACCTTCCTATTATACCTTCTCCCCTGGAAGGACCTCCTATACATAGGTAAAGATAGGTATGGGAACCCCTTTTTACGGTCTATCGCTTTTTCCAAAATGTCGTCCATCATCGGCCCAAACAAGAAGTTCCCCTGACACGGGGATTGAGCAAAGCTTCGATTTAGCTTGTGTGCCCCCATGGCCAACCCTCTGACCACAGGGCTCTCCACGTCATGATGGGTAAAGCGGCTGATCTGGATACCGGCCTAGTTGAATCTATAGAAGCGCCAGCCAGGAACGTCGCTTCCTCACTGCAACAGGGGAAGGGTATAAACTATGGTTCATTGACAGCTCATCTTTGAATTGATCTTCTAGATGGTCCAGACCATAAGGGATCTTGTCGTGCAGATCGCTGCTACTGCTGGTCTCAAACACCCCGCTGAGGATTCCCAGGCAGATTTAAGAAAATGATCTGTATTCCTGTCCAGAGGGTCTTTAAGTGACCCAATACCCTCAAAGGGCAATGACAATTGTTTTCATGCCTCTGCCACAGCCATATGTAATTTTGGAGCCTCATCTCAGGAGGAACAAGCTGCTTCATCAAACAGGTATCTCCTTTTCAATGAAGCTGGGAGGGAGCCCTGCTCAGACATAAGCCTGCACCTCATCATTGATAAGGAAGGAGCGGCGTCTTTTTTTTTCCTCTGCCTTTTCTTCCGTAATGCCCATGGTGGACCTTACTCTTCCGTAACGCCCATGGTGGACCTTACTCTTCCGTAATGCCCATGGCGGACCTTACTCCTCCGTAATGCCCATGGCGGACCTTACTCCTCCGTAATGCCCATGGCGGACCTTACTCCTCCGTAATGCCCATGGCGGACCTTACTCCTCCGTAATGCCCATGGCGGACCTTACTCCTCCGTAATGCCCATGGCGGACCTTACTCCTCCGTAATGCCCATGGCGGACCTTACTCCTCCGTAATGCCCATGGCGGACCTTACTCCTCCGTAATGCCCATGGCGGACCTTACTCTTCCGTAATGCCCATGGCGGACCTTACTCTTCCGTAATGCCCATGGCGGACCTTACTCTTCCGTAATGCCCATGGCGGACCTTACTCCTCCGTAATGCCCATGGCGGACCTTACTCCTCCGTAATGCCCATGGCGGACCTTACTCCTCCGTAATGCCCATGGCGGACCTTACTCCTCCGTAATGCCCATGGCGGACCTTACTCCTCCGTAATGCCCATGGTGGACCTTACTCTTCCGTAATGCCCATGGTGGACCTTACTCTTCCGTAATGCCCATGGTGGACCTTACTCTTCCGTAATGCCCATGGTGGACCTTACTCTTCCGTAATGCCCATGGTGGACCTTACTCTTCCGTAATGCCCATGGTGGACCTTACTCTTCCGTAATGCCCATGGTGGACCTTACTCTTCCGTAATGCCCATGGTGGACCTTACTCTTCCGTAATGCCCATGGTGGACCTTACTCTTCCGTAATGCCCATGGTGGACCTTACTGTCCTAACCAGCCCGCTTGTATCCTCTAAGGGAAAACACTGGTGCCTATTGGTTTCACTGTCTAATGACGTAGAGGACAGAGAACCTGAGGATGCACATTTACCTTCTGATCGGACCTATCCGATACCGGAGATGACCTCTTGGTCATCCTCTCTTCCATTGGACAGGGACTTTAGAGCAGGGCTGTGGAGCCGGAGTCCATTTTAGGTGGAGGTTGATTCGGGGAAACATAGGAGTCGGATGTTTGGCACTAACTCCACAGCCCTGGTAAAGAGGAGGCTGGATCTGGAGCAGGGACCCCGTCGCCCGACAAGTTTCCTCTGGAGGCGTCTCTTTTGCTTGCATTGTGGCTGTGTTGGCCGGGTCTGGTACTCCTACCTGGGCCTGTGCTGCTGCTCGCCCGTCGATGCCTGGCAGTGGCTGCTTTTTCTTATGAAGATCTGCCTGTTTACCAGACAAAGGTGCGTGTCTCTCCTCATCCATCCTGCTGGAGGAGGTCAGACTGGAGCATCCCGCTTTGCTAGCGGTCTTGCCGCCATTTTAAAGGTGGAAGTGATGACAGCCCCCTCCGGTCCTCTCCCGGGTTGTGCCATCACCGACCCATTTGTCATCATTGTGCGCCACGTCAGGATGCACCCACACAAGCGTAGACCTGGGTTGCACGGTGGTGATTGCCACACACAAGATGGCCACCAATGTGCACGCTCAAACACAGAATCGGAGGCCGCCCTGGACCCTCTCACACCTGCACCGTCCGCACAGGCACGGTGCAGCTGCCTGACCCCACGGAGCAGGGCTGGGAAAGTCTAATCATCTTCTTATACACCGCTGTCTTCATCACAGAGGTTCCCTATTCAAGGGCAGGAATCGCACTGATGTGGGAGACGTGCCGCCATCTCTATCCTGTAGGTTTCCTGTCCTTGGAGGGCGGATCCTCTCGCTCGTGGTGCTGTCATGGGAGTATGAAAAATATAAGAAATATTCATTTCCCCTCCCAGAAATATCATCAGCGGTAAAGATGACCTGCAGTCTCCTCTGGAATATTAATAACATCATAGAAATGCAGCAGCAACATTATCGCAACAAGACAAGTAAAATACCAAACGTCAAGGTAGTCACTAAACAAGATACATAAACAGATTATAGAGGGATCGTCCGGTCGTTAGTGATGATCCATCCATGGGGTTGGTCATCAATATCAAATAGCAGAGGGTCAGACACCCCCCACCACCACTGATCGGCTGTTAGGAACTGGAGAGTACGAGTACAGCGCCATCCAATGTGTAGTGGCTACAGCCAGGTACTGCAGAACGGCCCTTATTCACAACATACATTCCTCAATACTGAAACGGAGAACATCAAAAAGGAAAAATCATAAACTTATGGAAATCACAGGAGAATGATGATACTGATCTGCAAATGATGAGAAATGCAAACTAAGTGTTCATCACATCTTCCATTCTCCAGACTGGAGTCTGAGCCACAGACAGAAATTCTCGCACTTATCGACTGAGATTATTAAACGTGTTATCTGGAATATTTCTATATCTCATGGAGCTAAGAATTGACAGGTAGGAAGCTGCCAACCACCTGCCCGTACTGCCCGACAGGCTCAGAGTGATCACAGACCGCTTCTACCGCTTCACATCAACCGAGCAGGACGCAAATCCGGGGAGCCGGATGCTAATCCCGCAGGGGAGAACCGGCTGCCCTTCCGCGTGGATAGCTGGCCATGAATCCCGCGCAGAGAGAGGGACGCCAATTCCGCGCAGAGAGAGGGCCGCCAATCCCGCGCAGAGAGAGAGGGCCGCCAATCCCGCGCAGAGAGAGAGGGCCACCAATCCCGCGCAGAGAGAGAGGGCCGCCAATCCCGCGCAGAGAGAGAGGGCCGCCAATCCCGCGCAGAGAGAGAGGGCAGCCAATCCCGCGCAGAGAGAGAGGGCAGCCAATCCCGCGCAGAGAGAGAGGGCAGCCAATCCCGCGCAGAGAGAGGGCAGCCAATCCCGCACAGAGAGGGGGCCACCAATCCCGCGCAGAGAGGGGGCCGCCAATCCCGCGCAGAGAGGGGGCCGCCAATCAGCATGATGTCTGCAGTCACGCACCGTCAACAGAGCAAAAGAACAACAGCTGCTGTCAACATAATGTCATTGTAAGTTGCAGAATCGCCGGCAGGAGCAGTCTGAGGTCGCTTTGTCAGCAGAGATCAGTGCCGACCACTACAGGCAAGAAGATAGCAGCTACCTGCCTATAACTTCTTAGGCCCATAAGACGCTGAATATAAATCATTAGGATCCGTTGCTGGCAGCTCCTGTGTAATCACCGACCAATGATGTACCTGTTGTGCTCGATGGAGACAACGCCGCAGCCGCGAAAGACGAGTCCGGAGACTACGACACAGCTACCGGACGACGGGTCGAAAGACAACGCCGCAGCCGTGAGAGCAGACTTAGGCCACACAGGCAGCTCACAGAAGCAACAGCAACATGCGGTTGGGGGTTGTTGTGTTGATTTCTGCATAGGGCTCAGACACATAGTGGGAAAACTGTACCTCATACAGTTGTGATTGCTAATAAAGTTTAGCAGATAACTCGTCAATTGTTCACACTTTCGGCTAATATAAGTAATAACATGTTGTAGACATGCAGCACCTGACACAGCAGAGACTCCCGGCTTCCCTCGGTCTGATCCAGCCTCCTCCGGTATCTTTGCAACTCCTCCTTCAACTTTAATATGGACAGAGAACGGAGAACACACAACTGTCAGTATCTCAGACATCTGCAAACAAATGGAAACTTTCCTTTGCTGAGAACATGTTTTCTAATGGGGGCAGAGAAGTCATGAGCCTATATGTACATTAGATGGCCAGCCAATAGAGCTGAAATTGACATTCCTGTAATGTCACAGACTCATCTGTGACCCTGCAGAATAATCAGCTACAAAAGTAATGTAACAGGTGGACAACCTCTGGGATCTGAAGGGTTTTTAATAAATATATATACACACACATATATTATATATTATATGCTCATACACACACACACATCGTATATATACATATAAAAAGAAATGTGTGCACTCTACGCACATTCCCTGTTTTCATAGTGTAGTGACGGTGTAAGCCCCCGCTGATGGGGACCCTTACAGCTGTCTACCCCAATATAATCGCCCCCTTACATTTTTTTTTTAAATGCTTAAAAATGAAATCTTTATCTCGATACCTGTCCCTTCTCGCTCTCCAGCTTTCCGAGCTTGCCCTTCAGTGATGCCTCCACCTCATCAGACTTGGAATCACGTTTCTTCAGCTCCTGTAGTGAGTAAAAGCCGTCAGTAAGTAGTGACATGTAGTCAGCACCCCGGGGGCACAATCACATGTAAGATTTTCTTTAATATAATTTTAGAACCACTCAGCTGATTAGATTATATAGGATGTTATCAGAACCTACACTTACACAATGCTGAGGAATTATTAGTCACTGCCTGCAGATATGTGATTGCAGCTCTGCAGGTGACCGGAGTACACGCACGCTATAAACATCACAACAGCAGCTCTGGATGGGACCGGAGTTTATGACATGACGATGATGATGATGAACATTAACAACAGTCAAGTGGAATTATGTAGCACCATTATTAAGTTATACTATCTATTAATAATGAGTGGCGGTATGACCCAGGGAAATCTCACTGATCCAACAACACCCACAGACTCCAGTAATCTGAATGGAGGCTGGCCCCCCTGCACAGTCATGTGAATGGAGGCAACGGCTGGTCTCCTGCACAGTCATGTGAATGAAGGCAGCGCTGGTCCCCTGCACAGTCATGTGAATGGAGGCAACGGCTGGTCTCCTGCACAGTCAGTCATGTGAATGGAGGCAACGGCTGGTCTCCTGCACAGTCAGTCATGTGAATGAAGGCAGCGCTGGTCCCCTGCACAGTCAGTCATGTGAATGGAGGCAGCGGCTGGTCCCCTGCACAGTCATGTGAATGGAGGCAGCGGCTGGTCCCCTGCACAGTCAGTCATGTGAATGGAGGCAGCGGCTGGTCCCCTGCACAGTCATGTGAATGGAGGCAGCGGCTGGTCCCCTGCACAGTCATGTGAATGAAGGCAGCGCTGGTCCCCTGCACAGTCATGTGAATGGAGGCAGCGGCTGGTCTCCTGCACAGTCATGTGAATGGAGGCAGTGGCTGGTCCCCTGCACAGTCAGTCATGTGAATGGAGGCAGCGGCTGGTCCCCTGCACAGTCAGTCATGTGAATGGAGGCAGCGGCTGGTCCCCTGCACAGTCATGTGAATGGAGGCAGCGGCTGGTCCCCTGCACAGTCATGTGAATGGAGGCAGTGGCTGGTCCCCTGCACAGTCATGTGAATGGAGGCAGCGGCTGTTCCCCTGCACAGTCATGTGAATGGAGGCAGCGGCTGGTCCCCTGCACAGTCAGTCATGTGAATGGAGGCAGCGGCTGGTCCCCTGCACTGTAATGCAGCATAGCATCCTCCTCAGTATAGGTTGCGGTCCCACATGCCAGCCTCAGAGTTAAATGATGACAAATCCTTTTAATTTACCATCACCTCCTTAACAAAAAAAAAGGTTTCCAGTCCCAGATTAAACCTGGAGAAAGAGCTGTGGCTCTCTGCACCCTGAGGATACGAGACTACAACTCTCAGCATCCATCATACAGATGTAACACATACGGCTATGGTGAATATTTCAATCAAGAGAGAGACGGAATCACAGGAAGGAATGGAACATGTGTAATTAATCAAGAAATCAATAAGGAAAAAGATCCCCCAAATCATCCATATAATAAAGCACTGTGTATATAATAACCCCCCCCAGTCCCGCGGCGCAGGGGCGGCCGTCGCAGCCCACCACTTGCCTCCGATCCCTCTTTCATGTCGGGCAGCGCTTGCTCTTTTCTGAAAATCCCTTACAAGACGCTGCGCTTTTCTCCTCCCGACTCCGGGATCCTGATTGCCCTAAACGGTTTTAAATCAGGAGGAACAGTGAGCGGTAATGGAGTGTCCCCGGGGCATCTTTAAACCTTTAATAACAACAATCGCTCTCTTTCTCTTCTCTTTTAAGTGTGCATATTTCCATTAGAAAAGCCTGGACGTGGATGTGAATATTAACAGGCTCAGGCTGAGCGAGACAAGAGCCGCTACAGAGATACGGAGAAATGAAAGAGGGGAAGATTGGACGGAATAACATAAAAATTGCCGGATGAAAGCGCCCCCCTCCTGAGGACGAGGGGCTTCTGTTCTTGGGGTTTGTGCTGAACGATCAGAACAAGACAGGAGTGTGGTGAGAGGTGGCAGCACGTTAGTGACCCCCAAACTGGAAGGTGGGGGGCCCCCAAGGAATAGATGACAGGGACGATCAGCAGTAATACTCAGCCGCTGCCGGTGATTCTCCATCACAGGATCTGGAGTCTGAACATTTCACTGTTCATGAGGACCATGGAAAATCCGGAAGGAAAATACATTTGATTGCTGCAGATTATATTCCTGCATTTATCATAACAGATTCATTGCTTCACTAATAATCAAGGAACACAGAGGTCATTTACAGCAGGTCCCTGTATAGAACAATTGTGTATCTAATCCTATGTTTTGCTACAAATTTGATAATTCCTGACCTCATCCATTCCTGATTATCACCTTGCATGTGTCTGATGTGCACACACTGTTTTACATATGCATCAGTGGTATGGGCCTGGCTCCCTGCTGTTGTTATGGTGTCTTGTTTGCTCTGAGATGACTCACCTGTCTGTTCTGTATAAAATACCCCTCCTGCCCCTCCCCTCTGATCAGCTGAAATCTTTCTGGACTCACATACCTGCATTTAAACGATAGATGGAGGTCTCCTGACCATGGTCTCCTCGTGTCTACCAAGTGTTCGCTAAGTGCCCAGAAATAACACATTAGGTACCAGCTATACCCATCTACTAGCAGTCTTTGTTACTTTACTTTCATTTTTTTTCCCTTACCATGTCCTTCACTTCAATGTCTATCCTCCTATGTGTCTTTGCCATTCACCTTCACCGCCCCATCCCCATAAACCCCTCTCTCCTTCCCTCTACTTTATTGAGCTCCCATACTCTCTTCAACATACTCAATCTCAGACCACCATGTTCCAGGGCGTTACATCAGAAACAAAGTCACAATTACAACAAGTATCTGACTTTTCTCTTTACTGCTTCTCCTGTCAGGTGATATCTCTCCTAATCCTGGCCCACCCTCTACCAACGTCAACCCATCTCCCACCTCACATAGAAACCATGCTAAGCTTATCAACATTACCAGCACACCTTCATCTCCCTCTTTTAATTGCGCTCTCTGGAATCCACGGTCTGTATGCAATCAGCTTCCCTTCATCCACTACTTTCTCACTAACCCTCTTAATTTCCTGGTCCTCACAGAAACCTGGATCCAAGACCCAGACACATTGTCTCCTGCCGCTATTTCTTACGGCAGCTTATATTTCTCTCATTCCCCAAGACCTGGCAACAGACATGGTGGTGGAGTCTGTTTACTCCTCTCCCACAATGTACCTTCCAGGTCATCCCTCCAGCCCCATCACTCTCATTCTCCTCTTTTGAGGTCCATACAATTAGACTCTTCTGTCCTCTCCCCCTCAGAGTAGCAATGGTATACCGCCCCCCAGGGCCACCCACTCAGTTCCTCAACCATTTCTCCGCATGGCTGCCGCATTTCATGTCCTCAGAATTACCAACCCTTATTCTGGGAGACTTTAACATCCCCATAAACAGCCCCATCTGCATCCCAGCTCCTATCTCTAACCACCTCTCTTGGCCTCTCACAGCTCTCAACCTCTGAGACACAAAAAGATGGAAACACCCTTGACCTGATCTTTGTTCAGCTCTGCTCAACCTCCTCCTTAGATTATTCACCTCTTCCTCTCTCTGATCACAGATAAGGGTGAAAAGAGCTGGGATGAGATGCCGTGCTGACCACAAAGATAAACACAGAGTTAATCACACACTCTGTTTATGTGCCTACACGTGTTTCATGGCTAATACGCCACTTCATCATACCCTGATAAAGTGGCGTATTAGCCATGAAACACGTGTAGGCATAAAAAACAGAGTGTGTGATTAACTCTGTGTTTATCTTTGTGGTCAGCACGGCATCTCATCCCAGCTCTTTTCACCCTTATCTGGATTCTACAATTCTCAGCTGGGAGCCTGCAGCGACCTCCTGTGTACTTTTATTGTAGTTGTGACACTCACAACTACATCAGGTGAGTTTAACCATTTGGGGTCTGTGGGACCTGTATATAAGAGGTACTACTCTATGTGCGCTTCCTTTCTCCCTTAATTTATATATCTCTCTGATCACAACATTCTCTCCTTCACGCTCACAAACCCTCACCCACCCCAACACAGTCCGATCTATCACACATTCAGAAATCTACAGGCCATTAACCCTCATACAATCACAGACTCTCTACACTCATCACTGTCCCTAATCTCCTCATTCTCCTGTCCTGATCTGGCTGTGAATCACTACAGAAGCTCCCTGGACCAAGTAGCTCCCCTCACCCTCAGAACCTCCAAACACAGAGTGAAACAGCCCTGGCCACATCACAAACTCGATTCCTGTGCTGAACGTCTATGGAGGAAAACTCGCACACCAGAAAACTTAATTCACTATAAATTCATGCTGAGAACTTACAACTCTGCCCTTCACCTCGCCAAACAAATCTACTTCACCACCCTGATCTCCTCACTATCCAACAACCCAAAAAAAACTGACACCTTTCATTGTCTCCTCGGTCTTAAAGTGCAGGCCCCCATCACTGACCTCTGTGCTGATGATCTGCCCCCATCACTGACCTCTGTGCTGATGATCTGCCCCCATCACTGACCTCTGTGCTGATGATCTGCCCCCATCACTGACCTCTGTGCTGATGATCTGCCCCCATCACTGACCTCTGTGCTGATGATCTGCCCCCATCACTGACCTCTGTGCTGATGATCTGCCCCCATCACTGACCTCTGTGCTGATGATCTGCCCCCATCACTGACCTCTGTGCTGATGATCTGCCCCCATCACTGACCTCTGTGCTGATGATCTGCCCCCATCACTGACCTCTGTGCTGATGATCTGCCCCCATCACTGACCTCTGTGCTGATGATCTGCCCCCATCAGTGACCTCTGTGCTGATGATCTGCCCCATCACTGACCTCTGTGCTGATGATCTGCCCCCATCACTGACCTCTGTGCTGATGATCTGCCCCCATCACTGACCTCTGTGCTGATGATCTGCCCCCATCACTGACCTCTGTGCTGATGATCTGCCCCATCACTGACCTCTGTGCTGATGATCTGCCCCCATCACTGACCTCTGTGCTGATGATCTGCCCCCATCACTGACCTCTGTGCTGATGATCTGCCCCCATCACTGACCTCTGTGCTGATGATCTGCCCCCATCACTGACCTCCGTGCTGATGATCTGCCCCCATCACTGACCTCTGTGCTGATGATCTGCCCCCATCACTGACCTCTGTGCTGATGATCTGCCCCCATCACTGACCTCTGTGCTGATGATCTGCCCCCATCACTGACCTCTGTGCTGATGATCTGCCCCCATCACTGACCTCTGTGCTGATGATCTGCCCCTGTCACTGACCTCTGTGCTGATGATCTGCCCCCATCACTGACCTCTGTGCTGATGATCTGCCCCCATCACTGACCTCTGTGCTGATGATCTGCCCCCATCACTGACCTCTGTGCTGATGATCTGCCTCCATCACTGACCTCTGTGCTGATAATCTGCCCCCATCACTGACCTCTGTGCTGATGATCTGCCCCCATCACTGACCTCTGTGCTGATGATCTGCCCCCATCACTGACCTCTGTGCTGATGATCTGCCCCTATCACTGACCTCTGTGCTGATGATCTGCCCCCATCACTGACCTCTGTGCTGATGATCTGCCCCCATCACTGACCTCTGTGCTGATGATCTGCCCCCATCACTGACCTCTGTGCTGATGATCTGCCTCCATCACTGACCTCTGTGCTGATAATCTGCCCCCATCACTGACCTCTGTGCTGATGATCTGCCCCCATCACTGACCTCTGTGCTGATGATCTGCCCCCATCACTGACCTCTGTGCTGATGATCTGCCCCCATCACTGACCTCTGTGCTGATGATCTGCCCCCATCACTGACCTCTGTGCTGATGATCTGGCCTCTTACTTCACAGAGAAAATAGAAATCATCCATCAGGAAATCCACTCCAAACCTCAAATCGCTGTTACCCCTACCTCTCCCCACATTTCCTCCGGCTCACTCTCCACTTTTGACCCAGTCACAGAAGAAGTCGTCTCCAGGCTCCGCTCTTCCTCTCGTCCAACCAGATGCACTACTGACCCCATTCCCTCACACCTACTCCAGTCTCTCTCTCCAGTGCTCACCCCTCACCTACCCAAAATCTTCAATCTCTCCCTCTCTTCTGGCATCTTCCCCGCCTCCTTCAAACACTCAATCATTCCTCCATTATTAAAGAAAACCTCTCTTGACCCATCCTGCACAAATAACTACAGACCAGTCTCCAATCTTCCCTTCATCTCTAAACTCCTGGAGCGCCTGGTCTACTCCCGCCTCACCCATTACCTCTCCACTCACTCTTTTCTAGACCCATTACAGTCTGGTCTACTCCCGCCTCACCCGTTACCTCTCCGCTCACTCTCTTCTAGATCCATTACAGCCTGGTCACCTCCCGCCTCACCCGTTACCTCTCCGCTCACTCTCTTCTAGATCCATTACAGCCTGGTCTACTCCCGCCTCACCCGTTACCTCTCCGCTCACTCTCTTCTAGATCCATTACAGTCTGGTTTCCGCCCTCTTCACTCTACAGAAACTGCTGTCACCAAAGTGACCAATGACCTTCTGACAGCAAAATATAATGGTGACCACTCTCTGCTTATCCTTCTTGATCTCTCTGCGGCTTTTGACACTGTTGACCACCATCTCCTACTCTCTAGCTGCACTCCATTGGCATAAAGGACACCGCTCTCTCCTGGATCTCCTCCTATCTTTCTGACCGCTCTTTCAGTGTATCTTTTGCTGGCTCCACTTCCCCCCCTCTTCCCCTCACTATTGGGGTCCCTCAGGGTTCAGTCCTTGGCCCTCTTCTCTTCTCTCTCTACACGGCCCCGATTGGACAGACCATCAGCAGATTTGGCTTCCAGTACCATCTCTATGCTGATGACACACAATTATACACTTCTTCCCCTGACCTTACTCCCGCTCTAATAAAGAACACCAATGACTGTCTAACCGCAGTTTCCAACATCATGTCCACTCTCTATCTGAAACTTAACCTCTCTAAAACTGAACTTCTTTTGCTCCCGCCCTCCACTAACCTCCCTAAATATAACATCTCCTTCTCAATGAGCGGCACTACAATAACACCTAGTCAGCAGGCTCACTGTCTGTGTGTTATGTTTGACTCTGATCTTTCCTTCACCCCATATATACAATCTCTCGCCCGCTATTGCCGTCTGCAACTGAAGAACATCTCCAGAATTCGCCCCTTTCTCACCTTGGAAACCATAAAAACCCTCACTGTGGCCCTGATTCACTCCCGCCTTGACTATTGTAATTCTCTTTTAATTGGCCTTCCCTGCTCCAGACTCTCCCGACTCCAGTCCATCCTTAAAGCGAACCTGTCACCCCCCCCGGACATCAAAAGCTAAAATAGCCACCTTCTGCAGCACTAAGGCTGCATTCAGGGAAGGTGGCTATAGGCTTTTGATGCCCTTTATACTATGAAATATGTAGTTAGATAAATGCTCACACTTCTGAAGACCAAAGACCGGGAGGCGGGGTTTCACGCTCCTCCAACCCGCCCCCTCTTGTCCATCATGGTGCTCGCCTGCTACTGCCTCCCCTGACTGTGTAAAATGAACGCGCGTCTTCGTCCTCCTGTATGGAGCCACGCATGCGCTGTGCGCGCTGCCCGACGACTTCCTGGACACCGGGCACACAGCGCATGCGCGGCGCCGTGCAGGAGAATGGAGACGCGCGTTCATTTTACACAGTCAGGGGAGGCAGCAGCAGGCGAGCACCATGACTGACAAGAGGGGGCGGGTCAGAGGAGCGTGAAACCCCGCCTCCCGGTCTTTGGTCTTCAGAAGTGTGAGCATTTATCTAACTGCATATTTCATAGTATAAAGGGCATCAAAAGCCTATAGCCACCTTCTCTGAATGCAGCCTTAGTGCTGCAGAAGGTGGCTATTTTAGCTTTTGATGCCCGGGGGGGGGGGGGTGACAGGTTCGCTTTAATGCAGCAGCCAGGATCACCTATCTAGCTAACTGCTACTTGGACGCCCCTGCTCTATGCCAATCACTGCACTGGCTGCCCATACACTTTAGGATCCGCTCTGTGCCAGACACTGCAATGGCTGCCTATACACTATAGGATCCGCTCTGTGCCAGACATTGCACTGGCTGCCCATACACTATAGGATTTACTCTGTACCAGTCATTGCACTGGCTGCCTATACACTATGGGATCCAATTCAAACTGTTTGTTCTCACCCACAAAGCTCTTCACAGTGCAGCACCCCCTACATCTCCTCCCTCATCTCTGTCTATCACCCCACCCGCTCTCTACGTTCTACAAATGACCTTAGATTCACTTCTACACTAATCCAAACCTCCCAATCCCGGCTGCAAGACTTCTCCCGAGCTGCACCAATTCTCTGGAATGCTCTAACAGCAGAAATGAGGTGTATCCACAACTTATAGTTTCAGGCGAGCCCTAAAAACACATCTTTTTAGGGCGGCCTATCATGATTCCTAGTCAGAGTCATCTAGACATAGCCTATCCGCTCCACCAGTCTCAAGTGGATCACTAATGTTTGGTGGCCACTTATGCTGCTCCTAACTGTTCTCCATCTCCTTAAATTTACTATACCATCACTGTAAATAAGCCCCTGTACTTTGTCACCTCCACCTCATTGTTAGATTGTAAGCTCTTATGAGCAGGGCTGTCATTATTTTGCTCTAATTATTGTATTATGGTTTGTATTGTATTGTATCGTTTTTTTCTGATAACTATTTCTTATGATTATTAAATATGATCCTCTGTATTATAAAACGCTGTGGAATATGTTGGCCCTATAGAAATAAAAATTATTATTATTATAACAAGCAATGAACTGATTCAATAATCACTGTGTGTACGGGCAGGTGATGGATGATGGGAGTAATGATACAATGTATCCAGACTGATAAATGTCTGACGCTAATATGATATTATTGTAGAATAGAGACAATTGATCTAAGGGGCCGTGTACATCCCAAGACAGGCGGCGGCCGGGTGAACACCGTACATTGGACGATTGCTGCACAGTGTATACAGGCTGATACAATGTACAGAGACACCGGCCAAGGGATGAAATAATGATCTGACACCAAAAGGTCAGTTATTGTACAAAATAATGTGATTTACACATGGCCGCCTTCAGTATAGAAGTGAGTGTGTCGTTTATCGGCTAAGACATAGTGAATCAGTAAATATCAACAGACAAAACAATAAGCATTTTGGTTACAACCTCATGGTTTGATCAAGTTTATATTCCAGGAGTTAGGAAGAAACACAGGGGGAAGATGTAAATGTACAGACACTGAAAACATCCCGGACAGAGGAGCTTGGAGCATCTAACCAGATCAAGGCAGAAGTGCGGGAGATTTCTTCATTGTACAGAAATACAAATTACAGAACGATCCGCAGGACGATCGCTCGTCCGAAAGACGACTCCACCAACTCCCCCATACACAGGAACACTAAGCTCAACCGAGTGATTGTGTTCTCTATGAGAAAGCTGCCCACAGACTCCCAGGAGACCCTCCTCCTCCTCCAGAGTTCACCAAGCCTCTCCTCTGCCACCTCCTCCTCCTCCAGGCTCCACCAAGCCTCTCCTCCTCCTGACTCCTCAGACACACTCCTCTTCCTCAAGGCTCCAGTCCCTAATCCTCCAGGCTCCTCAGAGCCCCTCCTCCTCTTACAGGCTCCTCAGAGCCCTTCCTCCTCTTACAGGCTCCTCAGAGCCCCTCCTCCTCTTACAGGCTCCTCAGAGCCCCTCCTCCTCTTACAGGCTCCTCAGAGCCCCTCCTCCTCTTACAGGCTCCTCAGAGCCCCTCCTCCTCTTACAGGCTCCTCAGAGCCCCTCCTCTCTTGCAGGCTCCTCAGAGCCCCTCCTCCTCTTGCAGGCTCCTCAGAGCCCCTCCTCCTCTTGCAGGCTCCTCAGAGCCCCTCCTCCTCTTGCAGGCTCCTCAGAGCCCCTCCTCCTCTTGCAGGCTCCTCAGAGCCCCTCCTCCTCTTGCAGGCTCCTCAGAGCCCCTCCTCCTCTTCCAGGCTCCTCAGAGCCCCTCCTCCTCTTCCAGGCTCCTCAGAGCCCCTCCTCCTCTTGCAGGCTCCTCAGAGCCCCTCCTCCTCTTGCAGGCTCCTCAGAGCCCCTCCTCCTCTTGCAGGCTCCTCAGAGCCCCTCCTCCTCTTGCAGGCTCCTCAGAGCCCCTCCTCCTCTTGCAGGCTCCTCAGAGCCCCTCCTCCTCTTACAGGCTCCTCAGAGCCCCTCCTCCTCTTACAGGCTCCTCAGAGCCCCTCCTCCTCTTACAGGCTCCTCAGAGCCCCTCCTCCTCTTCCAGGCTCCTCAGAGCCCCTCCTCCTCTTCCAGGCTCCTCAGAGCCCCTCCTCCTCTTCCAGGCTCCTCAGAGCCCCTCCTCCTCTTCCAGGCTCCTCAGAGCCCCTCCTCCTCTTGCAGGCTCCTCAGAGCCCCTCCTCCTCTTGCAGGCTCCTCAGAGCCCCTCCTCCTCTTCCAGGCTCCTCAGAGCCCCTCCTCCTCTTCCAGGCTCCTCAGAGCCCCTCCTCCTCTTCCAGGCTCCTCAGAGCCCCTCCTCCTCTTACAGGCTCCTCAGAGCTCCTCCTCCTCTTACAGGCTCCTCAGATCCCCTCCTCCTCTTACAGGCTCCTCAGAGCCCCTCCTCCTCTTACAGGCTCCTCAGAGCCCCTCCTCCTCTTACAGGCTCCTCAGAGCCCCTCCTCCTCTTACAGGCTCCTCAGAGCCCCTCCTCCTCTTGCAGGCTCCTCAGAGCCCCTCCTCCTCTTGCAGGCTCCTCAGAGCCCCTCCTCCTCTTGCAGGCTCCTCAGAGCCCCTCCTCCTCTTGCAGGCTCCTCAGAGCCCCTCCTCCTCTTACAGGCTCCTCAGAGCCCCTCCTCCTCTTACAGGCTCCTCAGAGCCCCTCCTCCTCTTCCAGGCTCCTCAGAGCCCCTCCTCCTCTTCCAGGCTCCTCAGAGCCCCTCCTCCTCTTCCAGGCTCCTCAGAGCCCCTCCTCCTCTTACAGGCTCCTCAGAGCCCTTCCTCCTCTTCCAGGCTCCTCAGAGCCCTTCCTCCTCTTCCAGGCTCCTCAGAGCCCCTCCTCCTCTTACAGGCTCCTCAGAGCCCTTCCTCCTCTTCCAGGCTCCTCAGAGCCCCTCCTCCTCTTCCAGGCTCCTCAGAGCCCCTCCTCCTCTTACAGGCTCCTCAGAGCCCCTCCTCCTCTTCCAGGCTCCTCAGAGCCCCTCCTCCTCTTCCAGGCTCCTCAGAGCCCCTCCTCCTCTTCCAGGCTCCTCAGAGCCCCTCCTCCTCTTACAGGCTCCTCAGAGCCCTTCCTCCTCTTCCAGGCTCCTCAGAGCCCTTCCTCCTCTTCCAGGCTCCTCTTCCTCCTCTGGCTCATAAAAATAAAAGGATCAGCTGATAGAGATCCAACATGCCACGTCCTTCTCTTCCCTGCCACAGTCTATTGGGGGAGTGCAGAGCTCACCATACACATTAGACGATTCTGATGAAATTGATGGGTGTAGTCGACATAAGTCTTAACTGTATTGGAGCCCTAAGTTTAGACAACTTAGATCTTTTGGTAAAATTGTGCGCCACAATTTTCATGCTTTAATTTTTTGCATACAGAGTTGCGTGTTACACTGCGCTGTATCAAAAAGTCACATCATTTTTGCAAGACGATGATCCCCTATTATACAAGGTGCAGAAAGTGTCTTAAACACATCCTAAATATAATGAAAATGATATCAGCTTTCTGGTGCAGTCAGTCGGATAAGTCTCCCCCGTTGTAGTGATATGGAGGGAGGTGATTACTCTTAGATGTTATAGTGTGGTCCGTCCATCCATCCATCCATCCATCCATCCATCCATCCAGATAATCTGATATGCTAACAACACGCTATACAATAGACGTTTATTACGAGCGCATCATCCTATGTTTTGCAGGTGCCATATGATGCACTTGCCGTCTGTTGGATTAGGCTATGTGCCCACGCTCTGCTGAAACTTTCTGCACCAAATACTCATCTTCGGGCAGAAATACACACCCAAAAACGTGATGCATTACTGCCACATATTTGCTGCGTTTATTTCAGGCATGTATTTTTCAATGAAGTCAATGGGCTGAAAAAAGCACCAAAATACGAATGAGTAATTGACCTGCTGCATCCGAAATCTGCACCAAACACACACGAAAACCTTAGAAAGTGTTGGCACCGCACCTCAGAGCTCACAGACTTCTCTGGCTTCATGATGTACATGCAGATTTTGATGCAGATTTCTCAAGACACGCACCAACAAACGCACCAAAAATACACAGTGTGTGCACATAGTCTAGGGCTGCACTAAAGAATGCAGACTGGGGACGTGCGATAAGCTGCATCAAGTGACACCAACAAGACGAACACCGACCCGATACACACGGCTCAGACTCACCTCCTGCAGCTGAGCAGACACCTGGTCCCGATACACACGGCTCAGACTCACCTCCTGCAGCTGAGCAGACACCTTGTCCTGATACACACGGCTCAGACTCACCTCCTGCAGCTGAGCAGACACCTGGTCCTGATACACACGGCTCAGACTCACCTCCTGCAGCTGAGCAGACACCTGGTCCTGATACACACGGCTCAGACTCACCTCCTGCAGCTGAGCAGTCACCTGGTCCTGATACACACGGCTCAGACTCACCTCCTGCAGCTGAGCAGACACCTAGGTCCTGATACACACGGCTCAGACTCACCTCCTGCAGCTGAGCAGACACATATACCTGATACACAAGGCTCAGACTCACCTCCTGCAGCTGAGCAGACACCTGGTCCTGATACACACGGCTCAGACTCACCTCCTGCAGCTGAGCAGACACCTGGTCCTGATACACATGGCTCAGACTCACCTCCTGCAGCTGAGCAGACATATATACCTGATACACACGGCTCAGACTCACCCCCTGCAGCTGAGCAGACACCTAGTCCTGATACACACGGCTCAGACTCACCTCCTGCAGTTGAGCAGACACCTAGGTCCTGATACACACGGCTCAGACTCACCTCCTGCAGCTGAGCAGACACTTGGTCCTGATACACACGGCTCAGACTCACCTCCTGCAGCTGAGCAGACACCTGGTCCTGATACACACGGCTCAGACTCACCTCCTGCAGTTGAGCAGACACCTGGGACCTGATACACACGGCTCAGACTCACCTCCTGCAGCTGAGCAGACACCTGGTCCTGATACACACGGCTCAGACTCACCTCCTGCAGCAGAGCAGACACCTGGGACCTGATACACGCGGCTTAGACTCGCCTCCTGCAGCTGAGTAGACACCTGGACCAGATACATACGGCTCAGACTCACCTCCTGCAGCTGAGCAGACACCTGGGACCTGATACACGCGGCTTAGACTCACCTCCTGCAGCTGAGCAGACACCTGGACCAGATACATACGGCTCAGACTCACCTCCTGCAGCTGAGCAGACACCTGGTCCTGATACACACGGCTCAGACTCACCTCCTGCAGCTGAGCAGACACCTGGTCCTGATACACACGGCTCAGACTCACCTCCTGCAGCTGAGCAGACACCTGGGTCCTGATACACACGGCTCAGACTCACCTCCTGCAGTTGAGCAGACACCTGGGTCCTGATACACACGGCTCAGACTCACCTCCTGTAGCTGAGCAGACACCTGTTCCAGATACACACGGCTCAGACTCACCTCCTGCAGCTGAGCAGACACCTGGTCCTGATACACATGGCTCAGACTCACCTCCTGCAGCTGAGCAGACATATATAACTGATACACACGGCTCAGACTCACCTCCTGCAGGTGAGCAGACACCTGGTCCTGATACACACGGCTCAGACTCCCCTCCTGCAGCAGAGCAGACACCTGGACCTGATACACACGGCTCTGACTCCCCTCCTGCAGCTGAGCAGACACCTGGTCCTGATACACACGGCTCAGACTCCCCTCCTGCAGCTGAGCAGACACCTGGTCCTGATACACACGGCTCAGACTCCCCTCCTGCAGCTGAGCAGACACCTGGTCCTGATACACACGGCTCAAACTCCCCTCCTGCAGCTGAGCAGACACCTGGTACTGATATACACGGCTCAGACTCACCTCCTGCAGCTGAGCAGACACCTGGTCCTGATATACACGGCTCAGACTCACCTCCTGCAGCTGAGCAGACACCTGGGTCCTGATACACACGGCTCAGACTCACCTCCTGCAGCTGAGCAGACACCTGGGACCTGATACACACGGCTCAGACTCACCTCCTGCAGCTGAGCAGACACCTGGTCCTGATATACACGGCTCAGACTCACCTCCTGCAGTTGAGCAGTCACCTGGTCCTGATACACACGGCTCAGACTCACCTCCTGCAGCTGAGCAGACACCTGGGGCTGATACACACGGCTCAGACTCACCTCCTGCAGCTGAGCAGACACCTGGGTCCTGATACACATGGCTCAGACTCACCTCCTGTAGTTGAGCAGACACCTGGTCCTGATACACACAGCTCAGACAAACCTCCTGAAGCTGAGCAGACACCTGGGTCCGGATACACACGGCTCAGACTCACCTCCTGTAGTTGAGCAGACACATGGACCTGATACACACGGCTCAGACTCACCTCCTGCAGGTGAGCAGACACCTGGTCCTGATACACACAGCTCAGACTCACCTCCTGCAGCTGAGCAGACACATATACCTGATACACACGGCTCAGACTCACCTCCTGCAGCTGAGCAGACACCTGGGTCCTGATACACACGGCTCAGACTCACCTCCTGCAGGTGAGCAGACACCTGGTCCTGATACACACGGCTCAGACTCACCTCCTGCAGCTGAGCAGACACCTGGGCCCTGATACACACGGCTCAGACTCACCTCCTGCAGCTGAGCAGACACGCGAGACCAGATACACACGGCTCAGACTCACCTCCTGCAGCTGAGTAGACACCTGGATCCTGATACATACGGCTCAGACTCACCTCCTGCAGTAGAGCAGACACTTGGTCCTGATACACACGGCTCAGACTCACCTCCTGCAGTTGAGCAGACACCTGGTCCTGATACACACGGCTCAGACTCACCTCCTGCAGCTGAGCAGACACGTGCCCTAAGTGATCCTGATGTCGCTCTGTTTGCTGCCGCTCTGTTCTCATCTCTTGCTCCAGCTGCTGCAGCCGCCGTTCCACTCGCTCTGAAACCTGACAATATGCAGAAGGTCAACAATGGAGTGATAATCGCGCTCACTGCGGCTCAGGGGAAAGCCAATCATCTGTGAACAAGCTACAGACTGCAGACTGGAACCAAACATAAGTCTGAAGGAAAATTGGAAAAATGAACCTTCCTGTAAGTGAATGGCAAGAAGAACATGACAGGGGATCGGCCATTTATCATTGGTCAATATCATACAGAGGAAGAAGGCCACGCCCCCGCAAAAACTGTCTGATAACACAATGAAAAAAATAACATAACTTATTAGGTGCCAAATACTTTGATATCTCTGTAACAGAGAAAGTAATGTATTCAGCGCTCTGCAGCCATTATTTACAGTTCAACAAGAAATCATTGAACAGTCTTCTTTAAATCAGCCCCTCCAATGTGATTACACCTGCAAAACACCCTGGAGCAGCACGGAGGGGACATGATCTGGATGGGAGTCATGACTGATAATGAGACTCCAGAGAAGGACATCACACTATTTCTGAGCAATAACACAAGAAGGAGCAACCGATTACTGACAGCAGCGCAATAAATCCTGTAAGAAACACAGCGGAGACACTGAGAATAGGGGTCAGCTCAGGTCACAGAGGACACAGACTGAGGATAGCGGTCACAGAGGACACAGACTGAGGATGGAGGTCAGCTCAGGTCACAGAGGACACAGACTGAGGATAGAGGTCAGCTCGGGTCACAGAGGACACTAAGGATAGAGGTCAGCTCAGGTCACAGAGGACACAGACTGAGGATAGCGGTCACAGAGGACACAGACTGAGGATGGAGGTCAGCTCAGGTCACAGAGGACACAGACTGAGGATAGAGGTCAGCTCAGGTCACAGAGGACACAGACTGAGGATAGCGGTCACAGAGGACACAGACTGAGGATGGAGGTCAGCTCAGGTCACAGAGGACACAGACTGAGGATAGAGGTCAGCTCGGGTCACAGAGGACACAGACTGAGGATAGAGGTCAGCTCAGGTCACAGAGGACACAGAATGAGGATAGCGGTCACAGAGGACACAGACTGAGGATAGAGGTCAGCTCAGGTCACAGAGGACACAGTCCTAACACTCACTGTCTCCTGGTGCTCGGCTTGATCAAGGCGGGCGTTTAATTCCTGAAGGACTTTCTTGGTTTCTGCTTCGGATCTATAGAGATGTAGAGCACAGATCATTGCTTCATCAGGGTTTATGTGAAGATGATTCACAGGGTACGGCTTCACAACATTATCAAGGTCTTAATTGTCAATATCGGGAGGGCATTGATGTCATGATGGGGGCAGCGGCTGTCTCTACCACCCCTGTCTGCTCTCTCTCCTATGAACAGTTTCCCCCTTGTGCTGTCTTCTCCCCTCTTTGCTCTCTCCTTTGAACTCTCTCTCCCCCTTTGCTGTCTTCTCCCCTCTGTCCTCTCCTCCATTGAGCTGTCTCCCCACTTTTGCAGTCTTCCCCTGTGGGCTGTCTCTTGTCCCATGCGCTCTCCACCTGTGCTGTCTTCTACACTTGGTGTGCTCTCTCCTTTGAGCTATCACCCCCTGCTCTCTCCCTCCTGTGCCATCTTTCCCCCTGTGCTCTCTGCTTTGAACCATTTCCCCCTTGTGCACTCTCCCTCCCCCTGTGCTGTCTTCTCCCCTCGTGTGCTTTTTCCTATGAACCCAGATGTTCAAACATTCCAGCTGCATGAGTAAGTGCACATGCGTGCGTCAGGTCACACAGTCGCCATCTTTGCGTATCTAGGTGTCAAAGATGGCAGCTGCGTAGGTGCGTATGCATGCACCGGGGGGGTCATGCTGCTGTCGCTATCTTTGTGTACTCAGGTGTCCAAAGATGGCAGCCAAATGAGTAAGTGCGCATAAGCGCACCAGGCCACGTCGCCGCAATCTTTGTATACCTCATGTTCAAACATCTTGGCCGCTGAGTAAGAGTGCATGTGTGCACTGGGTATACGCATGCGCACTTACTGAGGCGTGTGATAGAAGGACAACTGGACACTGGAGGTAACAGACAAAACAGGGCAATTATGTAAGTAGATTGTTGTTAATTTGACTGATGCAAAAGCTTCATTACACATGTAACAGATGATAGGAGAAGGTTACAGAGGGAGAAGTCACATTCCCTAACCAGTGGCGTAACTTGAGGCTCATGGGCCCTGATGCAAAAGCTCCAACGGGGCCCCCAAATATTGCAAATCTTTAATAGCAGTAGTCTTTTTCTATAGGCCAAAGGAACGTTTGGGGCTCCCTAAGCTCCAGGGCCCGGGGTGTGATTGCAGCCCCTGCACCTATTGTAGTTACGCCCTTGTCCTTAACACTAGGAGATAAGAACTAAAGTCCAGACTTCTACAGACGCACACTGGAGTATCAGTCTGGACACTGTTCTTGGGGAGCGATCTGTTCATACATTTATCAGTAAACCCCCCACAGATGGGCACCTGTTTCTGTGGGTGAGTTCTCGGTTCAGGTCGTCATTCAGTCTCAGTTGGTCACTACTCAGATCCCGCAGGGACTGGTGCAAGGAATGAAGCTGCAAAAAGAAACAATACAAAATGTACAATCTGCGCCCCAAAAACATCACAACCTCTGCCTCTATCTTACGCTCAGTCTCACCTGATCCGGATCATGAGTGTCACCAGCAAAGCGCACACTGGCCGAGCGAGAGCGGCGCCGTCTACTCAGTCCCGGGTCACTGTAGTCTTTGAGGGGAGAGGTCGGGTGAAGGCGGCGATTCCCAAGAACTTTAAATAATAATAATAATAAATCAGACACATAATTCATATAAAGTTCAGGACACCCAGTGATTATACGTGGGAGGCAGAGATGTCAGACTGACCTGCTGTAACGTCCAGGTCGCTGGCGCACAGGCTGGACATGGAGGCGCTGCGGCCCCCGGACAGTCGGGACAGGCGCTGGCTCCTCAGCTGGTCGATGGACTGCTCCAGGGATTCTTTTAGCTGGTAAGATATATATTCTAATTCTCACAATGATCTGATAGTTGACAGGCTAAACGTAAGATAAAGCAGTCACACCTCATCTAGATTATAGCTGAACGATATGTGATAAGTGTAGAGGGGGCCCCCAGCTCTGGGCCCTCACCGCTGTCTGATCAGTGCGGCCGGATGGGCTACAGCAGAGTCACCCGGACGGGGCTTGGAAGAGGTCAAACCTTTAGGCTCTGTGCACACACAGCACTTTATTTCTGCACCTAAAGAATGCATCTCCTGGCAGGCAAAATGCTGCGTTTTAAGCATTTTTGGTGCGTTTTTCCCCATGTGTTTCTATCATACAGTCTATGAGAAAAATGCACATAGAATGAATATGCTGCTTCATTTTCCTGTATTAAAATCTGCAGTTGAAAAAACCTGAAGGTGTGGACAGCACTCCAGAAAACCTGTAGACTGTGCTGGGAAGCGTCTTCAGAACTGATTCAAATCTGCAAGTAAAAACACATAAAAAAACCACACCAGCAATGCTAGATGTGCACAGAGCCCGATATTCCTGCAAAAGTGACAAATATAACATATCTGCAGCAAAACATAGAATGAATAAATCCCACCTATACTGCTCGTATTGTGTCCTGTCACAGAAACGCTATGGAAAAAGCAGCAAAACTGCAACGTGGGAACGCGGCCGCACGGCACGGGCGGGGAAGGACGCCGGCCGCACGGCACGGGCGGGGGAACGCGGCCGCACGGGCGGGGAACGCGGCCGCACGGCACGGGCGGGGGAACGCGGCCGCACGGCACGGGCAGGGAACGCGGCCCCACAGCACGGGCGGGGAACGCGGCCCCACAGCACGGGCGGGGAACGCGGCCCCACAGCACAGGCGGGGAACGCGGCCCCACAGCACGGGCGGGGAACGCGGCCCCACAGCACGGGCGGGGAACGCGGCCCCACAGCACGGGCGGGGAGCGCGGCCCCACAGCACGGGCGGGGAGCGCGGCCCCACGGCCGCTTCATTACTGCAGAGTAAAAACAGGCAACTTTGTGCCTGGACTCCTCATCACTTTCAGGATCTACGTTTGCTGTCTGATGAACACGTCCCCAGTGTAGACACCATGACTGTGCCTGTAACAAACCCTCAGCAGTGAGAAGTATAAGGGCTACATTAATTTCCAGTCTATAAATGTGAATGAGAATGTTAGTTTTGAAATGGGGAAGAATTAAAAGAAAAATGGCAGAAAACTGGTGAATAATCTTCTATAAATTGGGCAGGTTTTAGCAGACGGGGAACAGCCAACCGTGGCCCACCAGATTCACTATAATTTATGTAAAAATCTATTTCAGTTTATAGATATGAGACTCTGGAGCCCGGACCGTCTAACGATGCACCAGGCTCTGTGTATTTCATAAAGGGAACCTGTCACTAGATTCTTTCTGCCTGAACCATAGATGACTGGGTGATTGCAGGCAGCTTTGCTTTATTTCCAAATGCTGCAATGTTCCAGAGAAAAAAAAATAGTTTGGAAACCCGGCCGGGGGGCGCAGAGCCCGGACGAGGCGGACGGGTGGGGGGGCGCAGAGCCCGGACGAGGCGGCCGGGGGGAGGGGGGGCGCAGAGCCTGGACGAGGTGGACAGGGGGGTGCAGAGCCCGGACGAGGCGGACGGGGGGCGCAGAGCCCGGACGGGGAGGCCGGGGGGGGCGCAGAGACTGGACGGGGAGGTCGGGGGGGCGCAGAGCCTGGACGAGGTGGCCGGGGGGCCCAGAGCCCGGACGAGGCGGTCGGGGGGGCGCAGAGCCTGGACGGGGCGGCCGGGGGGGCGCAGAGCCTGGACGAGGGGCAGCCAGGGGGTGCAGAGCCCGGACGAGGCTGTGCTGGGAACAATAAGGAGTTATTTTACTGCGATGGAAAGAGAAGTGAAGATAAAGTGCAGAGCGCTGGATGTTGTAAGTTTCCCCTTTTAAAAGCTATATAAAAGTTGACTTTCCTGATCTGATTTGCGCTGTGTGTTTTGCATGAAGGAGCATCTCCTGATCCTCGTCCTCCCCGCGCTCCCACGTTGCAGATTGTCGCTGCTCGCTCCTTCACCTGCCTCCTCGTCTGACAGCCACTTCCTACGCAGCTAATTATCACAGCTAATTACAGACTGCGTGAAGAGGTCGGAACGTATTTTTCGTCACTTATCTGGTCCCTTTAATTGCTCTGAAGAGGTCGGGTTTATGTGATGCATCCAAACATTGACAAGGCAGGTCCCGAATCACAAAAGGGTTGAAGAGATGGAGGCGACAACAAACAGCCATGAAACACACCAAACCCCCCACTAGGAATAAATGATTCCGTCATCTAGGCATCTCCAGCCATTGCTATACGATGCGCCAACATGTGTCACAATAACTAGAAACACTATTCTTAGGGGATGTGAATGTGGAGGGGGGGGGGCACCGTCCTGTGCACAGAGGGGAAGATCCAACCGGCATCGGTGCGTCCGAGGCCTTCACTTTCCTGTATATACACTTACATGGGACTCAGATAAAACACAGATAGCTCTACACTTATTTTTTGCAGACAATTTGTAAGAATGCTTTCACACTGGCGTTTTTGTCCGGACTTGGACAAAAAAAAAACGCATCTGGTGGCGGCACTTGTTGACCGTGTTTTCTTTTTCGCGGCCGCATCTGCCGCACACTTACCAGCGAGGCTCCGGGGCCCCACCCTGGAGGCAGCGAGGCTCCGGGGCCCCACCCTGGAGGCAGCGAGGCTCCGGGGCCCCACCCTGGAGGCAGCGAGGCTCCGGGGCCCCACCCTGGAGGCAGCGAGGCTCCGGGGCCCCACCCTGGAGGCAGCGAGGCTCCGGGGCCCCACCCTGGAGGCAGCGAGGCTCCGGGGCCCCACCCTGGAGGCAGCGAGGCTCCGGGGCCCCACACTGGAGGCAGCGAGGCTCCGGGGCCCCACCCTGGAGGCAGCGAGGCTCCAAAGCCAACAACCCACCGTGCTGATGGCTTCCGTCTGATCAGAGTTGTACTCTCTGTATTGTCCGAGCATCTCGTCCACTTGCTGTAGATTCCGGCTGGTGTCCTTAAAAAGGAAAAATAAAAGAAATTACTGACAATGAGAAAACATTAAAGAGGTTTGGATCCAGGTCTAGCGCTCAGCCATGCGTTTAGAGCTTTACAAATATGGATTGTGCTCTTTGATGTGTAGAAACGCTACATTTATTTTAAAATTAAACACATTAACAGTAAATCAAAACTACATAAAATTGTTAATGTACAATGCGTTTCGGTAATAATGGCCTTCCTCAGGTTCATATTATGTATCCACCTGCAATGTGTTGGCCAGCTTGTGGATCTTTTCGGAGACGCCCCCCACTCCTCGCGGTCTGGTGTGCATGTGTGTCGCCCGCAGGGGACCCCTCCTGCTTGTCCGGGAGCGGATGTGGGGGTCCGAGTCACTGGAGGAATCTGCCATAAGTCCGTCTGACTACTGCAGGAAAGACAAGGAGAAACATTTATTATCCAGCATATGATACATTATATGGGATTCCTACATGTAAAGATTAATCATTATATAATGGGAAGGTCAGCAGCCTTCTGACATACATTGTGGAAGGTTAACCATAAATATAGCAATTATACCAAAAACTAAAGTCCAGGACTGGCACTAAGGGCTCTGCTTATTCAACTTTGTTCACATGTTGCATTTTTTGCTGCATTTTTTTGTGCAAATTAAAAGTTGTTTTTTACAGCCCCCGCCAAAGCTCTGCGCTTTCAGACATGTGGAGGATTGATTTTTTCCCCCTTAACTTGGAAAACTGCGGTAATCTTGAAGACTGCAGCACGTCAATTATTTCAGCGTTTTTGCAGCATTTTTTCACACATAGAAAGCAATAAGTGAAAAAACGCTGCAATGAGGTTTAGCAGCAATCTGGGTGGAATAAAAAACACAAGTACATGAAACCCATTTAGATTTATGATTTTTCTACGTATATCCGTAAAGTCGTCTACTAACTCCAAGTACAGTTTAATCAAATTAGTGATGTGTTAAAGTTAACAATGTCTAACCAACTCCATGCCCTACTGATGTTCAAGAGTAAACAATGCCCTACCAACGTGTGAAAGTGAACAATGCCCTATCAATATGTGAAAGTGAACAATGCCCTACCAACATGTGAAAGTGAACAATGCCCTACCAACGTGCGAAAGTGAACAATTCCCTACCAACGTGCGAAAGTGAACAATTCCCTACCAACGTGCAAAAGTGAACAATGCCCTATCAACGTGCAAAAGTAAACAATGCCCTACCAACGTGCGAAAGTGAACAATTCCCTATCAATATGTGAAAGTGAACAATGCCCTACCAACGTGCGAAAGTGAACAATGCCCTATCAATATGTGAAAGTGAACAATGCCCTACCAATGTGCGAAAGTGAACAATTCCCTACCAACGTGCGAAAGTGAACAATTCCCTACCAACGTGCAAAAGTGAACAATGCCCTATCAACGTGCAAAAGTAAACAATGCCCTACCAACGTGCGAAAGCAAACAATGCCCTATCAATATGTGAAAGTGAACAATGCCCTACCAACGTATGAAAGTGAACAATGCCCTACCTACGTGTGAAAGTAAACAATGCCCTATCAATATGGGAAAGCAAACACAATGCCCTACCACCATGCAAAAGTAAACAATGCCCTATGTATGTGTGAAAGTCAACAATGCCCAACCAACCATGGCTGCGAAGTCGGATTCAGATAGTTGGCTAAATCACTTCATATCCATGATTGTGGAGTCAAGAGTCGTGTAGTCAGTGTCCATTTTGGTTGAGTTGCAGTCGGAGTGCAAGTCGGATTCAGGGAAGTTGAGCAAATCAGTGAATCTCAGCGTTTATTGACTGATACATTGTAACAAACAGTAGAAAGAACGGTCTACACCAGAGGTCCCCAACTCCAGGCCTCAAGGGCCGCCAACAGTGCAGGTTTTCAGGATTTCCTTAGTATTGCACAGGTTCTAATGTGATCATCTGCACAGGTTAATGACTCCAAGCCCTGTGCAATACTAAGGAAATCCTGAAAACCTGCACTGTTGGCGGCCCTTGAGGCCTGGATTTGGGGACCTCTGGTCTACACTGATACATTATAACAAACACTCAGCTGTGAAGTTTTCAGAGACTCTATAGGAAGGTTGCAGAACGTATGATTTCACGCGTGTGACGGATCGAGCACATTATTACCGGACATGTCTGCAGTGACCCGGGCCGCAGTCTCTGCTGTAATTTATCAGTATACTGCGAGGACTGTGACATCTGGAGCTGCCTATAATTGCAGCGCGGCACACGACACGTACCGCGGCTCCGCTTTAGGACTCGCCAGGATGAGATGACGGCCGTGTTAATTCCCCGCAGGAGAACAGGAAGCTTTCAGGACAATTAAGAAATATATTTCAGGTCTCTCTCCTCTCCGGCGATGAGGGCGAGGAGCATTTTACGAGGACTCGTTTATTGGGATGGAATGGCCGGTGCTCGGGCATCTTTACAGGTTTGCCCCGGCGCTTTGGGCGGCCACCGAGCAGTGAAATGTCCGGCTGATTGGATTTGGAATGAGCGCCTCTCTGCTTGCTGGCAGCGCCCGCGCCCTCCTGGAGGCTCTAATTGTGGGACTAATTGCAGCGATGTCAGTGTAAAGCTGCAGAGTGCGGGATAATTACTGTTTAGCAGAAACAGCAATAAAATGTCCGCGTGATCAGTCACCCCACAAACACCCCACTTGGCCCTTTGTTTTACAGCACGCACTCAGGCTGCCGGAGGATTCAGCAATCATGGCAGTAATTGCCGCTTATCAGGAGGAGTACGCCGCCTGGCCCGGGCCCCGGGGAGGGGCCCTACAACAGCACTTTATCCTAGAAATCCGGCTCACCTGATTACATGTTAAACCCACAATATTCAGCCGCAAAATACCTGGTTATTAGCAAGTAACTAAGAAGCAGCGACGGACCTGACATTACAGAGGATCCAACACGGTAATCCTCACTCCTGCCTCCCCGAGATATTACTACACTGGGAGCCAGAAAACAAGGCAGAATCCTCCAGGGGGAAAAAGGAGGCAGAATCCTCCAGGAGAAAAAGGAGGCACAATCCTCCAGGAGAAAATGGAGGCAGAATCCTCCAGGGGGAAAAAGGAGGCACAATCCTCCAGGAGAAAATGGAGGCAGAATCCTCCAGGAGGAAAAAGGAGGCAGAATCCTCCAGGAGAAAAAGGAGGCAAAATCCTCCAGGAGAAAAAGGAGGCAAAATCCTCCAGGAGAAAAAAGGAGGCACAATCCTTCAGGAGAAAAAGGAGGCAGAATCCTCCAGGAGGAAAAAGGAGGCAGAATCCTCCAGGAGAAAAAGGAGGCAGAATCCTCCAGGAGAAAAAGGAGGCAAAATCCTCCAGGAGAAAAAGGAGGCAGAATCCTCCAGAAACACCACCGATGGATGGTGCCGGTCATCAGACAGAGGTCAAGGGGTGCTAAACAGAGAAATGAACTTGGATTTGGGATGGCAGAAGGCAGAGACACTTTCTGCCAAAGGATCTCCAGATGTGATCGACAGGATAGAATCATACCTTGGTGAACAGCCCCTCTAAGGAGGGGAGTAAAGAAAGACACTAAGGTATAGTGATCTAAAAACTACAGATACTGGACTAAGCCTACAACTGAGAAGGCTGAGGGCCTGAAAGTGAACCTCGAGGATTAGGAGGATCTGTAGTAGAAAGCCACCAACACCCAGACAAGAGACTGGTAAAAGGTCTGACATCAAGGGAATCGCACTACTGCTTGTGATAGCAAAACAACATGTCTCAGGTGACCAAACCCTGGATCCAATGTGAGGTAACATTGGCCTGTAGGGATTGAGCCTGGAAGGGAAGAATGCTCTAAGACACTGAAGACAAGGCCTTGAGACTTGTATGGTTAGGCAGAGATGGATTCTACCCGCAGGTGATGACTATGCTGCTGATATGAACCCTATCGGGACAGTAGAGCCTTGAAGTCACAGAGACTTTAGATCAGGTTAAGGAAGGTGAATGGAGGCATCTTCAAGACCGCAGAAGAGAAGACATTGCTGTTTCCTGGAGGGTAACCTTGATAGTGGAGACTCTATCCTGGAAGGCGTAGAGGGATACATCAGTAAGTAAGCTAAGAACCCGAGGAGAACAGGGGGAATCATCCGATCATTGGACCCACAAGACATGGATATGAAAAAACAGATTCTTTCTGTAGTGGCAAGAGCTTCATCTGTCACAGACCTTGTCTAATACAGTCTCAGGGAGGAGAGCAAGCAATAGACCTGCATAACTTGCACGAGATTACCGTGGTGGTGTAGTGAATTGTCCCAGCTGTAGTAAAGAAGTCAACAGATCTACTAACTTAATGTGTGATCCACTCCGCAAGCTCCAACAGCCCATGGCAGGGAGTTCGGAGGGGTGTCCAGAACAGTGAACTGGCCAGAAAGAGACCAGCAGAGAAGGGCTGGGCGCGAAGGCTGACCAATATATTGGTATGGGCACCCTGGTTAAGACTATCTAAAAGAGGATACAAGATCTTGAAGAGGAGGATCCACTTCCATGATGTTGGGGGACTGGATCCTGAGATGGAGAAGCTGCGAATGATAGGATGTGAACCATTTTCTGCAAAAAAGATGAGGTAAGTATCAACCAATAAACAAAAAGGCTGAATCATAGGCATCGCTCCAGGCTAGTTGGACTGTACTGCGATCAAGTATGTGGATCATGGTAGATGGTAGGTCCATGGTGAACTAATAGTCAGCCTACACTGCAGTCAACCATGTGGCTTGTGATAGAAGGTGGCTCTGACTCACTGGGTAGAGGACCAAGCGGAAGTAAATTGGTCGATCTCGCCGAGTCATGGAAGGCGGTGGTGTCCGACACACTGGAAAGAGGACAGAGATCCTAGATCGCTGTAGACAGCTGGCAAACCAGGTGGAGTCATGGTAAATTGTAGTATGCTTCACAGTATAGAGGCAGAAGAGCTGAACCTCTGCTGCAAATAACCAAACGTTTTGTGGTAGATAGTGTAACTTACCGCACAGAGGACAGAGCACTTGGGCATCTGTAAACGGGGTCGTGCAATCCCCACCGCCTTAGATTACGCGATCTGATGTAAGGCGTTAACTAGGGTGGGCGGACACCCATTAGCTGCATGGGTGATCAGATGGCAGGGAAAGATGCGAGCTCGGTGCATGAGCTCACACACTCGCATCAAAGGGAGGGATATGACCAATATGTCCTCAGCAACAAAGGGTCTAAACACCTTGGAAAAAAATAAGAGCAGTTATGATTATGCCGCTCTTTTCCGTGCTCGCTCCTTTACAAAGAAATGAATTTCTTCCTTTGGGAGTGCAGTATGTGAAATCTCTGCTTGTAGTGAACTTGGGTGTTTCTTCAGAGCCTTCTCTGGGGCTGTACGCTTTTACCCCTCCCTTCCAGACACTGACAATCATGGCCCAGAAGCTGAGACAGCTGAACAGCCGAGCTGTAATTGGCAATGTCTGGGAGGGAGGGATGAAAGCGCACAGCCCCCAGAGAAGCCTCTGAAGAAACGCCCAAGTGCACTACAAGCAGAGATTTCACATACTGCGCTCCTAAAGCAATAACTGAACATCTCAGTAATGAAGCAACGCAGAGCAAAACGGAAAAGAGAGCAGGTATTTCACTCATTGAGTGACCTGTCCTCTAACACTTCTTTTAAAACATTCTTACTTTGTAGCATTTTTGCACTTATATTGTCCTACAGCACTGATGTATGTGTATAGGTATATCTCAGGCCACAGTGGTATAACGTTAACCCTCTGTGCACAGACTTTCTGCCTAGATGAGACTTTGTGATGCAGAATCGCCCAGAAAAACAAACGGGAAATACATTTTACAGAGCTGAAATCCGTACTGAAGAACAGTCCCTATTCGCTGATAAATCTGCTCCAAATGTGGTTTTGACTATGGGGTGAAGACGTCTTGTGTAAAAACAAAGCCCCCAAAGGCCGTGTTCACACAGTGTGACCAAAAGTTCACTGCGCTCAACAGTCCAAGCTGTGCATGTGATTTCATGGGTTTAATGAAAGCTTCTTCACCGTTTACCTTCTGTAGCCGCTGTACGGCAGAAGGAGTTAACGGAGAGTCTGTCAGTCGGCTCGTCCGTCCGCTCGGCTGATTTAGGGCCACAGACGACATCAAAGTTGAATTTGCTGGAAAATGACGAGTCTGTGAAAGTGAAATGGTGGAAAAGATGTTTAATGATGGCGGAATACTGTGGGCTGACGCTACAATTCTCTGCACAATCTCCTCCCGACAGGATGAAATCCGCCTTTTGCTGAGATGCATAAGATCATATAATATCGGCTGCTGGCGGCACGCTGTGCCACTTCTATCACAGTGACTGGCACCTGTAATCCGGTTAGTGCTACGCTCGGCGCCGTCCTCCGCTCGCTGTCACTAGAACAATAGCCCGGGACGTTATTGTGCGGAGCAGAGATCACCATGGTCAGATCATTACAGAGACTATGACAAATATCAGAACGTGTAGCTGTGTGCCCGCTCTCAGCGCAGCAGGCGGGTATCCAGAATAACTCTGGGCAGGACTGGCAGCGTCGGGGCCACACCGGGCAGCACTGTGACTTACGCTGGAGGGACGGCTCAATGACTTGTTGTGCCCCCAGTGATGAAGAGCTGGTCTCATTAATAGCATCATAAGTATCATTCAGCCGGCAGCACCCTGCGGAGAGTGCCACTGTCAGCCAAGATAGCACTGCAGCCAGCGGTGCCACGCTGACCTCCGCAGGCAACATTGGGGTACTACACCTGGAGACACAGCGTATATTGTACAGCCTGAGGTCACTATAGAATATGAGAATGACAAATATAGAGAATAACCCCCCCCCCGCCCTCAATATCCCCAACTACCAGAGACACAACTTCACCCAAAGTCCTGACTATTAGCCTGGACTCACATTTGTATCATGCGCCCCCTACACCTCCCTAAATCTACACTTATATACGTCTCTATATGGTTTAGGTTTAAAGAAAATATTTTCTCACTAGATTTCTAGACTTTATGGGTGTAGATAGGTCTAACACTATGGGGAGGTGCGGAGGGCAGGCCTTTAACCTCCACATTAATTGAAGATGTATATTTAAGTATTTTTGACATAGGGAAGCAGACTGCACTGTATGGCAATACGTCCCCCCTCACTGAGAATAATGGGGGCAGTGGGAAGGGGAAAGCGGGGTTAAATTTTTTGTATACATCCATAATAATGAAAAACAATACGAGGTGCATCTGACCAGAGGTAGAAGAACATGTCTTGCCCATTTTCGTCTTTGCTTGAATATACAATCAATGACTATTATGCATTGATTATGGAGCATCTTCACAAACATCACAGTCCCCATCGGAGCTCACAATCTATATTCCCCTTCAACCTATGAAGTTTGGGAGGAAACTCAGGAGAACACGGGGAGAACATACAATCTGCTGACAGATGAAGGGATTTGAACCTAGGACCCCAGCGCTATAAACCAACAGAACTAACCACCGAGGCGCCGGCGTACACAATGCCAACCACCGAGGCGCCGGCGTACACAATGCCAACCACCGAGGCGCCGGCGTACACAATGCCAACCACCGAGGCGCCGGCGTACACAATGCCAACCACCGAGGCGCCGGCGTACACAATGCCAACCACCGAGGCGCCGGCGTACACAATGCCAACCACCGAGGCGCCGGCGTACACAATGCCAACCACCGAGGCGCCGGCGTACACAGTGCCAACCACCGAGGCGCCGGCGTACACAATGCCAACCACCGAGGCGCCGGCGTACACAATGCCAACCACCGAGGCGCCGGCGTACACAATGCCAACCACCGAGGCGCCGGCGTACACAGTGCCAACCACCGAGGCGCCGGCGTACACAGTGCCAACCACCGAGCCGTCGGCGTACACAGTGCCAACCACCGAGCCGCCACCGTACATAGTGCCAACCACCGAACCGCCACCGTACATAGTGCCAACCACTGAGCCACCATACAGTGCTAACCACTGAGCCATCATACAGTGCTAACCACTGAGCCACCATATACAGTGCTAACCACTGAGCCACCATATACAGTGCTAACCACTGAGCCACCGTACAGTGCTAACCACTGAGCCACCATATACAGTGCTAACCACTGAGCCACCATATACAGTGCTAACCACTGAGCCACCATATACAGTGCTAACCACTGAGCCACCATATACAGTGCTAACCACTGAGCCACCATATACAGTGCTAACCACTGAGCCACCATATACAGTGCTAACCACTGAGCCACCATATACAGTGCTAACCACTGAGCCACCATACACAGTGCTAACCACTGAGCCACCATATACAGTGCTAACCACTGAGCCACCGTACAGTGCTAACCACTGAGCCACCATATACAGTGCTAACCACTGAGCCACCATACACAGTGCTAACCACTGAGCCACCATATACAGTGCTAACCACTGAGCCACCGTATACAGTGCTAACCACTGAGCCACCATATACAGTACTAACCACTGAGCCACCATATACAGTGCTAACCACTGAGCCACCGTATACAGTGCTAACCACTGAGCCACCGTATACAGTGCTAACCACTGAGCCACCGTATACAGTGCTAACCACTGAGCCACCATATACAGTGCTAACCACTGAGCCACCATATACAGTGCTAACCACTGAGCCACCATATACAGTGCTAACCACTGAGCCACCATATACAGTGCTAACCACTGAGCCACCATATACAGTGCTAACCACTGAGCCACCATACACAGTGCTAACCACTGAGCCATCATACAGTGCTAACCACTGAGCCACCATATACAGTGCTAACCACTGAGCCACCATATACAGTGCTAACCACTGAGCCACCATATACAGTGCTAACCACTGAGCCACCATATACAGTGCTAACCACTGAGCCACCATATACAGTGCTAACCACTGAGCCACCATATACAGTGCTAACCACTGAGCCACCGTATACAGTGCTAACCACTGAGCCACCGTATACAGTGCTAACCACTGACCCACCGTATACAGTGCTAACCACTGAGCCACCATACAGTGCTAACCACTGAGCCACCATATACAGTGCTAACCACTGAGCCACCATATACAGTGCTAACCACTGAGCCACCATATACAGTGCTAACCACTGAGCCGCCATATACAGTGCTAACCACTGAGCCACCATACAGTGCTAACCACTGAGCCACCATATACAGTGCTAACCACTGAGCCGCCATATACAGTGCTAACCACTGAGCCACCATACAGTGCTAACCACTGAGCCACCATATACAGTGCTAACCACTGAGCCACCGTACAGTGCTAACCACTGAGCCACCGTACAGTGCTAACCACTGAGCCACCATACAGTGCTAACCACTGAGCCACCATATACAGTGCTAACCACTGAGCCACCATATAGTGCTAACCACTGAGCCACCATATACAGTGCTAACCACTGAGCCACCATATACAGTGCTAACCACTGAGCTATCATATACAGTGCTAACCACTGAGCCACCATATACAGTGCTAACCACTGAGCCACCATATACAGTGCTAACCACTGAGCCACCATATACAGTGCTAACCACTGAGCCACCGTATACAGTGCTAACCACTGAGCCACCATATACAGTGCTAACCACTGAGCCACCATATACAGTGCTAACCACTGAGCCACCATATACAGTGCTAACCACTGAGCCACCATATACAGTGCTAACCACTGAGCCACTGTGAAGGCCAAATATTTTTTTAATGCTATTTAGGGGCAGAGCTCCAGCGGGTACAAAGTATATATGTGAACCTTGCCTTACCGAGGTGCTGTATTAAAAAATATGAGGGGTTAAGAAAACAACATCCAAAAACTCCCAAAAGAAAGATCATCGCCTGCAGCATTTTCCACTAGAAAAAAAAAAACAAAAACCACATGCACAAGGCCCTCATAGAGAAACTGCGGGGTAACCACTGCACCACCTTCCACATCACCACTGCTCCCCCTCATGAAGCAATCATTCCAGCAGTGTCAGTGAGCAGATCACCTCTGTAGGACCAGATTCACACAGTTGTAAAATAAAAACTATGCTGGGATCACAGGTTTAGTGCTAAAATTAGTGACTTTTGGCATTCTTGCACCATTTCCATCCCAACCCAGCAAAGTGGGCACAGTTGGGTGGACCGGGAGTGTGCTGACCCCCGATCATCAAATTCATGACAAGCGGCAGCGTTCCACAGAGATTACTCCAGTCTCAGACTGGAGTAAGATTAACGCTGAGGTGCAGAACACTGTCAGACAGGCCAGACTCATTAGGAGGTGCGCAGTCCGGGTGGATTGGGGCCGTCGTGTGCACGAATCCTTACGTTTATCCTTAAATTAAAAGTTTGAGTTGTCTGAAGTGCAACTTAGTTCTCATTTGTGAGTATAATAATCTACTGTGGTGAATGTCAGCAGTCTGCGGCATGAAGCTCGGCTCCCACAGAGGATTAGAGGGGAGATCTGCTCCAAAATCCTACACAAAAATAGAAAAATGCAATTAACTTCTCCCACAAATCATCTCTGCGGACACTTTTTGTAGTATTTTTTTTTTTCTTGAAATGGTTTTCAATAACGCGGTGTTGAAAAACCAATTGTTCATGTCACTTCTACAAAGCCGGGACTGAAGCCGGGTCACATCAGCGTGATAAGTGCATCCATGTTATAGTATTGAACATTACAAAACCTAAGGTACAGCCGACAGCCCATCATCTACATACTGGTGGCGGCCCGCCCGCAGGCTCCGGCAGGCGGCCCGCCGTCCGCCCGCAGGCTCCGGCAGGCGGCCCGCCGTCCGCCCGCAGGCTCCAGGTGGGTTGTAGTGCTGGTTTTATGCACTGCCTTTTCCTCTGCTGTAATACATCCACCATTATACTGGTGAATTGGTGCTAAACCTCGGATATAACAAACATAACTAACCCCAAATGAAGACAACATAATAAAAAGTGGCACAGCGCCCCCTGGCTGCATACAGAAGAGAATGCACAAGATAAACACTGATTCTATGTAAGTTTACAACAAAAAGTCTGTTCTGACAAAGTGCAGATTCCAGTCTGTGACATCAGGACGCCCCCCATGCCCATGTGAACCATACCGCACCTGATATCAGAGGCAGACGATGCCAACCTGTAACATAAAGAAGAGACGGATGCCGCCCGATGCCCGTGTCACTGTGTAATAACATGTGGTAATAATACAATAGATAATGAGGAGTTACCAGCACTGACATCCACACTTCTCATAGTGGCCGCTCTGTTCATGCTAAGCACAATAACCGGCTCACAACACGACCAATAGGTCATCAATGAGGAGGCCGAGGACCCCCACATATAGGAGGGCGTATGTCATCAGTCAGGGGTGCACCCCACATATAGGAGGGTGTATGTCATCAGTCAGCAGAGCACCCCCACATATAGGAGGGTGTATGTCATCAGTCTGGGGTGCACCCCACATATAGGAGGGTATATGTCATCAGTCAGGGGTGCACCCCACATATAGGAGGGTGTATGTCATCAGTCAGGGGTGCACCCCACATATAGGAGGGTGTATGTCATCAGTCAGCAGAGCACCCCCACATATAGGAGGGTGTATGTCATCAGTCTGGGGTGCACCCCACATATAGGAGGGTGTATGTCATCAGTCTGGGGTGCACCCCACATATAGGAGGGTGTATGTCATCAGTCAGGGGTGCACCCCACATATAGGAGGGTGTATGTCATCAGTCTGGGGTGCACCCCACATATAGGAGGGTGTATGTCATCAGTCTGGGGTGCACCCCACATATAGGAGGGTGTATGTCATCAGTCAGCAGAGCACCAGACATATAGGAAGGTATATGTTATTGGTCAGGGGTGCACCCCACATATAGGAGGATATATATCACCAGTCAGGGGTGCACCCCACATATAGGAGGGTGTATGTCATCAGTCAGCAGAGCACCAGACATATAGGAAGGTATATGTTATTGGTCAGGGGTGCACCCCACATATAGGAGGATATATGTCACCAGTCAGGGGTGCACCCCACATATAGGAGGGTGTATGTCATCAGTCTGGGGTGCACCCCACATATAGGAGGGTGTATGTCATCAGTCAGCAGAGCACCAGACATATAGGAAGGTATATGTTATTGGTCAGGGGTGCACCCCACATATAGGAGGATATATGTCATCAGTCAGGGGTGCACCCCACATATAGGAGGGTGAATGTCATCAGTCAGCAGAGCATCCCACATATAGGAGGGTGTAGGTCATCAGTCAGTGGAGCACCCCCACATATAGGAGGGTGTAGCTTATCAGTCAGTGGAGCACCCCCACATATAGGAGGGTGTAGGTCATCAGTCAGTGGAGCACCCCCACATACAGGAGGTGTAGGTCATCAGTCAGTGGAGCACCCCCACATATAGGAGGGTGTAGGTCATCAGTCAGTGGAGCACCCCCACATACAGGAGGGTGTAGGTCATCAGTCAGTGGAGCACCCCCACATATAGGAGGGTGTAGGTCATCAGTCAGCGGTGTACCCCACATATAGGAGGGTGTTAGCTTATCAGTCAGTGGAGCACCCCCACATATAAGGAGAGTGTAGGTCATCAGTCAGCGGTGTACCCCACATACAGGAGGGTGCAGGTCATCAGTCAGCAGAGCACCCCCACATATAGGAGGGTGAAGGTCATTAGTCAGCGGGGCACAATTAGAAAACAGTGACGGTGTCTCCAGGTTGTGTCCGGTTTTCAACCTCGCCCGTGACCTGTGAACAATGTGGCGCTGTTCCGGGAAGAAAGGCGGCATGTTTCCCTAATCCGGGGAGCACAGTCAGGCTCCAGTTCAGATTAGGGAAGAAAGGCAGCATGTTTCCCTAATCCGGGGAGCACAGTCAAGCTCCAGTTCAGATTAGGGAAGAAAGGCGGCATGTTTCCCTACTCCGGGGAGCACAGTCAGGCTCCAGTTCAGATTAGGGAAGAAAGGCGGCATGTTTACCTAATCCGGGGAGCACAGTCAGGCTCCAGTTCAGATTAGGGAAGAAAGGCGGCATGTTTCCCTAATCCGGGGAGCACAGTCAGGCTCCAGTTCAGATTAGGGAAGAAAGGCGGCATGTTTCCCTAATCCGGGGAGCACAGTCAAGCTCCAGTTCAGATTAGGGAAGAAAGGCGGCATGTTTACCTTATCCGGGAGCAGTCAAGCTCCAGTTCAGATTAGGGAAGAAAGGCGGCATGTTTACCTAATCCGGGGAGCACAGTCAAGCTCCAGTTCAGATTAGGGAAGAAAGGCGGCATGTTTACCTAATCCGGGGAGCAGTCAAGCTCCAGTTCAGATTAGGGAAGAAAGGCGGCATGTTTACCTAATCCGGGGAGCAGTCAAGCTCCAGTTCAGATTAGGGTAGAAAGGCAGCATGTTTCCCTACTCCGGGAGCACAGTCAAGCTCCAGTTCAGATTAGGGAAGAAAGGCGGCATGTTTACCTAATCCGGGGAGCACAGTCAGGCTCCAGTTCAGATTAGGGAAGAAAGGCGGCATGTTTACCTAATCCGGGGAGCACAGTCAAGCTCCAGTTCAGATTAGGGAAGAAAGGCGGCATGTTTACCTAATCCGGGGATCACAGTAAGGCTCCAGTTCAGATTAGGGAAGAAAGGCGGCATGTTTCCCTACTCCGGGGAGCACAGTCAAGCTCCAGTTCAGATTAGGGTAGAAAGGCAGCATGTTTCCCTAATCCGGGGAGCACAGTCAAGCTCCAGTTCAGATTAGGGAAGAAAGGCGGCATGTTTCCCTAATCCGGGGAGCACAGTCAGGCTCCAGTTCAGATTAGGGAAGAAAGGCGGCATGTTTACCTAATCCGGGGAGCACAGTCAAGCTCCAGTTCAGATTAGGGTAGAAAGGCGGCATGTTTCCCTAATCCGGGGAGCAGTCAAGCTCCAGTTCAGATTAGGGAAGAAAGGCGGCATGTTTACCTAATCCGGGGAGCACAGTCAGGCTCCAGTTCAGATTAGGGAAGAAAGGCGGCATGTTTCCCTAATCCGGGGAGCACAGTCAGGCTCCAGTTCAGATTAGGGAAGAAAGGCGGCATGTTTCCCTAATCCGGGGAGCAGTCAAGCTCCAGTTCAGATTAGGGAAGAAAGGCAGCATGTTTCCCTAATCCGGGGAGCACAGTCAGGCTCCAGTTCAGATTAGGGAAGAAAGGCGGCATGTTTCCCTAATCCGGGGAGCAGTCAAGCTCCAGTTCAGATTAGGGAAGAAAGGCAGCATGTTTCCCTAATCCGGGGAGCAGTCAAGCTCCAGTTCAGATTTGCAGAGTAACATCATAACAGCAAAGAAAAAGCAGCAAAGCAAGAACATACGGAGCTGTGGGAAGGCTGGGGGGCTGGACACTGCTGGGGGGCCACAGATACAGGACATGGATCTGGGGAGAAACTTATGAGGTCAGTGAAGTGGCCCCGGCTGCAGGGAGACAAGGATGAGGATTGTGTGCATCATACCTGGTGTCTCCGGAGCTGCGCTCACACTGCTGCTCACAGCATTCACCACTTCCTTCCTGTCATCTACAGCAGCAGTAGTTCCTCATTATCTACTGCAACAAACCCACAAACCCACGACCACCTGACCGGAGATGGACACAGCAGGGGGCGCCGGGGACCCCAATACTGACATGACCTCACTGTATAAAGGGCAACAGAGCTCCATTCAGGACCACAGAGAACATAACCCAGAACAACAGAACCCCCCACCAGCACCACACATAACCCAGAGGCCGCAGAACAACCGGCGACAGGACACATGAAAACAAAGTGTGCAAAATCCAGCACTACAGGGACAAAACAGTGTCCTCCTCCTCCATATACACACACACACTCCCCTCAGTGTCCTCCTCCATATACACACACATTCCCCTCAGTGTCCTCCTCCATATACACACACATTCCCCTCAGTGTCCTCCTCCATATACACACACATTCCCCTCAGTGTCCTCCTCCATATACACACACATTCCCCTCAGTGTCCTCCTCCTCCATATACACACACATTCCCCTCAGTGTCCTCCTCCTCCATATACACACACATTCCCCTCAGTGTCCTCCTCCTCCATATACACACACATTCCCCTCAGTGTCCTCCTCCTCCATATACACACACATTCCCCTCAGTGTCCTCCTCCATATACACACACATTCCCCTCAGTGTCCTCCTCCTCCATATACACACACATTCCCCTCAGTGTCCTCCTCCTCCATATACACACACATTCCCCTCAGTGTCCTCCTCCATATACACACACATTCCCCTCAGTGTCCTCCTCCATATACACACACATTCCCCTCAGTGTCCTCCTCCATACACACACATTCCCCTCAGTGTCCTCCTCCATATACACACATTCCCCTCAGTGTCCTCCTGCATATACACACACATTCCCCTCAGTGTCCTCCTCCTCCATATACACACACATTCCCCTCAGTGTCCTCCTCCATATACACACACATTCCCCTCAGTGTCCTCCTCCTCCATATACACACACATTCCCCTCAGTGTCCTCCTCCATATACACACACATTCCCCTCAGTGTCCTCCTCCATATACACACACATTCCCCTCAGTGTCCTCCTCCATATACACACACATTCCCCTCAGTGTCCTCCTCCATATACACACACATTCCCCTCAGTGTCCTCCTCCATATACACACACATTCCCCTCAGTGTCCTCCTCCATATACACACACATTCCCCTCAGTGTCCTCCTCCATATACACACACATTCCCCTCAGTGTCGTCCTCCTCCATATACACACACATTCCCCTCAGTGTCCTCCTCCATATACACACATTCCCCTCAGTGTCGTCCTCCTCCATATACACACATTCCCCTCAGTGTCGTCCTCCTCCATATACACACACATTCCCCTCAGTGTCCTCCTCCATATACACACACATTCCCCTCAGTGTCCTCCTCCTCCATATACACACACATTCCCCTCAGTGTCCTCCTCCCATATACACACACATTCCCCTCAGTGTCTCCTCCTCCATATACACACACATTCCCCTCAGTGTCTCCTCCATTACACACACCTAGCTCCTCATATACACACACATTCCCCTCAGTGTCCTCCTCCATATACACACACATTCCCCTCAGTGTCCTCCTCCATATACACACACATTCCCTCAGTGTCCTCCTCCTCCATATACACACACATTCCCTCAGTGTCTCCTCCTATATACACACACATTCCCCTCAGTGTCCTCCTCCATATACACACACATTCCCCTCAGTGTCTCTCCTCCATTATACACACACATTCCCCTCAGTGTCCTCCTCCATATACACACACATTCCCCTCAGTGTCCTCCTCCATATACACACACATTCCCCTCAGTGTCCTCCTCCATATACACACACATTCCCCTCAGTGTCCTCCTCCATATACACACACATTCCCCTCAGTGTCCTCCTCCATATACACACACATTCCCCTCAGTGTCCTCCTCCATATACACACACATTCCCCTCAGTGTCCTCCTCCATCCACATCCATTTATACACACACATTCCCCTCAGTGTCCTCCTCCATATACACACCACATTCCCCTCCAGTGTCCTCCTCCTCCATATACACACACATTCCCCTCAGTGTCCTCCTCCATATATCACACACATTCCCTCAGTGTCCTCCTCCATATACACACACATTCCCCTCAGTGTCCTCCTCCATATACACACACACTATTCTCCTCAGTGTCCTCCTCCATATACACACACATTCCCCTCAGTGTCTCCTCCTCCATATACACACACATTCCCCTCAGTGTCCTCCTCCATATACACACACATTCCCCTCAGTGTCCTCCTCCTCCATATACACACACATTCCCCTCAGTGTCCTCCTCCATATACACACACATTCCCCTCAGTGTCCTCCTCCATATACACACACATTCCCCTCAGTGTCCTCCTCCTATACACACACATTCCCTCAGTGTCCTCCTCCATATACACACACATTCCCCTCAGTGTCCTCCTCCATATACAACACATTCCCCTCAGTGTCCTCCTCAAACACACACATTCCCCTCAGTGTCCTCCTCCTATACACACACATTCCTCAGTGTCCTCCTCCATATACACACAATTCCCCTCAGTGTCTCCTCTCTATACACACACATTCCCTCAGTGTCCTCCTCCATATACACACACATTCCCCTCAGTGTCCTCCATATAACACCACATTCCCTCAGTGTCCTCCTCCATATACACACACATTCCCTCAGTGTCCTCCTCCATATACACACACATTCCCTCAGTGTCCTCCTCCATAACACACCATTCCCCTCAGTGTCTCCTCCATATACACACACATTCCCCTCAGTGTCCTCCTCCATAACACACATTCCCCTCAGTGTCCTCTCCATAACACACACATTCCCTCAGGTCCTCTCATAACACACACATTCCTCAGTGTCCTCCTCCATATACACACATTCCCTCAGTGTCTCTCTCCATATACCAACATTCCCCTCAGTGTCCTCCTCCATATACACACACATTCCTCAGTGTCCTCCTCCTCCATATACACACACATTCCCTCTGTCCTCCTCCTATACACACACATTCCCTCAGTGTCCTCCTCCATATCACACACATCCCTCAGTGTCCTCCTCCATATACACACACTTCCCCTCAGTGTCCTCCTCCATATACACACACATTCCCTCAGTGTCCTCCTCATATACACACACATTCCCCTCAGTGTCCTCTCCATACACACACATTCCCTCAGTGTCCTCCTCCTCCATACACACACATTCCCTCATGTCCCCTCCATATACACACACATTCCTCAGTGTCCTCCTCAATACACACACTCCCTCGTGTCCTCCTCATCACAACATTCCTCAGTGTCCTCCTCCATATACACAACATTCCTCAGTGTCCCCTCCATTACACCATCCCTCAGTGTCCTCCTCCATATACACACACATTCCCCTCAGTGTCCTCCTCCATATACACACACATTCCCCTCAGTGTCCTCTCTCCATATACACACACATTCCCCCAGTGTCCTCCTCCTCCACATATACACACACATTCCCTCAGTGTCCTCCTCCATATACACACACATTCCCTCAGTGTCTCCTCCATAACACAACCATCATTCCCTCAGTGTCCATCCTTCCTCCATATACACACACATTCCCCTCAGTTTTTTTTTTTTTTTTTTTTTTTTTTTTTTTTTTTTTTTTTTTTTTTTTTTTTTTTTTTTTTTTTTTTTTTTTTTTTTTTTTTTTTTTTTTTTTTTTTTTTTTTTTTTTTTTTTTTTTTTTTTTTTTTTTTTTTTTTTTTTTTTTTTTTTTTTTTTTTTTTTTTTTTTTTTTTTTTTTTTTTTTTTTTTTTTTTTTTTTTTTTTTTTTTTTTTTTTTTTTTTTTTTTTTTTTTTTTTTTTATGTCCTCCTCCTCCATATACACACACATTCCCCTCAGTGTCCTCCTCCATATACACACACACTCCCCTCAGTGTCCTCCTCCATATACACACACATTCCCCTCAGTGTCCTCCTCCATATACACACACATTCCCCTCAGTGTCCTCCTCCATATATACACACACATTCCCCTCAGTGTCCTCCTCCATATACACACACATTCCCCTCAGTGTCCTCCTCCATATACACACACATTCCCCTCAGTGTCCTCCTCCTCCATATACACACACATTCCCCTCAGTGTCCTCCTCCTCCATATACACACACATTCCCTCAGTGTCCTCCTCCATATACACACACATTCCCCTCAGTGTCCTCCTCCATATAACACACATTCCCCTCAGTGTCCTCCTCCATATACACACACATTCCCCTCAGTGTCCTCCTCCATATTACACACATTCCCCTCAGTGTCCTCCTCCATATACACACACATTCCCCTCAGTGTCCTCCTCCATATACACACACACATTCTCCTCAGTGTCCTCCTCCTCCATATACACACACATTCTCCTCAGTGTCCTCCTCCTCCATATACACACACATTCCCTCAGTGTCCTCCTCCATATACACACACATTCCCCTCAGTGTCTCCTCCTCCATATACACACACATTCCCCTCAGTGTCCTCCTCCATATACACACACACTTCCCCTCAGTGTCCTCCTCCATATACACACACATTCCCCTCAGTGTCCTCCTCCATATACACACACATTCCCCTCAGTGTCCTCCTCCATATACACACACATTCCCCTCAGTGTCCTCCTCCTCCATATACACACACATTCCCCTCAGTGTCCTCCTCCTCCATATACACACACATTCCCCTCAGTGTCCTCCTCCTCCATATACACACACATTCCCCTCAGTGTCCTCCTCCATATACCACACATTCCCCTCAGTGTCCTCCTCCATAACACACACATTCCCCTCAGTGTCCTCCTCCTCCATATACACACACATTCCCCTCAGTGTCCTCCTCCATATACACACACATTCCCCTCAGTGTCCTCCTCCATATACACACACATTCCCCTCAGTGTCCTCCTCTCCATATACACACACATTCCCCTCAGTGTCCTCCTCCATATACACACACATTCCCCTCAGTGTCCTCCTCCATATACACACACTTCCCCTCAGTGTCCTCCTCCATATACACACACATTCCCCTCAGTGTCCTCCTCCATATACACACACATTCCCCTCAGTGTCCTCCTCTCATATACACACATTCCCCTCAGTGTCCTCCTCCATATACACACACATTCCCCTCAGTGTCTCCTCCTCCATATACACACACATTCCCCTCAGTGTCCTCCTCCTCCATATACACACACATTCCCCTCAGTGTCCTCCTCCATATACACACACATTCCCCTCAGTGTCCTCCTCCTATATACACACACATTCCCCTCAGTGTCCTCCTCCATATAACACACACATTCCCCTCAGTGTCCTCCTCCATATACACACACATTCCCTATTCCTCCATATACACACACATTCCCCTCAGTGTCCTCCTCCATATACACACACATTCCCTCAGTGTCCTCCTCATATACACACACATTCCCTCAGTGTCCTCCTCCATATACACACACATTCCCTCAGTGTCCTCCTCCATATACACACACATTCCCTCAGTGTCCTCCTCCATATACACACACATTCCCCTCAGTGTCCTCCTCCATATACACACACATTCCCCTCAGTGTCCTCCTCCATATACACACACATTCCCCTCAGTGTCCTCCTCCATATACACACACATTCCCCTCAGTGTCCTCCTCCATATACACACACACATTCCCCTCAGTGTCCTCCTCCTTTACCCCATCCCAGTGTCCTCCTCCATATACACACACATTCCCCTCAGTGTCCTCCTCCTCCATATACAACACAATTCCCCTCAGTGTCCTCCTCCATATACACACACATTCCCCTCAGTGTCCTCCTCCATATACACACACATTCCTCCTCAGTGTCCTCCTCCATATATACACACACTCCCCTCAGTGTCCTCCTCCATATACACACACACATTCCCCCAGTGTCCTCCTCCATACACACACATTCCCCTCAGTGTCCTCCTCCATACACACACATTCCCCTCAGTGTCCTCCTCCATATATACACACACATTCCCCTCAGTGTCCTCCTCCCATATACACACACATTCCCCTCAGTGTCCTCCTCCTCCATATACACACACATTCCCCTCAGTGTCCTCCTCCATATACACACACACATTCCCCTCAGTGTCCTCCTCCATATATACACACACATTCCCCTCAGTGTCCTCCATTCACCTGAGTGTTCTCCATTCACCTCAGTGAGTCTTCGTCTTCACTTTTCCTTCCATCCTGTAACTGTCACCGCCGCTGCAGCTATGGCAACTTGAACCTGCCGCCCATCTCAGGAAGAGGAAAGCTGCCCGGCCACAGCGCTGAGCGCAGAGACCGCCGGGAAATGGAGTTTGTAACAAATCCTGTATACAGGTCACCGATAGGAAAAGAAACTACATGTCCCGGCATGCACCGCTACACAGCGCTGAGCGCACAGCCTGCTGGGAATTGTAGTCCTCGACACATCTTATACACAGGGGATAGATAGGACGACGAACTACAACTCCCGGCATGCACCGCCAGAGCGCTCGGGTAAGCGGGGGGCGGGGCAAGAGATCTAGGCGGCAGGATTGGCGGCGAGATAAAATCAACCACGCCCACCGCCCGTAAGAGTAACCCTTTCATGACCGGAAAGAAATGAACGTGACTGGAATTTGGAGGAAAGTGTCAGCCTGGAGCCAATCAGGGGCCAGCATTCAGGAAGCCCCGCCCTCCGTGTGCCATCCGTATCATACGCACAGCAGGAACATGGCAGTGCCAATGGTGCGTATTTGCTGCGTTTATTTGCAATTGTTCACTGTTGTGGACTATGAATAAAGATAGGTTAAAAAGAAAGGGTTTCAAGCTGCCATAAAGTGACATGGGGGCGGGGCTCGGCTGAAGCTTGGTTCACCAGTCCAAGTTTCTGGCGCTGCACCCGACTCTTCCAGTTGTCCTGGTGTCAACAAACTGGGTAATAAAGGGGTTAATACCAGCTGAATAATGCCAGCTGGCACTAAGCCCGAGATTCATAATGTCAGGCCAGTGTTAGACCCGGCCATTATGAATCTCTAGTGAATAATAAAGAATACACAGCCTATATTATTACTCACCGGCCTTCAGCCCGATCTCAAGCCGTGGCAACTTGATGGATTAACGCTCTGTAGGAAGATCAGCCTTGTGCAAGCCTAGATAGGTCCACCAGGGTCTTCTCCAGCCCTAAATAGGTCAACAAGGGTCTTCTCAAACCCTACAAAGGTCTACCAGAGTCTTCTCTAAGCCTGCATAGGTCCACCAGGGCCTTCTTTAACCTTAGATAAGTCCACCAGGGTTTTCTCCAACTCTGAATAGGTCATCCAGGGTCTTTACCAAGACTAGATATGTCCACCAGGATTTTTTTCCAATCACTAATAGGTCCACCAGCATCTTCCCCAAGCCTAGAAAGGTCCACCAGGGTGTTCTCCAAGTCCAGATAGGTCCACCAGGGTCTTTTTCAAGCCCCGATTATATCACCGCTATACTGACCGATTATATCACCACTATACTGACCGATTATATCACCACTATACTGACCGATTATATCACCGCTATACTCACCGATTATATTGCTATACTGACCGATTATATTGCTATACTGACCGATTATATCACCGCCATACTGACCGATTATATCACCGCTATACTGACCGATTATATCACCGCTATACTGACCGATTATATCACCACTATACTGACCGATTATATCACCGCTATACTGACCGATTATATCACCGCTATACTGACCGATTATATCACCGCTATACTGACTGATTATATCACCGCTATACTGACCGATTATATTACCCCCATACTGACCGATTATATCACCGCTATACTAACCGATTATATCACTGCTATACTGACCGATTATATCACCGCCATACTGACCGATTATATCACCGCTATACTCACCGATTATATTGCTATACTAACCGATTATATCACCGCCATACTGACCGATTATATCACCGCTATACTAACCGATTATATCACTGCTATACTGACCGATTATATCACTGCTATACTGACCGATTATATCACTGCTATACTGACCAATTATATCACTGCTATACTGACCGATTATATTACCCCCATACTGACCGATTATATCACCGCCATACTGACCGATTATATTACCCCCATACTGACCGATTATATCACCACTATACTAACCGATTATATCACCGCCATACTGACCGATTATATCACCGCCATACTGACCGATTATATCACCGCCATACTGACCGATTATATCACCGCCATACTGACCGATTATATTACCCCCATACTGACCGATTATATCACCGCTATACTGACCGATTATATCACTGCTATACTGACCGATTATATCACCGCCATACTGACCGATTATATCACCGCCATACTGACCGATTATATTACCCCCATACTGACCGATTATATCACCTGCTATACTGACCGATTATATCACGCTATACTGACCGATTATTATCACCGCTATACTGACCGATTATATTATCTATATGACCGATTATATTACCGCTATACTGACGATTATATCACCGCTATACTGACCGATTATATTGCTATACTGACCGATTATATCACCTGCCATACTGACCGATTATATCACCGCTATACTGACCGATTATATCACCGCTATACTGACCGATTATATCACCACTATACTGACCGATTATCACTTGCTATACTGACCGATTATATCACCGCTATACTGACCGATTATATATTATTGACTATATATCACCGACTTATATACTGCTAACTGACTGATTATATCACCTGCCATACTGACCGATTATATCACGCTATACTGAACTGATTATATCACTGCCATACTGACCGATTATATCACCGCCATACTGACTGATTATATACCCCATACTGACCGATTATATCACCGCTATACTGACCGATTATATCACCGCCATACTGACCGATTATATTACCCCATACTGACCGATTATATCACCGCTATACTGACCGATTATATCACCACTATACTGACCGATTATATCACGCTATACTCACCGATTATATCCTGCTATACTGACCGATTATATCACTGCTATACTGACCGATTATATCACTGCTATACTGACCGATTATATCACTGCTATACTGACCGATTATATCACCGCCATACTGACCAATTATATCACTGCTATACTGACCGATTATATCACTGCTATACTGACCGATTATATCACTGCCATACTGACCGATTATATCACCACATACTGACCGATTATATCACTGCTATACTGATCGATTATATCACTGCTATACTGACCGATTATATCACCGCCATACTGACCGATTATATCACTGCTATACTGACCGATTATATCACCGCTATACTGACCGATTATATCACTGCTATACTGACCGATTATATCACGCCATACTGACCGATTATATCACCACTATACTGACCGATTATATCACTCGCTATACTGACCGATTATATCACTGCTATACTGACCGATTATATCACTGCCATACTGACCGATTATATCACGCTATACTGACCGATTATATCACTGCTATACTGACCGATTATATCACTGCTATACTGACCGATTATATCACCGCTATACTGACCGATTATATCACTGCTATACTGACCGATTATATCACTGCCATACTGACCGATTATATCACCACTATACTGACCGATTATATCACTGCTATACTGACCGATTATATCACTGCTATACTGACCGATTATCATGCATACTGACCGATTATATCACCACTATACTGACCGATTATATCACTGCTATACTGACCGATTATATCACTGCCATACTGACCGATTATATCACCACTATACTGACTGATTATATCACGCCATACTGACCGATTATATCACCGCTATACTGACCGATTATATCACTGCTATACTGACCGATTATATCACTGCCATACTGACGATTATATCACCCTATACTGACCGATTATATATCACTGCTATACTGACCGATTATATCACTGCCATACTGACCAATTATATCACCGCTATAATGACCGATTATATCACTGCTATACTGACTGATTATATCACTGCTATACTGACCGATTATATCACCACTATACTGACCGATTATATCACTGCTATACTGATCGATTATATCACTGCTATACTGACCGATTATATCACCGCATACTGACCGATTATATCACGCCATACTGACCGATTATATCACCACTATACTGACGATTATATCACTGCTATACTGACCGATTATATCACTGCTATACTGACCGATTATATCACTGCCATACTGACCGATTATATCACTGCTATACTGACCGATTATATCACTGCTATACTGACCGATTATATCACTGCTATACTGACCGATTATATCACCGCTATACTGACCGATTATATCACTGCTATACTGACCGATTATATCACTGCCATACTGACCGATTATATCACACTATACTGACCGTTATATCACTGCTATACTGACCGATTATATCACTGCTATACTGACCGATTATATCACTGCCATACTGACCGATTATATCACCACTATACTGACCGATTATATCACTGCTATACTGACCGATTATATCACTGCCATACTGACCGATTATATCACCACTATACTGACTGATTATATCACCGCCATACTGACCGATTTATATCACCGCTATACTGACCGATTATATCACTGCTATACTGACCGATTATATCACTGCCATACTGACCGATTATATCACCACTATACTGACCGATTATATCACTGCTATACTGACCGATTATATCACTGCCATACTGACCAATTATATCACCGCTATAATGACCGATTATATCACTGCTATACTGACTGATTATATCACTGCTATACTGACCGATTATATCACCACTATACTGACCGATTATATCACTGCTATACTGATCGATTATATCACTGCTATACTGACCGATTATATCACCGCCATACTGACCGATTATATCACTGCTATACTGACCGATTATATCACCGCTATACTGACCGATTATATCACTGCTATACTGACCGATTATATCACTGCCATACTGACCGATTATATCACCACTATACTGACCAATTATATCACTGCTATACTGACCGATTATATCACTGCTATACTGACTGATTATATCACTGCTATACTGACCGATTATATCACCGCTATACTGACCGATTATATCACCGCCATACTGACCGATTATATCACCGCTATACTGACCGATTATATCACTGCTATACTGACCGATTATATCACTGCCATACTGACCGATTATATCACCACTATACTGACCGATTATATCACTGCTATACTGACCGATTATATCACTGCTATACTGACTGATTATATCACTGCTATACTGACCGATTATATCACCACTATACTGACCGATTATATCACCACTATACTGACCGATTATATCACCGCTATACTGACCGATTATATCACTGCTATACTGACCGATTATATCACTGCCATACTGACCGATTATATCACCACTATACTGACCGATTATATCACTGCTACACTGACCGATTATATCACTGCTATACTGACCGATTATATCACCGCCATACTGACCGATTATATCACCGCCATACTGACCGATTATATCACTGCTATACTGACCGATTATATCACCGCTATACTGACCGATTATATCACTGCTATACTGACCGATTATACACCGCTATACTGACCGATTATATCACTGCTATACTGACTGATTATATCACTGCTATACTGACCAATTATATCACTGCTATACTGCTTCATGCTCTAGTATCCCCCACTTTCCTCTAGGAACCCCTAGTGTAGCTGCTCCATCCAAAAGTATCCCCCACTTTCCTCCAGGATCCCCCCCAGTGTAGCTGCTCCATCCTCCGGTGTCACCCACTTTCCTCCAGGATCCCCCCAGTGTAGCTGCTCCATCCTGCAGTATCCCCCACTTTCCTCCAGGATCCCCCCAGTGTAGCTGCTCCATCCTGCAGTATCCCCCACGTTCCTCCAGGATCCCCCACTTTCCTCCAGGATCCCCCCAGTTTAGCTGCTCCATCCTGCAGTATCCCCCACTTTCCTCCAGGATCCCCCAGTGTAGCTGCTCGATCCTCCAGTATCCCCCACGTTCCTCCAGGATCCCCCACTTTCCTCCAGGATCCCCCCAGTTTAGCTGCTCCATCCTGCAGTATCCCCCACTTTCCTCCAGGATCCCCCCAGTGTAGCTGCTCCATCCTGCAGTATCCCCCACTTTCCACCAGGATCCCCCAGTGGAGCTGCTCCATCCTGCAGTCCTTGCTGCCCCCTGCAGATGGCGCTGCTGTCCTGCTGTGCTGCAGAGCTCACACTTGGCTGCTCTGGGACCCCCTCCCTGCCGCCAGCTCAGGGGGAGCTGAGTGTTTATGTGCAAAACGCAACTTGAGTTTTGAAGCAGCACTTGAAGAACTGCAATGAAACCTGAAGAAGCTGCAGAGAAGCTGAGACTTCACCAGACCCCAAACTGCAGAGCATCGCACCCCGGGGAGGCAGAGAGGGTGCAGAGCAGAGTCCTGGCAGAACTGAGCTGAGCAGGGACAGGTGAGTGTCAGGAGATCTCTGCTGAGCAGGGGCAGGTGAGTGTCAGGAGATCTCTGCTGAGCAGGGACAGGTGAGTGTCAGGAGATCTCTGCTGAGCAGGGGCAGGTGAGTGTCAGGAGATCTCTGCTGAGCAGGGACAGGTGAGTGTCAGGAGATCTCTGCTGAGCAGGGGCAGGTGAGTGTCAGGAGATCTGTGCTGAGCAGGGGCAGGTGAGTGTCAGGAGATCTCTGCTGAGCAGGGGCAGGTGAGTGTCAGGAGATCTGTGCTGAGCAGGGACAGGTGAGTGTCAGGAGATCTCTGCTGAGCAGGGACAGGTGAGTGTCAGGAGATCTCTGCTGAGCAGGGACAGGTGAGTGTCAGGAGATCTCTGCTGAGCAGGGACAGGTGAGTGTCAGGAGATCTGTGCTGAGCAGGGACAGGTGAGTGTCAGGAGATCTCTGCTGAGCAAGGGCAGGTGAGTGTCAGGAGATCTCTGCTGAGCAGGGACAGGTGAGTGTCAGGAGATCTCTGCTGAGCAGGGACAGGTGAGTGTCAGGAGATCTCTGCTGAGCAGGGACAGGTGAGTGTCAGGAGATCTCTGCTGAACAGGGGCAGGTGAGTGTCAGGAGATCTCTGCTGAGCAGGGGCAGGTGAGTGTCAGGAGATCTCTGCTGAACAGGGACAGGTGAGTGTCAGGAGATCTCTGCTGAGCAGGGACAGGTGAGTGTCAGGAGATCTCTGCTGAGCAGGGACAGGTGAGTGTCAGGAGATCTCTGCTGAGCAGGGACAGGTGAGTGTCAGGAGATCTCTGCTGAGCAGGGACAGGTGAGTGTCAGGAGTACTCTGCTGAGCAGGGACAGGTGAGTGTCAGGAGATCTGTGCTGAGCAGGGACAGGTGAGTGTCAGGAGATCTCTGCTGAGCAGAGCAGGGACAGGTGAGTGTCAGGAGATCTCTGCTGAACAGGGGCAGGTGAGTGTCAGGAGATCTCTGCTGAGCAGGGGCAGGTGAGTGTCAGGAGATCTCTGCTGAACAGGGACAGGTGAGTGTCAGGAGATCTCTGCTGAGCAGGGACAGGTGAGTGTCAGGAGATCTCTGCTGAGCAGGGACAGGTGAGTGTCAGGAGATCTCTGCTGAGCAGGGGCAGGTGAGTGTCAGGAGATCTCTGCTGAACAGAGACAGGTGAGTGTCAGGAGATCTCTGCTGAGCAGGGACAGGTGAGTGTCAGGAGATCTCTGCTGAGCAGGGACAGGTGAGTGTCAGGAGATCTCTGCTGAGCAGGGACAGGTGAGTGTCAGGAGATCTCTGCTGAGCAGGGGCAGGTGAGTGTCAGGAGATCTCTGCTGAGCAGGGGCAGGTGAGTGTCAGGAGATCTCTGCTGAGCAGGGACAGGTGAGTGTCAGGAGATCTCTGCTGAGCAGGGACAGGTGAGTGTCAGGAGATCTCTGCTGAGCAGGGACAGGTGAGTGTCAGGAGATCTCTGCTGAGCAGGGACAGGTGAGTGTCAGGAGATCTCTGCTGAGCAGGGACAGGTGAGTGTCAGGAGATCTCTGCTGAGCAGGGACAGGTGAGTGTCAGGAGATCTCTGCTGAGCAGGGACAGGTGAGTGTCAGGAGATCTCTGCTGAGCAGGGGCAGGTGAGTGTCAGGAGATCTCTGCTGAGCAGGGGCAGGTGAGTGTCAGGAGATCTCTGCTGAGCAGGGACAGGTGAGTGTCAGGAGATCTCTGCTGAACAGGGGCAGGTGAGTGTCAGGAGATCTCTGCTGAGCAGAGCAGGGACAGGTGAGTGTCAGGAGATCTCTGCTGAGCAGAGACAGGTGAGTGTCAGGAGATCTCTGCTGAACAGGGGCAGGTGAGTGTCAGGAGATCTCTGCTGAGCAGGGACAGGGGCAGGTGAGTGTCAGGAGATCTCTGCTGAGCAGGGACAGGTGAGTGTCAGGAGATCTCTGCTGAGCAGAGCAGGGACAGGTGAGTGTCAGGAGATCTCTGCTGAGCAGGGGCAGGTGAGTGTGAGAAGATCTCTGCTGAACAGGGACAGGTGAGTGTCAGGAGATCTCTGCTGAGCAGGGACAGGTGAGTGTCAGGAGATCTCTGCTGAGCAGGGACAGGTGAGTGTCAGGAGATCTCTGCTGAGCAGGGGCAGGTGAGTGTCAGGAGATCTCTGCTGAGCAGAGCAGGGACAGGTGAGTGTCAGGAGATCTCTGCTGAAGCAGGGACAGGTGAGTGTCAGGAGATCTCTGCTGAACAGGGGCAGGTGAGTGTCAGGAGATCTCTGCTGAGCAGAGGGACAGGTGAGTGTCAGGAGATCTCTGCTGAGCAGGAGACAGGTGAGTGTCAGGAGATCTCTGCTGAGCAGGGCAGGTGAGTGTCAGGAGATCTCTGCTGAGCAGGGACAGGAGTGTTCAGGAGATCTCTGCTGAGCAGGGAGCAGGTGAGTGTCAGGAGATCTCTGCTGAGCAGGGACAGGTGAGTGTCAGGAGGTCTCTGCTGAGCAGGGGCAGGTGAGTGTCAGGAGATCTCTGCTGAGCAGTGGACAGGTGAGTGTCAGGAGATCTCTGCTGAGCAGGGGCAGGTGAGTGGTAGAGATCTCTGCTGAAGCAGGGACAGGTGAGTGTCAGGAGATCTCTGCTGAGCAGAGCAGGGACAGGTGAGTGTCAGGAGATCTCTGCTGAGCAGGGGCAGGTGAGTGTCGGGAAGATCTCTGCTGGAACAGGGACAGGTGAGTGTCAGGAGATCTCTGCTGAGCAGGGACAGGTGAGTGTCAGGAGATCTCTGCTGAACAGGGACAGGTGAGTGTCAGGAGATCTCTGCTGAGCAGGGGACAGGTGAGTGTCAGGAGATCTCTGCTGAGCAGGGACAGGTGAGTGTCAGGAGATCTCTGCTGAGCAGGGGCAGGTGAGTGTCAGGAGATCTCTGCTGAGCAGGGCAGGTGAGTGTCAGGAGATCTCTGCTGAGCAGGGACAGGTGAGTGTCAGGAGATCTCTGCTGAGCAGGGGCAGGTGAGTGTCAGGAGATCTCTGCTGAGCAGGCAGGAGTGAGTGTCAGGAGATCTCTGCTGAGCAGGGACAGGTGAGTGTCAGGAGATCTCTGCTGAACAGGGGCAGGTGAGTGTCAGGAGATCTCTGCTGAGCAGCAGGGACAGGTGAGTGTCAGGAGATCTCTGCTGAGCAGGGACAGGTGAGTGTCAGGAGATCTCTGCTGAGCAGGGGCAGGTGAGTGTCAGGAGATCTCTGCTGAGCAGGGGCAGGTGAGTGTGAGGAGATCTCTGCTGAGCAGGGACAGGTGAGTGTCAGGAGATCTCTGCTGAGCAGGGACAGGTGAGTGTCAGGAGATCTCTGCTGAGCAGGGCAGTGAGTGTCAGGAGATTCTGCTGAGCAGGGGCAGGTGAGTGTCAGAGATCTCTGCTGAGCAGGACAGGTGAGTGTCCTCTGCTGAGCAGGACAGTGAGTGTCAGGAGATCTCTGCTGACAGGGACAGGGAGTGTCAGGAGATCTCTGCTGAGCAGAGCAGGGACAGGTGAGTGTCAGGAGATCTCTGCTGAGCAGGGACAGGTGAGTGTCAGGAGATCTCTGCTGAACAGGCAGGTGAGTGTCAGGAGATCTCTGCTGAGCAGGGCAGGTGAGTGTCAGGAGATCTCTGCTGAGCAGGGACAGGTGAGTGTCAGGAGATCTCTGCTGAGCAGGGCAGGTGAGTGTCAGGAGATCTCTGCTGAGCAGGGCAGGTGAGTGTCAGGAGATCTCTGCTGAGCAGGGCAGGTGAGTGTCAGGAGATTCTGCTGAGCAGGGGCAGGGTGAGTGTCAGGAGATCTCTGCTGAGCAGGGACAGGTGAGTGTCAGGAGTCTCTGCTGAGCAGGGGCAGGTGAGTGTCAGGAGATCTCTGCTGAGCAGGGACAGGTGAGTGTCAGGAGATCTCTGCTGAGCAGAGCAGGACAGGTGAGTGTCAGGAGATCTCTGCTGAGCAGGGGCAGGTGAGTGTGAGAAGATCTCTGCTGAACAGGGACAGGTGAGTGTCAGGAGATCTCTGCTGAGCAGGGCAGGTGAGTGTCAGGAGATCTCTGCTGAGCAGGGACAGGTGAGTGTCAGGAGATCTCTGCTGAGCAGGGCAGGTGAGTGTCAGGAGATCTCTGCTGAGCAGGGGCAGGTGAGTGTCAGGAGATCTCTGCTGAGCAGGGACAGGTGAGTGTCAGGAGATCTCTGCTGAACAGGGGCAGGTGAGTGTCAGGAGATCTCTGCTGAGGCAGGGACAGGTGAGTGTCAGGAGATCTCTGCTGAGCAGAGGGACAGGTGAGTGTCAGGAGATCTCTGCTGAGCAGGGGCAGGTGAGTGTCAGGAGATCTCTGCTGAGCAGAGCAGGGACAGGTGAGTGTCAGGAGATCTCTGCTGAGCAGGGACAGGTGAGTGTCAAGGAGATCTCTGCTGAGCAGGGACAGGTGAGTGTCAGGAGATCTCTGCTGAGCAGGGCAGGGAGTGTCAGGAGATCTCTGTGGCGAGTGAGGTCAGGGCGGACAGGGAGTGTCAGGAGAGATCTCTGCTGAGCAGGGCAGGTGAGTGTCAGGAGATCTCTGCTGAGCAGGGAGCAGGTGAGTGTCAGGAGTATCTCTGCTGAGCAGGGGACAGGTGATGTCAGGAGATCTCTGCTGAGCAGGGACAGGTGAGTGTCAGGAGATCTCTGCTGAGCAGGTGATGTCAGGAGACTCTGTGACAGGGGCAGTGAGTGTCAGGAGATCTCTGCTGAGCAGGGACAGGTGAGTGTCAGGAGATCTCTGCTGAGCAGGGGCAGGTGAGTGTCAGGAGATCTCTGCTGAGCAGGGACAGGTGAGTGTCAGGAGATCTCTGCTGAGCAGGGACAGGTGAGTGTCAGGAGATCTCTGCTGAAGCAGGGGCAGGTGAGTGTCAGGAGATCTCTGCTGAGCAGGGACAGGTGAGTGTCAGGAGATTCTCTGCTGCAGGCAGGGCAGGTGAGTGTCAGGAGATCTCTGCTGAGCAGGGCAGGTGAGTGAGTTGCGCAGTGAGTGTAGATCTCTGCTGAGCAGGGACAGGTGAGTGTCAGGAGATCTCTGCTGAGAGCAGGGACAGGTGAGTGTCAGGAGATCTCTGCTGAGCAGGCAGGCGATGTGGTGGACAGGGAGGTGAGTGTCAGGAGATCTCTGCTGAGCAGGGACAGGTGAGTGTCAGGAGATCTCTGCTGAACAGGGACAGGTGAGTGTCAGGAGATCTCTGCTGAGCAGGGCAGGGGAGTGTCAGGAGATCTCTGCTGAGCAGGGACAGGTGAGTGTCAGGAGATCTCTGCTGAGCAGGGACAGGTGAGTGTCAGGAGATCTCTGCTGAGCAGGGCAGGTGAGTGTCAGGAGATCTCTGCTGAGCAGGGACAGGTGAGTGTCAGGAGATCTCTGCTGAGCAGGGGCAGGTGAGTGTCAGGAGATCTCTGCTGAGCAGGGCAGGTGAGTGTCAGGAGATCTCTGCTGAGCAGGGACAGGTGAGTGTCAGGAGATCTCTGCTGAGCAGGGGCAGGTGAGTGTCAGGAGATCTCTGCTGAGCAGGCAGGGCAGGTGAGTGTCAGGAGATCTCTGCTGAGCAGGGACAGGTGAGTGTCAGGAGATCTCTGCTGAGCAGGGGGCAGGTGAGTGTCAGGAGATCTCTGCTGAGCAGGGGCAGGTGAGTGTCAGGAGTTCTCTGCTGAGCAGGGGCAGGTGAGTGTCAGGAGATCTCTGCTGAGCAGGGCAGGTGAGTGTCGATGGAGGATCATCTGCTGAGCAGGGACAGGTGAGTGTCAGGAGATCTCTGCTGAGCAGGGACAGGTGAGTGTCAGGAGATCTCTGCTGAACAGGGCAGGTGAGTGTCAGGAGATCTCTGCTGAGCAGGGACAGGATGAGTGTCAGGAGATCTCTGCTGAACAGGGACAGGTGAGTGTCAGGAGATCTCTGCTGAGCAGGGCAGGTGAGTGTCAGGAGATCTCTGCTGAGCAGGGACAGGTGAGTGTCAGGAGATCTCTGCTGAGCAGGGGACAGGTGAGTGTCAGGAGATCTCTGCTGAGCAGGGACAGGAGAGTGTCAGGAGATCTCTGCTGAGCAGGGACAGGTGAGTGTCAGGAGATCTCTGCTGAGCAGGGACAGGTGAGTGTCAGGAGATCTCTGCTGAGCAGAGCAGGGACAGGTGAGTGTCAGGAGATCTCTGCTGAGCAGGGGCAGGTGAGTGTGAGAAGATCTCTGCTGAACAGGGACAGGTGAGTGTCAGGAGATCTCTGCTGAGCAGGGACAGGTGAGTGTCAGGAGATCTCTGCTGAGCAGAGCAGGGACAGGTGAGTGTCAGGAGATCTCTGCTGAGCAGGGGCAGGTGAGTGTGAGAAGATCTCTGCTGAACAGGGACAGGTGAGTGTCAGGAGATCTCTGCTGAGCAGGGACAGGTGAGTGTCAGGAGATCTCTGCTGAGCAGGGACAGGTGAGTGTCAGAAGATCTCTGCTGAGCAGAGCAGGGACAGGTGAGTGTCAGGAGATCTCTGCTGAGCAGGGGCAGGTGAGTGTCAGGAGATCTCTGCTGAGCAGGGGCAGGTGAGTGTCAGTAGATCTCTGCTGAGCAGGGACAGGTGAGTGTCAGGAGATCTCTGCTGAACAGGGGAAGGTGAGTGTCAGGAGATCTCTGCTGAGAAGGGGCAGGTGAGTGTCAGGAGATCTCTGCTGAGCAGGGGCAGGTGAGTGTCAGGAGATCTCTGCTGAGCAGGGACAGGTGAGTGTCAGGAGATCTCTGCTGAGCAGGGACAGGTGAGTGTCAGGAGATCTCTGCTGAGCAGAGCAGGGACAGGTGAGTGTCAGGAGATCTCTGCTGAGCAGAGCAGGGACAGGTGAGTGTCAGGAGATCTCTGCGGAGCAGGGGCAGGTGAGTGTCAGGAGATCTCTGCTGAGCAGGGACAGGTGAGTGTCAGGAGATCTCTGCTGAGCAGAGACAGGGGAGTGTCAGGAGATCTCTGCTGAGCAGAGACAGGGGAGTGTCAGGAGATCTCTGCTGAGCGGCAGGGGTCAGGAGATCTGTGAGAGGCGGTGAGTGTCAGGAGATCTCTGCTGAGCAGGGACAGGTGAGTGTCAGGAGATCTCTGCTGAGCAGGGACAGGTGAGTGTCAGGAGATCTCTGCTGAGCAGGGACAGGTGAGTGTCAGGAGATCTCTGCTGAGCAGGGACAGGTGAGTGTCAGGAGATCTCTGCTGAGCAGGGGCAGGTGAGTGTCAGGAGATCTCTGCTGAGCAGGGACAGGTGAGTGTCAGGAGATCTCTGCTGAGCAGGGACAGGTGAGTGTCAGGAGATCTCTGCTGAGCAGAGCAGGGACAGGTGAGTGTCAGGAGATCTCTGCTGAGCAGGGACAGGTGAGTGTCAGGAGATCTCTGCTGAACAGGGACAGGTGAGTGTCAGGAGATCTCTGCTGAGAAGGGACAGGTGAGTGTCAGGAGATCTCTGCTGAGCAGAGCAGGGACAGGTGAGTGTCAGGAGATCTCTGCTGAGCAGGGACAGGTGAGTCAGGAGATCTCTGATGAGCAGGGACAGGTGAGTGTCAGGAGATCTCTGCTGAGCAGGGGCAGGTGAGTGTCAGGAGATCTCTGCTGAGCAGGGACAGGTGAGTCAGGAGATCTCTGCAGAGCAGGGACAGGTGAGTGTCAGGAGATCTCTGCTGAGCAGAGTCCCCAGGTGATCAGGGCTTCTCCATCTCTCCGGTCTCTTCTCACCATCAGACAATTTGCGCCCAAGAGTTCAGTAAAGTTCCCCAAAATTCTGTATAGGAGAAATCACAGCATGAAATCTTCATCTACTCACAGGTTTACTGTAAATTGTCACATAACCAGGGACTGCGATACTGTCTGCTGAGCTGTGTATCTAATCCTCTCCTGTGTGATACTGTCTGCTGAGCTGTGTATCTAATCCTATCCTGTGTGATACTGTCTGCTGAGCTGTGTATCTAATCCTATCCTGTGTGATACTGTCTGCTGAGCTGTGTATCTAATCCTGTCCTGTGTGATACTGTCTGCTGAGCTGTGTATCTAATCCTCTCCTGTGTGATACTGTCTGCTGAGCTGTGTATCTAATCCTCTCCTGTGTGATACTGTCTGCTGAGCTGTGTATCTAATCCTATCCTGTGTGATACTGTCTGCTGAGCTGTGTATCTAATCCTATCCTGTGTGATACTGTCTGCTGAGCTGTGTATCTAATCCTCTCCTGTGTGATACTGTCTGCTGAGCTGTGTATCTAATCCTCTCCTGTGTGATACTGTCTGCTGAGCAGTGTATCTAATCCTATCCTGTGTGATACTGTCTGCGGAGCTGTGTATCTAATCCTATCCTGTGTGATACTGTCTGCTGAGCAGTGTATCTAATCCTATCCTGTGTGATACTGTCTGCTGAGCTGTGTATCTAATCCTCTCCTGTGTGATACTGTCTGCTGAGCTGTGTATCTAATCCTTTCCTGTGTGATACTGTCTGCTGAGCTGTGTATCTAATCCTCTCCTGTGTGATACTGTCTGCTGAGCTGTGTATCTAATCCTCTCCTGTGTGATACTGTCTGCTGAGCTGTGTATCTAATCCTATCCTGTGTGATACTGTCTGCTGAGCTGTGTATCTAATCCTATCATGAGTGATACTGTCTGCTGAGCTGTGTATCTAATCCTATCCTGTGTGATACTATCTGCTGAGCTGTGTATCTAATCCTCTCCTGTGTGATACTGTCTGCTGAGCTGTGTATCTAATCCTCTCCTGTGTGATACTGTCTGCTGAGCTGTGTATCTAATCCTATCCTGTGTGATACTGTCTGCTGAGCTGTGTATCTAATCCTATCCTGTGTGATACTGTCTGCTGAGCTGTGTATCTAATCCTATCCTGTGTGATACTGTCTGCTGAGCCGTGTATCTAATTCTATCCTGTATGATACTGTCTGCTGAGCTGTGTATCTAATCCTCTCCTGTGTGATACTGTGTGCTGAGCTGTGCATCTAATCCTCTCCTGTGTGATACTGTCTGCTGAGCTGTGCATCTAATCCTATCCTGTGTGATACTATCTGCTGAGCTGTGTATCTAATCCTCTCCTGTGTGATACTGTCTGCTGAGCTGTGTATCTAATCCTCTCCTGTGTGATACTGTCTGCTGAGCTGTGTATCTAATCCTATCCTGTGTGATACTGTCTGCTGAGCTGTGTATCTAATCCTATCCTGTGTGATACTGTCTGCTGAGCTGTGTATCTAATCCTATCCTGTGTGATACTGTCTGCTGAGCCGTGTATCTAATTCTATCCTGTATGATACTGTCTGCTGAGCTGTGTATCTAATCCTCTACTGTGTGATACTGTCTGCTGAGCTGTGTATCTAATCCTATCTTGTGTGATACTGTCTGCTGAGCTGTGTATCTAATCCTATCCTGTGTGATACTGTCTGCTGATCTGTGTATCTAAACCTATCCTGTGTGATACTGTCTGCTGAGCTGTGTATCTAATCCTGTCCTGTGTGATACTGTCTGCTGAGCTGTGTATCTCATCCTCTCCTGTGTGATACTGTCTGCTGAGCTGTGTATCTAATCCTCTACTGTGTGATACTGTCTGCTGAGCTGTGTATCTAATCCTCTACTGTGTGATACTGCATGCTGAGCTGTGTATCTAATCCTATCCTGTGTGATACTGCATGCTGAGCTGTGTATCTAATCCTCTACTGTGTGATACTGCATGCTGAGCTGTGTATCTATTCCTATGATGTTTAATGCTGTCTACTAAACTGCTGTTTCTTAGTCTATTGTGTATGATACTGAGTCACTGTATCTCATCCGGTCATGTATGATGCATCTAACCTATGTATGTGCTGTATCTGTGTGCCCCACAATGGTGAGTTTCCAGGTGTTGTGTGGAGGACGTTGCCCAGAGTGATGCTGCAGCACAGGAGAAGTCACGGTGCTCGTCCTGATACATTGTCTTCTATTCAGCAGGGGTAACGAGCCGTCGTGATACTGACCCATGTGACTCCCAGTGTCAGAGATGCGACAGGACCTGTCTCTCCTCCTATTATCCCTGTTCCTCCTGGAAGACGCCTCCGCCGCCACCTGCCCGGTCAACTGCAGATGTGAGAAAGAGCCGAGTCTCAGCGTCACCTGCAGGAGTCGCCTCACCATGCCTCAGCTACCGCGTAACACAGAGATCCTGTAAGTACCCCGGCCGACAGCGCCACAATCATAATATAACCCTCTGTACAATCCAGACCCAAAGTCACGAGACTGACAACTTACTATACAGTCCAGGCCCAAAGTCACAAGACCAACAACCCACTATACAGTCCAGGCCCAAAGTCACAAGACCAACAACCCACTGTACAGTCCAGGCCCAAAGTCACAAGACCAACAACCCACTATACAGTCCAGGCCCAAAGTCACAAGACCAACAACCCACTGTACAGTCCAGGCCCAAAGTCACAAGACCAACAACCCACTGTACAGTCCAGGCTCAAAGTCACAAGACCAACAACCCACTGTACAGTCCAGGCCCAAAGTCACAAGACCAACAACCCACTATACAGTCCAGGCCCAAAGTCACAAGACCAACAACCCACTGTACAGACCAGCCCAAAGTCACAAGACCAACAACCCACTGTACAGTCCAGGCCCAAAGTCACAAGACCAACAACCCACTATACAGTCCAGGCCCAAAGTCACAAGACCAACAACCCACTGTACAGACCAGGCCCAAAGTCACAAGACCAACAACCCACTGTACAGTCCAGGCCCAAAGTCACAAGACCAACAACCCACTATACAGTCCAGGCCCAAAGTCACAAGACCAACAACCCACTATACAGTCCAGGCCCAAAGTCACAAGACCAACAACCCACTGTACAGACCAGGCCCAAAGTCACGAGACCGACAACCCACTGTACAGTCCAGGCCCAAAGTCACAAGACCAACAACCCACTATACAGTCCAGGCCCAAAGTCACGAGACCAACAACCCACTATACAGTCCAGGCCCAAAGTCACAAGACCAACAACCCACTGTACAGTCCAGGCCCAAAGTCACAAGACCAACAACCCACTATACAGTCCAGGCCCAAAGTCACAAGACCAACAAGTATTTCACTTCACACTTTTGCTGCTTCATTTCTTGTAGTTGTAATTTACATTCTCTCCAGATTATTATGGAAGAGACAGATAAACTACAATACATTGCAAAATCATTAATCACCATAAAATTAATTCATTCATAAGAAAAAAAACATTTCCACTGAACTTCATTCCTACCACAGTCACCCAGGAGTAAGTGTTAGCGAGGACAAGGCAGCTGATGGCACTGTGTCATGATGCTGGTGGCTTTATACAGGAGCTGGTGCTTGAAATCATTGTCTTCTTCTGTTAACCTCGGTTACCTCTTTGGCAACATGAACAGTCATCACTTCTTTGCCTCAAAAGCACTTTACAGGCAAGGACATTGCTGCTTGTAAGATTGCCACAAAGTCAACCATTTATCAGATACTAAAGAATTTCAAAAAGTAAGGTGCATTTACTGTGAAGAAGACTTTTGGAGCCCAAGAAAGTCCAGCAAGTACCAGGGCCATTTGCTAAAGAGGATTCAGCTATGGGATCAGTTGAACAGCAGTGCAGGGCTTGCCCAGGAATGGCAGCACAGAGGAGTCATTGCATCTGCATACACAGTGAGGTGAAGGGTTTTGGAGGCGGCCTGGAGTCAAGAAGAGCAGCAAAGAAGTCACTAAATAAAAACATCAAGAACAGATGGACATTCTGTAGGAAAGACAAGGCTTCTCCATGGAGGGGGTCACTCACAATATGTGGGGGCTTCTCATCCATGGAGGGGTCACTCACAATATGTGGGAGCTTCTCATCCATGGAGGGGTCACTCACAATATGTGGGGGCTTCTCCATGGAGGGGGTCACTCACAATATGTGGGGGCTTCTCATCCATGGAGGGGGTCACTCACAATATGTGGAGGCTTCTCATCCATGGAGGAGGTCATTCATAATATGTGGGGGCTTCTCATCCATGGAGGGGGTCACTCACAATATGTGGGGGCTTCTCATCCATGGAGGTGTCACTCACAATATGTGGGGGCTTCTCATCCATGGAGAAGGTCACTCACAATATGTGGGGGCTTCTCATCCATGGAGGGGTCACTCACAATATGTGGGGTCTTCTTATCCATGGAGGGGGTCACTCACAATATGTGGGGGCTTCTCATCCATGGAGGGGTCACTCACAATATGTGGGGTCTTCTCATCCATGGAGGGGGTCACTCACAATATGTGGGGGCTTCTCATCCATGGAGGGGTCACTCACAATATGTGGGGTCTTCTCATCCATGGAGGGGATCACTCACAATATGTGGAGGCTTCTCATCCATGGAGGGGTCACTCACAATATGTGGGGTCTTCTTATCCATGGAGGGGGTCACTCACAATATGTGGGGGCTTCTCATCCATGGAGGGGTCACTCACAATATGTGGGGTCTTCTCATCCATGGAGGGGTCACTCACAATATGTGGGGGCTTCTCATCCATGGATGGGGTCATTCATAATATGTGGGGGCTTCTCATCCATGGAGGGGTCACTCACAATATGTGGGGGCTTCTCATCCATGGATGGGGTCACTCACAATATGTGGGGGCTTCTCATCCATGGAGGGGGTCACTCACAATATGTGGGGTCTTCTCATCCATGGAGGGGGTCACTCACAATATGTGGAGGCTTCTCATCCATGGATGGGGTCATTCATAATATGTGGGGGCTTCTCATCCATGGAGGGGTCACTCACAATATGTGGGGGCTTCTCATCCATGGATGGGGTCATTCATAATATGTGGGGGCTTCTCATCCATGGAGGGGGTCACTCACAATATGTGGGGGCTTCTCATCCATGGAGGGGGTCGTTCACAATATGTGGGGGCTTCTCATCCATGGAGGGGTCGTTCACAATATGTGGAGGCTTCTCATCCATGGAGGGGTCACTCACAATATGTGGGGTCTTCTCATCCATGGAGGGGGTCACTCACAATATGTGGAGGCTTCTCATCCATGGAGGGGGTCACTCACAATATGTGGGGGCTTCTCATCCATGGAGGGGTCACTCACAATATGTGGGGGCTTCTCATCCATGGAGGGGTCACTCACAATATGTGGAGGCTTCTCATCCATGGAGGGGTCACTCACAATATGCGGGGGCTTCTCATCCATGGAGGGGGTCACTCACAATATGCGGGGGCTTCTCATCCATGGAGGGGGTCACTCACATTGTAAGGAGGCTTCTCATCCATGGAGGGGGTCACTCACAATATGTGGAGGCTTCTCATCCATGGAGGGGTCACTCACAATATGTGGGGGCTTCTCATCTATGGAGGAGGTCACTCACAATATGTGGGGGCTTCTCATCCATGGAGGGGGTCACTCACAATATGTGGGGGCTTCTCATCTATGGAGGAGGTCACTCACAATATGTGGGGGCTTCTCATCCATGGAGGGGTCACTCACAATATGTGGGGGCTTCTCATCCATGGAGGGGGTCACTCACAATATGTGGGGGCTTCTCATCCATGGAGGGGTCACTCACAATATGTGGGGGCTTCTCATCCATGGAGGAGGTCACTCACAATATGTGGGGGCTTCTCATCCATGGAGGGGGTCACTCACAATATGTGGAGGCTTCTCATCCATGGAGGGGGTCACTCACAATATGTGGGGGCTTCTCATCCATGGAGGAGGTCACTCACAATATGTGGGGGCTTCTCATCCATGGAGGGGGTCACTCACAATATGTGGAGGCTTCTCATCCATGGAGGGGGTCACTCACAATATGTGGAGGCTTCTCATCCATGGAGGGGGTCACTCACATTGTAAGGAGGCTTCTCATCCATGGAGGGGGTCACTCACAATATGTGGGGGCTTCTCATCCATGGAGGGGTCACTTACAATTATATCTAAGATTATGGCCATGAATAAAGAAAGGGATCTGAACCTCTTCCAAGAACATCTTCTCCCATCATCCAGGACAATATGGTGATGCTTTTCCCCCCTGATGGAGGCCGGGTCACAAGGCAAAAATGAGAACTTCGTGGCTCAGGGGTAAAATAATTTGGGTCCAGGTAACTCCGCAGATCTCAGCCCCATTGAGACCCTGAGTTCAATCCTCAAAAAGAGACAAAACCCAAATATTGTGACACCTTTGACCTTTGATAAGAAAAGAACGTGTCATCAGTCTGGATCTGATATTCGGCCACCGGGGTAAGGGGCAGAAGATGGAGAAATCGGGGTCATCACTGCAATATTCAGTCTCTTTACAGAAACATATTTATCAATACTGTAACAACTGACGGAATGTTTATACTGTAACCATGGAAACGACCGACTACAAGACGAAGAACACTGAAGAAGCAAGGTGTGAACACCACAACTTACAGCCACAGTAAGAATCCAATCATCCTTGTCCTACTGTATGTATAGAGACGCGTGCAGGGTCCCCAGCCTGCCGATTTCATCAGGCTGACAAGCGGGAATGTACATTTACTGTATGGACTGTCAAGTGAAAAACCAGATGGCCGAGGGCTTTACCCCCCCCCCCCACCAAATCTGCAATGTCTGCACTGCTGAAACCTGCGCACACCAACCACACCAACACTATCTCTGCCTAGATCCCTGTGCCCCCCGTCACCATAACCTACAGGACGCCTGTGCCCCCTGATGCTATGACTGTCTGAACCCCTGTGCCCCAACACTATAACCTCCAGGACCCCTGTGCCCCCTGACACTATAACCTCTAGGACCCCTGTGCCCCCTGACACTATAACCTCTAGGACCCCTGTGCCCCCTAATGCTATCACTGCCTGAACCCCTGTGCCCCCAACACTATAACCTCCAGGATCCCTGTGCCCCCTGATACTATTACCGCCTGAACCCCTGTATCCCTCAACACTATCACCACCTGGACCCAGGTGCCCCCCAACACAATCACCACACAGACCACTGTGTCCCGCAACGCCATCACTGTCCGGACCCCTGTGCCCTGTACTATCACCCCCCAGACCCCTGTGCTTCCAGACACTATCACCGCCCTGACCTTTGTGACCTCCGACATTATCTCCGCCTGGACCCCTGTGCCCCCTGACACTATCTCCACCCGGACCTCTGTGTACTCCAACATTATCTCTGCCTGGACCCTTATGCCGCCCAACATTATCTCCACCCAGATCCCTGTGTTCCTCCAACACTATTATCACCTGAACCCCTGTGCCCCTCAACACTATAAATGCCCGGACCCCTGTGCCCTCCTGATACAAATCACCACTCGGATCCCTGCGGCCCCCCATTCTCAGTGAACATTGACCCTTATGAGTACAGGCTGAGTGTATCCCCCATCACACCGCACAGGCTGAGCGTATCCCCCATCACACCGCACAGGCTGAGTGTATCCCCCATCACACCGCACAGGCTGAGTGTATCCCCCATCACACCGCACAGGCTGAGTGTATTCCCCATCTCACCGCACAGGCTGAGCGTATCCCCCTCACAGCGCACAGGCTGAGTGTATCCCCCATCACACCGCACAGGCTGAGTGTATTCCCCATCATACCGCACAGGCTGAGTGTATCCCCCATCACACCGCACAGGCTGAGCGTATCCCCCATCACACCGCACAGGCTGAGCATACCCCCCATCACACCGCACAGGCTGAGCGTATCCCCCATCACACCGCACAGGCTGAGCGTACCCCCCATCACACCGCACAGGCTGAGCGTATCCCCCATCACACCGCACAGGCTGAGCATACCCCCCCATCACACCGCGCAGGCTGAGCGTATCCCCCATCACACCGCACAGGCTGAGCGTACCCCCATCACACCGCACAGGCTGAGCGTATCCCCCATCACACCGCACAGGCTGAGCGTATCCCCCATCACACCGCACAGGCTGAGCGTACCCCCCATCACACCGCACAGGCTGAGCGTATCCCCCATCACACCGCACAGGCTGAGCGTATCCCCCATCACACTGCACAGGCTGAGCGTACCCCCCATCACACCGCACAGGCTGAGCGTATCCCCCATCACACTGCACAGGCTGAGCGTACCCCCCATCACACCGCACAGGCTGAGCATACCCCCCCATCACACACGCGCAGGTGAGCGTATCCCCCATCACACCGCACAGGCTGAGCGTACCCCCCATCACACCGCACAGGCTGAGCGTATCCCCCATCACACCGCACAGGCTGAGCGTATCCCCCATCACACCGCACAGGCTGAGCGTATCCCCCATCACACTGCACAGGCTGAGCGTACCCCCATCACACCGCACAGGCTGAGCGTATCCCCCATCACACCGCACAGGCTGAGCGTATCCCCCATCACACTGCACAGGCTGCACATCGCACTGGGAGACGCCGGACTGGGAAACACCGGACTGGGAGACGTTGGACCGGGAGACACCAGATCAAGAGACATCGGACCGGAAGACGTCAGACTGCAAGACGCCGGGCTGGGAGACGATGGACTGGGAGAGGTCAGACTTGAAGAGGTCAGATTTGGAGACACTGGACCGGTAGACGCCGGATTTGGAGAGGTCGTATTTGGAGAGGTCGTATTTGGAGAGGTCGTATTTGGAGAGGTCGGATTTGGGGAGGTCGGATTTGGGGAGGTCGGATTTGGAGAGGTCGGAACAGGAGGCGTCGGAACGGGAGAGGTCGGACCGGGAGGCTTCGGACTGGGAGGTGCCAGACTGTGAGATGCCGGTTTACAAGATGCCGGACTGTGGAGCCACATACGGAGAGGTTGGGCTGATTGCGGTTTATTTGCACGGCGCGGCGCTCTCTGCTCGGATTATTCGGGGAATCTCTGCGGCTTCGCGTCTCATCCGAATGTTTATTTAACTGTGTCAGAGCCGCGCTGATTTGGCTTCATGGCTGACTGGGTATTGTGCGCCCTGAATACGAGCATTGTCCGGGGGAGACAGAGCCCCCCACATCCTGCCACAGCCGCTCACTGGTGCTGGTGTCAGTCATGGTCCAGTCCCTGTAACCTGCAAGAGACCGAACATGACTGATACTGTATCTAAGCATTTCATCTATGACTCTGCATGCTAAAATGCTGTATCTAATCCTATCATGTGTGATACCATCTGCTGAGCTGTGTATCTAATCCTATCATGTGTCATACTGTCTTCTGAGCTGCTGTATCTAATTTTACCACATGTAATCCTATCTGCTGAGATGTGTATCTAATCGTATTGTGTGTGATCCCTCTGCTGAGCTGTGTATCTAAACCTGTTATGTGATACCTCCTCTGAGCCATGTATCTAATCCAATGGTGTGTGATATCTCTGCTAAATTGTGTATCTAATCCTATTGATTGTGATACCTCTGCTGAGCCGTGTATTTAATCCTATTTTGTGGGATACCTCTGCTGAGCCACGTATCTAATTGTATTGTGTGTGATACCTCTGTTGAGCCATGTATCTAATCGCATTTTGTTTGATACCTCTGCTGAGCCATGTATCTAATCGCATTGTGTGTGATCCTTCTGCGAAACTGTGTATCTAAACCCATGGTGTGTGATACCTATTCTGAGCCAGGTATCTAATCTTATGTCCTCTGATATCTCTGCTGAGCTGTGTCTTGTATGATAGCTCTTCTGAGCCACGAATCTAATCCAAAGGCTGTGTGATACCTCTCCTGAGCCGTGTATCTAAGCCTATGGTGTGTGATACCTTTTCTGAGCTATGTATCTAAGCCTATGGTGTGTGATACCTTTTCTGAGCTATGTATCTAAACCTGATGATACCTCTGCTGAGCCGTGTATCTAAGCTTATGACGTGTGATACCTCTGCTGAGCTGTGAATCTAAACCTATGGTGTGTGATACCTCTTCTGAGCCATGTATCTAAACCTGTGGTGTGTGATACCTCTTCTGAGCCATGTATCTAAACCTGTGGTGTGTGATACCTCTTCTGAGCCATGTATCTAAACCTATGGCGTGTAATACCTCTGCTGAGCCGTGTATCTAAGCCTATGTTGTAATGACACCCCCACCTCTGCGTTCCGTCCAGCTCGCACATCTTGCCCGTATTTCCGCGGTGCGATCATTCACATGGAATTTCCTGGCTCGTGTTTACTCTGATCCTCGACTTTCTTTTCCTGAAACTAAAACTCTCCGGTTTTGTATAATTGCCTCAATTATATGATGTTCCTGTGCGGCCGCCGCGCTCCTCACACCCGGCCCCTGGCACCGTCTCCCCCGCGGCTCCGAGCTCGTCCCCCGCACTCCAGATATTACTGTCTGATCGCAGGATCACCGCACGGAGACCGACTGCTCCGAGATTCTGGATCCATGAGTGGCGGAGGGAAATAAAGGGGGGACACAGCCACACCCAATGTAGAGTGCAGAGATCCCCGCCGTATGTTGCAGGTCAGCTTCTGCTCTGGTAATCTGTTCTGCGAAGGACACACAGCTTCACGGCTCATGACAGGACGCAGCTCTGACATCTGGACTGAACCTGTTTGAGCAGAGAATGCAGGGGTGTAAATGTGGGAGTGTCATGGTGATACACGCCCCCGAGGAGCTGTAACAATGATTTATTGTGTCTGCAGGAGGCTGGTGGAGACCAAAATCTCAGTGATTCCCAGAGGAACTTTCTCCAATGTCCCCAACATCAGCAGAATGTAAGTATGGGGGTCCAGGCCGATCAGGGGTGACTGACCACAGCCCCCACCTCACCATCCGCAACTGACCATGGGGCCCACACCTCACCACCCATAACTGACCGTGGTCCCCGCCTCACCATCTGCAACTGACTGTGGGGCCCTCACCTCACCACCTGCAACTGACCGTGGTCCACTCCTCACCACCCGCAACTGACCACGGCCCATACCTCACCACCCACAACTAGCCGCAGCCCGCACCTCACTACCCACAACTGACCGCGGCCCCTGCCTCACCACCCATAACTTAGCGTGGGGCCCCCACCTGACCACCTGCAACTGATGGTGGCCCCCACCTGACCACTCGCAACTGATGATGGCCCCCACCTAACCAACCCACAACAGTTGACGAACCCCACCTCACCACCTGCAACTGACCACGCCCCCCACCTCACCACCTGCAACTGACTGTGGCCCCCACCTCATCACTCACAACTGACCATGCCCCCCACCTCACCACCCACAACAGATGACGGCCCCCACCTCACCACCCACAACAGTTGACGGACCAAACCTCACCACCTGCAACTGACCACGCCCCCCACCTCACCACCTGCAACTGACTGTGGCCCCCACCTCATCACTCACAACTGACCATGCCCCCCACCTCACCACCCACAACTTAGCGTGGGGCCCCCACCTGACCACCTGCAACTGATGGTGGCCCCCACCTGACCACTCGCAACTGATGATGGCCCCCACCTAACCAACCCACAACAGTTGACGGACCCCACCTCACCACCTGCAACTGACCACACCCCCCACCTCACCACCTGCAACAGATGACGGCCCCCACCTCACCACCCACAACTGACCCCAACTGCCATGTTTGCCACCCGCAACTGACCACGGGGCCCCCAACTCCCACCCACAACTGACCGTGGGACTCTAACTCATGACATGCAGCTTAGCGTGCGCCCTCATACCCTTTATAGTCCCCCTATCCCTTCTATAATGGCCTCATAGCCCCTGATCTCTGCCCAGTGTAGACAGCTCAGGCCTGTCGCCGGTGCACTATAGCGCCGTATTTCTGCTCACTTCATGACTTGGTGCCTTTTGTTTCCTGCAGTTTGATAACGTTGGACACGGAGCTGAGGACGATGGAGGCCGGAGCCTTTCAGGGTCTTGGAAAGATCACGGAAATGTGAGTGTCCTCCACCCCGGGGGTGTCAGATCCACAGAGTAACATCCATCACCTTGGGGGAGGGGGAGGTATGATTATCAAAAGGCGCCATTATTTACAGGGTGCTGTACATAAAAAGAGGCTTTAACCCCCTCCTGACATGTAACATACGGGTTCAGGGGCTGGAATCACCTCTGGGCTCTGATCGCTGCTGTTAACCCTGTACATGCTGCTGTCAGTCTCTGACATGGGCATTTATTGGTTTTCATAGGAGACTGAAATACTCCACATTCTGCAATACAACAAATGATCAATCAGAAGGGTCACGTCCCTTTACCACCATTAAAAATAAAGATATAAAATAATACACATCCGGTGTCGCATCTACGCAAGTCCGATCCAGCAAAATATCATTATTTAACCCTTGATAAACGATGCTACAAAGTCAAAATATTGGAGATGGCAGAATTTCCATTATTCCATCGACCTATAGAGAATCCAATGGAAAGAAACACGAGGAGCTGATCCACCATAGTGTCGCATGGCGCCGGCAATCCTCAGCCCTACACTACAGCGCCAGCGGCCCTCTGTGGGGTGAATGTGGCAGATAGAGGGCGCTCTGTGCTCGGGGGAGTCATTACTGAGGATAGGGGGTAAATTTAGGGATTAGTGGGGCTGACAATGTAAGATAATGGTTAGAGTGAAGAGGCGCTGTCACATCACGTGTCACACTGCCATCCACATCTGCTCCACAATCCGCCCTCTGATGCTTATGGCAGAAGATAGTCGAGAGATCACAGCACCTGGTGGAGGACGGACTATACAACCAAGCTGTATGTCCTCATATACACTGACACATATACAGGATATACAATGCATATACACACACTATATACAGCGGGTACGGAAAGTATTCAGACCCCTGTACATTTTTCGCTCTTTGTTTCCTTTTCCGCCATTTGGTAAATTCAGTAAAGTTCTTTTTTTTTTCTCATTAATGTCGCTCTGCCCCAACTTCACTGAAAAAAATGAAATGTAGAAATTTGTGCAAATTTATTAAAGAAAATCTGAAATCTCCCATGTTGATAAGTATTCAGCCCCTTTGCTCAGTATTGATGATAAGTATTCAGCCCCTTTGCTCAGTATTGGTGATAAGTATTCAGCACCTTTACTGAGTATTGGTGATAATAGTGAGCAAAGGAGCTGAATACTTATCATCAATACTGAGTATAGGGGCTGAATACTTATCACCAATTCTGAGCAAAGGGGCTGAATACTTATCATTAATACTGAGCAAAGGGGCTGAATACTTATCATCAATACTGAGCAAAGGGGCTGAATACTTATCATCAATACTGAGCAAAGGGGCTGAATACTTATCACCAATACTGAGCAAAGGGGCTGAATACTTATCATCAATACTGAGCAAAGGGGCTGAATACTTATCATCAATACTGAGCAAAGGGGCTGAATACTTATCATCAATACTGAGCAAAGGGGCTGAATACTTATCAATACTGAGCAAAGGGTCTGAATACTTATCAATACTGAGCAAAGGGGCTGAATACTTATCATCAATACTGAGCAAAGGGGCTGAATACTTATCACCAATACTGAGCAAAGGGGCTGAATACTTATCATCAACACTGAGCAAAGGGGCTGAATACTTATCACCAATACTGAGCAAAGGGGCTGAATACTTATCATCAATACTGAGCAAAGGGGCTGAATACTGATCATCAATACTGGGCAAAGGGGCTGAATACTTATCACCAATACTGAGCAAAGGGGCTGAATACTTATCAATACTGAGCAAAGGGCTGAATACTTATCATCAATACTGAGCAAAGGGGCTGAATACTTATCATCAATACTGAGCAATGGGGCTGAATACTTATCATCAACACTGAGCAAAGGGGCTGAATACTTATCACCAATACTGAGCAAAGGGGCTGAATACTTATCACCAATACTGAGCAAAGGGGCTGAATACTTATCACCAATACTGAGCAAAGGGGCTGAATACTTATCATCAATACTGAGCAAAGGGGCTGAATACTTATCATCAATACTGAGCAAAGGGGCTGAATACTTATCATCAGCACTGAGCAAAGGGGCTGAATACTTATCATCAATACGGAGCAAAGGGGCTGAATACTTATCATCAATACTGAGCAAAGGGGCTGAATACTTATCACCAATACTGAGCAAAGGGGCTGAATACTTATCATCAATACTGAGCAAAGGGGCTGAATACTTATCATCAATACTGAGTAAAGGGGCTGAATACTTATCACCAATACTGAGCAAAGGGGCTGAATACTTATCATCAATACTGAGCAAAGGGACTGAATACTTATCATCAATACTGAGCAAAGGGGTGATCTGATCATCAATACTGAGCAAAGGGGCTGAATACTATCACCATACTGAGCAAAGGGGCTGAATACTTATCATCAATACTGAGCAAAGGGGCTGAATACTTATCATCAATACTGAGCAAAGGGGCTGAATACTTATCATCAGCACTGAGCAAAGGGGCTGAATACTTATCATCAATACGGAGCAAAGGGGCTGAATACTTATCATCAACACTGAGCAAAGGGGCTGAATACTTATCACCAATACTGAGCAAAGGGGCTGAATACTTATCATCAATACTGAGCAAAGGGGCTGAATACTTATCATCAATACTGAGCAAAGGTGCTGAATACTTATCACCAATACTGAGCAAAGGGGCTGAATACTTAAGTATTTGCACCTTTGGAGCTCGTACAGCCCTGAATCTTCTTGGGGATGATGCAGTTTCCCCCTGGATCTGGGGATCCTCTCATTCTTCCTTGCAGACCCTCTCCAGTGCAGTCAGGTTGATGGTGACGTTGGTGGAGCCATTTTCAGGTCTCCAGAGAGGCTCCATTGGGTTTAGGTCCGGGCTGTGGCTCCGGTCAGGAATGGGCACAGAGTTGTGATGGAGCCGCTCCGGTGTTATTTTAGCTGTGGCTTAGGGTCATTGTCTTGTTGGAAGGTGAAGCTTCAGCCCAGTCTGAGATCCAGAGATCTGGAGGAGGTTTTCATCCAGGAGATCTCTGGACTTGGCCGCATTCATGTTTCCTTCAATTGTAACCAGCCGTCCTGTCCCTGCAGCTGAACCCCCCATAGCATGATGCTGTCACCAGTCGTCCTGTCCCTGCAGCTGAATCCCCCATAGCATGATGCTGCCACCAGTCGTCCTGTCCCTGCAGCTGAACCCCCCCATAGCATGATGCTGCCACCAGCCGTCCTGTCCCTGCAGCTGAACCCCCCCATAGCATGATGCTGCCACCAGTCGTCCTGTCCCTGCAGCTGAACCCCCCCATAGCATGATGCTGCCACCAGTCATCCTGTCCCTGCAGCTGAACCCCCCCATAGCATGATGCTGCCACCAGTTGTCCTGTCCCTGCAGCTGAATCCCCATAGCATGATGCTGCCACCAGTCGTCCTGTCCCTGCAGCTGATCCCCCCCATAGCATGATGCTGCCACCAGTCGTCCTGTCCCTGCAGCTGAACCCCCCATAGCATGATGCTGCCACCAGTCGTCCTGTCCCTGCAGCTGAACCCCCCCATAGCATGATGCTGCCACCAGTCGTCCTGTCCCTGCAGCTGAACCCCCCCATAGCATGATGCTGCCACCAGTCGTCCTGTCCCTGCAGCTGATCCCCCCCATAGCATGATGCTGCCACCAGTCGTCCTGTCCCTGCAGCTGACCCCCCATAGCATGATGCTGCCACCAGTCGTCCTGTGCCTGCAGCTGAACCCCCCATAGCATGATGCTGCCACCACCATGTCTCACTGTTGGGATTGTGTTGGACAGGTGATGAGCGGTGCCTGGTTTTCTCCACCGCTCACTGAGGAGAGGCTTCCGTCAGGTCACTCTGCAGTGATAGGTGACTTTGTGGAACTTTCTCCATCTCCCTCCTGCATCTCTGGAGCTCAGTCACAGGGATCCTGGGGATCTTCTTTGTCTCTCACCAAGGCTCTTCTCCCACGATTGCTCAGTTTAGCTGGACGGCCAGGTCTAGGTAGACTTCTGCTGGTCCCAAACGTCTTCCATTTAAGGATTATGAAGGCCTCTGTGCTCTTAGGAACCTTGAGTACTGCAGGAATACTTTTGTAACCTTGGCCAGATCTGTGCCTTGCCACAATTCTGTCTCTGAGCTCCTTGGGCAGTTCCTTTGACCTCATGATTCTCATTTGGTCTGACATGCACTGTGAGGTGTGAGGTCTTATATAGACAGGTGTGCGCCTTTCCAAATCAAGTCCTATCAGTTTAATTAAACACAGCTGGACTCCAATGAAGGAGTAGAACCATCTCAAGGATCACAAAGAAATGGACAGCAAGTGACTTATATATGAGTGTCTGAGCAAAGGGGCCGAATACTTATCATCAATACTGAGCAAAGGGGCTGAATACTTATCATCAATACTGAGCAAAGGGGCTGAATACTTATCACCAATACTGAGCAAAGGGACTGAATACTTATCACAAATACTGAGCAAAGGGGCTGAATACTTATCACCAATACTGAGCAAAGGGGCTGAATACTTATCATCAATACTGAGCAAAGGGGCTGAATACTTATCATCAATACTGAGCAAAGGGGCTGAATACTTATCACCAATACTGAGCAAAGGGGCTGAATACTTATCACCAATACTGAGCAAAGGGGCTGAATACTTATCACCAATACTGAGCAAAGGGGCTGAATACTTATCACCAATACTGAGCAAAGGGGCTGAATACTTATCACCAATACTGAGCAAAGGGGCTGAATACTTATCACCAATACTGAGCAAAGGGGCTGAATACTTATCACCAATACTGAGCAAAGGGGCTGAATACTTATCATCAATACTGAGCAAAGGGGCTGAATACTTATCATCAATACTGAGCAAAGGGGCTGAATACTTATCACCAATACTGATCAAAGGGGCTGAATACTTATCATCAGCACTGAGCAAAGGGGCTGAATACTTATCACCAATACTGAGCAAAGGGGCTGAATACTTATCATCAATACTGAGGAAAGGGGCTGAATACTTATCATCAATACTGAGCAAAGGGGCTGAATACTTATCATCAATACTGAGCAAAGGGGTTGAATACTTATCACCAATACTGAGCAAAGGGGCTGAATACTTATCATCAATACTGAGCAAAGGGGCTGAATACTTATCATCAATACTGAGCAAAGGGGCTGAATACTTATCATCAATACTGAGCAAAGGGGCTGAATACTTATCATCAATACTGAGCAAAGGGGCTGAATACTTATCATCAATACTGAGCAAAGGGGCTGAATACTTATCAATACTGAGCAAAGGGTCTGAATACTTATCAATACTGAGCAAAGGGACTGAATACTTATCATCAACACTGAGCAAAGGGGCTGAATACTTATCACCAATACTGAGCAAAGGGGCTGAATACTTATCACCAATACTGAGCAAAGGGGCTGAATACTTATCACCAATACTGAGCAAAGGGGCTGAATACTTATCACCAATACTGAGCAAAGGGGCTGAATACTTATCACCAATACTGAGCAAAGGGGCTGAATACTTATCACCAATACTGAGCAAAGGGGCTGAATACTTATCACCAATACTGAGCAAAGGGGCTGAATACTTATCATCAATACTGAGCAAAGGGGCTGAATACTTATCACCAATACTGAGCAAAGGGGCTGAATACTTATCACCAATACTGAGCAAAGGGGCTGAATACTTATCACCAATACTGAGCAAAGGGGCTGAATACTTATCACCAATACTGAGCAAAGGGGCTGAATACTTATCACCAATACTGAGCAAAGGGGCTGAATACTTATCATCAATACTGAGCAAAGGGGCTGAATACTTATCATCAATACTGAGCAAAGGGGCTGAATACTTATCACCAATACTGAGCAAAGGGGCTGAATACTTATCATCAGCACTGAGCAAAGGGGCTGAATACTTATCACCATGGGAGAATTCAGTTTTCCTTTTTCAATAAATTTCCAAAAATTTCTACGTTTCTGTTTTTTTTTTCAGTCAAGGTGAGGTGCAGAGTGACATTAATTAGGAAAAATGAACTTTATTGAATTTACCAAATGGCTGCAATGAAACAAAAAGGGAAAAATTGAAATGTATCTGAATACTGTCCGTACCCACTCTGTATGTATATACAGTACAGACCAAATGTTTGGACACACCTTCTCATTCAAAGAGTTTCTGTATTTTCATGACTATGAACATTGTAGATTCACACTGAAGGCATCAAAACTATGAATTATCACATGTGGAATTATATACTGAACAAGAAAATGTGAAACAACTGACAATATGTCTTATATTCTAGGTTCTTCCTTTTGCTGTGATTACTGCTTTGCTCACTCTTGGCATTCTCTGGATGAGCTTCAAGAGGTAGTCACCGGAAATGGTCTTCACTTCACAGGTGCGCCCTGTCAGGGTTAATAAGGGGGATTTCTTGCCTTATAAATGGGGTTGGGACCATCAGTTGTGTTGTGCAGAAGTCTGGTGGATACACAGCTGATCGTCCTACTGAATAGACTGTTAGAATTTAAGACACCTCTGCTGCGGAGGATAAGTTCATCCGAGTCACCAGCCTCAGAAATCGCAGGCTAACAGCAGCTCAGATTAGAGACCAGGTCAATGCCACACAGAGGTCTAGCAGCAGACACATCTCTACAACAACTGTTAAGAGGAGACTTTGTGCAGCAGGCCTTCATGGTAAAATAGCTGCTAGGAAACCACAGCTAAGGACAGGCAACAAGCAGAAGAGACTTGTTTGGGCTAAAGAACACAAGGAATGGACATTAGACCATGGAAATCTGTGCTTTGGTCTGATGAGTCCAAATTTGAGATCTTTGGCTCCAACCACTGTGCTTGTGCGACGCAGAAAAGGTGAACGGATGGACTCTACATGCCTGGTTCCCACCGTGAAGCATGGAGGAGGAGGTGTGATGGTGTGGGGGGGGGGGGGTGTGATGGTGTGGGGGAGGGAGGTGTGATGGTGTGGGGGGGGAGGTGTGATGGTGTGGGGGGGAGCGAGGTGTGATGGTGTGGGGGGGGGGAGGTGTGATGGTGTGGGGGGGGGAGGTGTGATGGTGTGGGGGGGAGGGAGGTGTGATGGTGTGGGGGGGGAGGTGTGATGGTGTGGGGGTGTGGAGGTGTGATGGTGTGGGGGTGTGGAGGTGTTATGGTGTGGGGGGGAGGGAGGTGTGATGGTGTGGGGGTGTGGAGGTGTGATGGTGTGGGGGGGGTGTGATGGTGTGGGGGGGGGTGTGATGGTGTGGGGGGCTTTGCTGCTTTGAAGCTCATCCAGAGAATGCCAAGAGTGTGCAAAACAGTAATCAAAGCAAAAGGAGGCTACTATGAAGAACCTAGAATATAAGACATATTCTCAGTTGTTTCACACTTGTTTGTTCAGTCTATAATTCCACATGTGATAATTCATAGTTTTGATGCCTTCAGTGTGAATCTACAATATTCATAGTGATGAAAATAAAGAAAAATCTTTGAATGAGAAGATGTGTCCAAACTTTTGGTCTGTGCTATATATATAAATATACACCATGTTCCAAATTATTGTGCAAATGTTCTTTTTCTCTGATTTTCCTAAATGGTCGGTGCTGATGACAGTCAGTGTAATAAGTCATCACCCGTTAGAGGATACAATGAATATTATTGAAGAAACCTCCCAATGATATCAGTATAATTTTCAAAATTAAAAAAACCTCTAAATGCCCTGTTCCACATTATTCGGCACAGGAGAGTTTGTAAACATTTAATGTTTGAAAGAAGTGAAAATGCTGATTTGTTGAATTTGCGGCATTAGGAGGTCACATTCACTGAAATAAAAAGCTATTTACCTCCAAAACCTCCTAACAGGCCAAGTTACATGGTAACATAGGAACCCTACTTTGATCTCACCTTCACAATTCTAGAATCCATTGATCTTGTGAGTTTCTGGAGAGTTTCTGCTTGTATTTCTTTGCATGATGTCAGAATCGCCTCCCAGAGCTGCTGTTTTGATGTGAACTGCCTCCCACCCTCATAGATCTTTTGCTTGATTATACTCCTAAGGTTCTCTATAGGGTTGAGGTCAGGGGAAGATGGTGGCCACACCATGAGTTTATCTCCTTTTATACCCATAGCAGCCAATGGCACAGAGGTATTCTTCTTTGCAGCATGAGATGATGCATTGTCCTGCATGAGGATGATTTTGCTCCTGTTTCTGCTTTTTGGACCATGGAAGAAAGTTCTCAGTCAGAAACTCTATATACTTTGCAGAGGTCATTTTCACACCTTCATGAACCTTAAAGGGGCCTACCAGCTGTTCCCCAATGATTCCAGCCCAAAACATGACTCCTCCACCTCCTTGCTGACGTCACAGCCTTGTTGGGACATGGTGGCATCCACCAACCATCCACTACTCCATCCATCTGGACCATCCAGGGTTGCTCGGCACTCATCAGTAACAAGACTGTGTGACAATTAGTCTTCATGTATGTCTGGACCCACTGCCACTGTTTCTGCTTGTGAGCGCTGTTTAGGGGTGATGAATAGCAGGTTTATGCCCCACAGCAGCCTCTGAAGGATCCTACACCTTGAGGTTGGAGGGACTCCAGATGCTCCAGCAGCTTCACATATCTGTGTTGGTTTGTAAGGCCTTTTTAGCAGCTGCTCTCTTAATCTGATGAACTTGCCTGGCAGAAACCTTCCTCATTCTGCTTTTATCTGCACGAACACGTCTGTGCTCAGAATCAGCCACAAATCTCTTCACAGTACGATGATCACGCCTAAGGTTTTCCTGCAAGATCTAATGTTTTCATCCCTTGTCCAAGGCATTGCACTATTTGTTGCTTTTCACAGATCTGGTAATACTGAGCCATATTTGGAGGTCTCGTTGCTCGCAGCATTTTCAGCTTTGCCCATAAATTTTCGATAGGATTGAGATCAGGGCGTTGTGATGGCCGCTCCAAAACAATGATTTTGTTAGGCCGGCTTCACACCATGTTTTTTGTGATCCGGGCCGATCCGATGAGAACCGGATAGGCCGGATCACATTTCAGTCCAATAGTTTGCCTATGGGGCCGGATGGAGCCGGATGGCAACTATCTGCCATCCGGATTCCCATGTGTCCGGGTGAATCCGGGAGGACTCAGTTTTTTCACCCGGTCACAAAAGTGCGGCATGCACGATTTTAGTGTCCGGGGAGAAAAATCTCCCCAAACTGGATTCTCCCGGATCCGGGGCAATCCGGCGCTCCCTAACATGGGAGCCTATGGGGCCAGATTGCCCCAGTCTGGGAGGATCCGGGAACCGGACACCTGCGGCTGCAAGCCGCTGTTATTTCAGGACCGCGGCTAGCTCCCCGCGAGCCGCGGTCCTGAATCATCAGCAGCTGTGTGCGGCTGCACACTGGACCAGAGGGCATATTACCCCTCCGGTTCTGTGTCCTGATCCGGTCTGGGGCTGTCCGGTCCATAGTTGACAGCCCCGGATCGGATCACAACGTGGTGTGAAGCCAGCCTCATCCTTAAGCCACTTTGTAACCAGTTTGGCAGTAGCTTCGGGTCATTGTCCATTTGGAAGACCCATGTATGGCCAAGCTTTACCTTCCTGGCTGATGTCTGGAGATGTTGCTTCAGTATTGTCACATAATCTTGTTTCCTCATGATGACATCTATTTTGTGACATTCACCTCCTCCTGCAGCAAAATAACCCCACAACATGATTTTGCCTCCCCGGTGTTTCACAGTAGGGATGGTGTTCTTAGGCTTCTAAGCTTCTCCCTTTTTCCTCCATACGTAATGATGGTCATTATGGCCAAACAGTTCAATTTTAGTTTTGTCAGGCCACGGGACGTCTCCAGAAATGTAGGTCTTTGTTCCTGTTTGCATTTGTAAACAATCTGGCTTTTTTCTGTTTCTTTTGGAGTAATGGCTTCTTCCTGGCAGATCGGCCTTTCAGCCCATGTTGATACAGGACTCGTTTCACTGTGGTTGATGACACAATCTTACCAGCTTCCGCCATCATCTTCACAAGATCTTTTGCTATTATTTTTGGGTTTATTCTGCACATGTTGGACCAAAGCACGTTCATCTCTGTGACACAGAACCCATCTCCTTCCTGAGCGGTATGATGACTGCACATTCCCATCTTGTTTGTACTTGTATATAATTGTACAGATGAATAAGGCACATTCAGGTATCTGGAAATTGAACCCAAGGATGAAGCAGACATGTGCAAGTCCACAATTCTCTTCCTGATATCTTGTCTAAAGAAATTAGACTTTCCCATGATGCTACAGAAAGATGCAGTCTGTTTCAGGTGTGCATTAAAATACATCCACAGGTGTGTCTCTAACTCAGAGGTTGCCAAAAAACCTATCAGAAGCTTCCAAACACATGACATCATCATATGGGCGGTCCCAAATTGCTTAAAGGCATAGTAATCTTAATGTATGAAAACTTGTGACTGCAGAAAGTAATAAAAATGCCTTAAGACATTCTCTCTGGCATTATTTTGGCATTTGGAAAATATTAATAATTATGGTGATTCTAATTGACCTAAAACGAGAAAGGTTTGTTCTGATTTCATGTCAGATAGTGAGAAAATCATGCGGATGTGTCTTATTCTATAGTGGATGGGAACTTCTGGTTTTAACTGTATTGCACTCCAGGAGAGGGCACAATCGTGAGCCTCTATCTTTATACAGTATATGCTGTAGAGATCTCTGTGGTGTTTGAGGTCGGCACAGGAGGCGATTTGTATAAAACGCCAAGCCTGCTCTATTAAGCAAACCACAAACAAGGAAAATAAATGGCCTTCTTGGCAGGAAAGCAGGATTCACAGTCCTAACAATGGCACTTCAGGGTTAAACCAGCAAATGAGTCCGAGCATGGAGACTTTACATAGGAGGACTCCTTACCTCCTAACATAGACAGCTAATGATTTCACCTGGACTTTGTTATGTCCACCATACCACATCTCGGGGTGGGGATAAGTGAGCAGCCAGTCCCACCCATCTCTCTGACTGATTGTAAACCCAGCCCTTGCCGCACTGTATTAACCCTCTCAGTACTATATGTGCTGGAGCTTGCTTCTGGGCTTTCATTACTGAGGATAACCACCTCTGTGATACATATCTCGCCTCCATGACATGTTGGTGACCAGCTTACATAACCCCCCCCCCCTTTGTCCAAAGCTGGGAGGGAAGGGGGCTTGGCACCTTCCACCATCAAACAGTGGACCCTTGAAATAATTACTAAGCCTATGCTGAAGTGCCAGGAACCACCTAGTCACTCGGGCATTATTCCTTTTCTTTTTCATAATGCCACTAACCTAGATGTTCTGTCTTATAGGTAGTATCTTAAAGTGTCCAACGCCCATTTGATGGCTAAACACTCCGACTCCATGGTGGAGTAATCCTTCCTGCAGCAAGACCGTTTCCTACTCGAGTTCATTATTGGATGTTCTTCGCCGTTCACTTCCTTGGATAAGACGGCACCTAACCCAACCTCTGATATGTCTGTCTGGACCACAAATCCCTTATAAAAGTCCGTGGCAACCAACACAGGCTGTTTTCACCGGGATAGCTTCATAGCTTCAGTTCTTGGAAGGCTGTCTCCACTTCTGGGGACCACTTGGCTATTGCCGATTTCATCCCCTTAAGGAGGTCGGTCAGGGTTGCGGCTGCTATGGCGAAGCTATGGATGAAGTAACCGTAGTAGCCCACGATGCCCAGGAAGGCTCTGACTTGTTTCTTCAGGAGCAGTTGTGGCCCTTTCTGGATGGCGTCCACCTTATTCACCTCATTCTTGATCTCAGCCCAAGTATCTGGCTTCTTCCATCCCGATGATACATTTCTTTGGGTTGATTAAAAACCCATCAAGTATCGCCTGGACCTTGATCAGATGCTTCAAAGATCCTGTCTGGAGATCATGGTGTTATCCAGGTCAGCTGCTGTGGATGTCTTGTGGGGAGCTAGTGTTTGCTCCATGACTCTCCGGTAGATGGCTGCAACCCAAATTTCATCCTACCATTCTGAGAACACCCAAAGGCTGTCTTCTCCTTGGCCTCTTTGGATAGGGAAATCTTCCAATACCCTTTGGTGAGGTCCAGGGTGGTGATGCACTGGGCAGGCCCTGGCCTCTCAATAGAGTCATCAACTTGGGGCACTGGATTTGCGTTGAGCTTGGACACCTTGCTCAGCTTCTGGTAGTGGTTGCAGAACTGCCATTGTCCATCCGGTTTCAGCACCAAGACATTGGGACAGGACCAGCCACTCTTGGGACTCCTCAGTCACTACTAGCGCCAACATCCACTTCACCTCCCTTGAGATTACCTCTCAGCGGGCCAATGTGGCTTCAAACTCACTTGGAGCTTCCACTGAGCTTCCCCGGGTTCCCTATCTCCCCATGGCTGTATTAGATTGATGTGGATCACCCGGCAGGGCTTCTTTCTCCCTGGTTGTTGGAGTTTAGAAGTAACTTCACCAATCTTTTCGACCATTTCAAAAACAGATTCCCTGGTTGTGGCCCAAGTAACCTGGCAGGTCCCCTTTCCCCCACAAATCTCAAAAGAAGCCAAAGTTCACGCAATTATAGTTGGGTGCAATAAGAGTTTACTACTCCAACCTCATGGTTTTTTATGACCACCTGGGTCATAGGGTAGTCCTCACTGTCTTGGTGGACACAAAGGACTCCTATCATCTATAAGGTGTGAACCTTACTATGGTCACCAAACTCCCTGCATTACACCGATTGACCATTGGCCCACTATTTATTGATATGGGATAGGCATGGACTCCTCGAGTAGAAAGTCAACACTGCTGGCCGGACAACATGCATAATACGAGCATCACCGTCCTGAGTCGCAGTCCATCGGCTCGGTGGTCCTGGAACAACAGGTGGTTCTGTGACACCAACAAATCATGTAATTAACAGTATAAGGAAAAAGAGCGGCACTCACCAAAGTTGCTAAATGCGATGTCCTTTATTGGGATAGTTGGTACAAGGTGCAGGGAGGGGGACCTGGTGACGACGGCACCGTTTCGGGCATGTTGCCCTTCAACGGGTCACTGTCACTGCGTTTTGCTGGCACCCCAAAGGCCTGTGTGACCCCAACCTTAGTGTCTCCACTCAGAAGAGTTCCCCTATATGGTGGTGCCCTCCTCCTCTCTGTTGCTGGAAATCATGTAATTAGTTGGTGCTTTTGGGTCCTCTGGGTCTTGGGTTGTGCCCCATATGTGGCTCTAGTTCCCTTCTTTTGTTGTCGGCCTGCCTTTGGGAACCCCAGTATGGAGAAGCTTCTTTCCCCAAGGACCTCTGAACCTACGGGCACCTTTCTACCCGGCCCATCAGGTCATCAACATTTTGAGTATCTTCCTGGGCAACTCAGGACTGAACGGCCCTTGGACGGAAGTGTATGAACCGGTCCATGATGACTGTTGCCTCCATGTGCATCAGGGAGGAAGACTCCAGACCAGGTGTGATCAGTTTGTCAGTGATGGCCCCAATGGTGCACTGGCTGCATCGTCACAGAGTCACTACAACGTGTGCCAAAATCTCCTTTTCCACATGGCACCAGAACCTGGTGATAATATTCCTTCTGAGGTTCCCCTGTTGGACATGGCTCCAGCATCTGCACCCACTTCTCTGAAGGTCATTTCTCCCATTCCGCCACCTTCAAGACCTGCTGGGCACCGCCTCATCATCATCACCCGCTGTCCTCTTCCTCCGAGGCTCTCGTACCGTCTTCTGCATGAGTGCATTGTCTAAACAATTGATTCCAGCTCACCCAGCCTCTCTTTGCTCATCCACCTGGGGCTCAGACACCGGCCTCGCCTCGGCCTCTCATCGAGGTTAGAGAAAAATCGGAATCCGGCTCAAACAGGAATGGATTTTCTTTTTCAATAAAAATGGTGCATACAGAAGACAAAATGACCTGGTCAACGTGACCCGAGTCGATGTGTTTCCACTGCACTGAGCAGTCTTATTTATGACTCGAGTCAGGCTGCTTAACACAGATGAAACACATCGACTCGGGTCATGTTGACCAGGTCATTTTTTCTTTTGTATGCACCATTTTTATTGAAAAAGAAAATCCATTCCTGTTTGAGGTGAATTAGGATTTTTTCCATTATCGGTGTGAGTTGTCCCCTTGACTCGGTGGTGCGGCCTCTCTGGAGCGTTTCAGCCGGGATCATCATCTGCTGCTGCTGCGGTTCTTTCTGCTGCAGCTCCTGTACATTGTCCTTCCCTGTGGCATCACACGTGGCCCCTCAGGATTCCTTGCCTGAATTGTTGCACCAACTGCAGCAATCTCCACTTAAGCCACAAGAAAGGAAAATAAACGGCTTTTTTTGGCAGAGAAGCAGGATTCACAGTCCTAACAATGGCACTTCAGGGTTAGACCAGTACATGAGTGCTAGTATGGAGACTACATATAGGAGGACTCCTTACCTCCAGACACACACAGCTACTGATCTCACCTTGCTTATGTCCACCATAGCCCTCCCCAGGGTGGGGAATGTGTGCAGCCAGTCCCACCCATCTCTCTGACTGCTCATAAACCCAGCCCTTTCCAAATCCTCTTAACACTCTCAGTACTATATGTGCTGGAGCTTGCTTCTGGCCTTACATCACTGAGGAAAGCCACCTCTGTGATACATATTTCCCTTACACGTGTCCAGCGGCCATCTTATACCACTTTATAATCATGACATCTACGGTGCTCCCCTAATAGGAGACGTTTGCAGTGCCCCCCTAATAAGTGACATCCAATGTGCCCCTTACTATGAGACCTACATAGTGCCCTGTAAATGAAGAAGTCTGTGTCCTCCCAGGGACTTGTAATTCCCCAGGCTCCTCCTCTGGCCCCCAGGCTCCTCCTCTCTCTTCTTCTGCCCCAGGCTCTTCCTTTCTCTTCCTCTGGCCCCCAGGCTCCTCCTCTGGCCCCCAGGCTCTTCCTCTCTCCTCCTCTGGCCCCCAGGCTCTTCCTTTCTCTTCCTCTGGCCCCCAGGCTCTTCCTCTGGCCCCCAGGCTCATCCTCTGGCCCCCAGGCTCTTCCTTTCTCTTCCTCTGGCCCCCAGGCTCTTCCTCTGGCCCCCAGGCTCATCCTCTGGCCCCCAGGCTCTTCCTTTCTCTTCCTCTGGCCCCCAGGCTCTTCCTCTGGCCCCCAGGCTCATCCTCTGGCCCCCAGGCTCTTCCTATGGCCCCCAGGCTCATCCTCTGGCCCCCAGGCTCTTCCTCTCTCCTCCTCTGGCCCCCAGGCTCTTCCTTTCTCTTCCTCTGGCCCCCAGGCTCTTCCTATCTCTTCCTCTGGCCCCCAGGCTCTTCTTTTCTATTCCTCTGGCCCCCAGGCTCTTCCTTTCTCTTCCTCTGGCCCCCAGGCTCTTCCTATCTCTTCCTCTGGCCCCCAGGCTCTTCTTTTCTATTCCTCTGGCCCCCAGGCTCTTCCTTTCTCTTCCTCTGGCCCCCAGGCTCTTCCTCTCTCTTCCTCTGGCCCCCAGGCTCTTCCTCACTCTTCCTCTGGCCCCCAGGCTCTTCCTCTCTCTTCCTCTGGCCCCCAGGCTCTTCCTCTCTCTTCCTCTGGCCCCCAGGCTCTTCCTCTCTCTTCCTCTTGCCCCCAGGCTCTTCCTTTCTCTTCCTCTGGCCCCCAGGCTCTTCCTCTGCCCCAGGCTCATCCTCTGGCCCCCAGGCTCTTCCTTTCTCTTCCTCTGGCCCCCAGGCTCTTCTTCTTTCTTCCTCTGGCCCCCAGGCTCTTCCTATCTCTTCCTCTGGCCCCAGGCTCTTCCTTTCTCTTCCTCTGGCCCCCAGGCTCTTCCTCTCTCTTCCTCTGGCCCCCAGGCTCTTCCTCTCTCTTCCTCTGGCCCCCAGGCTCTTCCTTTCTATTCCTCTGGCCTCCAGGCTCTTCCTTTCTCTTCCTCTGGCCCCCAGGCTCTTCCTCTCTCTTCCTCTGGCCCCCAGGCTCTTCCTCTCTCTTCCTCTGGCCCCAGGCTCTTCCTCTCTTTCCTCTGGCCCCAGGCTCTTCCTTTCTCTTCCTCTGGCCCCCAGGCTCTTCCTCTGACCCCCAGGCTCATCCTCTGGCCCCCAGGCTCTTCCTCTGCCCCCAGCTCATCCTCTGGCCCCAGGCTCTTCCTCTCTCCTCCTCTGGCCCCCAGGCTCTTCCTTTCTCTTCCTCTGGCCCCCAGCTCTTCCTATCTCTTCCTCTGGCCCCCAGGCTCTTCTTTTCTATTCCTCTGGCCCCCAGCTCTTCCTTTCTCTTCCTCTGGCCCCCAGCTCTTCCTATCTCTTTCTCTGGCCCCCAGGCTCTCTTTTCTATTCCTCTGGCCCCAGGCTCTTCCTTTCTCTTCCTCTGGCCCCAGGCTCTTCCTATCTCTTCCTCTGGCCCCCAGGCTCTTCTTTTCTATTCCTCTGGCCCCCAGGCTCTTCCTTTCTCTTCCTCTGACCCCCAGGCTCTTCCTCTCTCTTCCTCGGCCCCAGGCTCTTCCTCTCACTTCCTCTGGCCCCCAGGCTCTTCCTCTCTCTTCCTCTGGCCCCCAGGCTCTTCCTCTCTCTTCCTCTGGCCCCCAGGCTCTTCCTTTCTCTTCCTCTGGCCCCCAGGCTCTTCCTCTGGCCCCCAGGCTCATCCTCTGGCCCCCAGGCTCTTCCTTTCTCTCCTCTGGCCCCAGCTTTCTCTTCCTCTGGCCCCCAGGCTCTTCCTATCTCTTCCTCTGGCCCCAGCTCTTCTTTTCTATTCCTCTGGCCCCCAGCTCTTCCTTTCTCTTCCTCTGGCCCCAGCTCTTCCTATCTCTTTCTCTGGCCCCAGCTCTTCTTTTCTATTCCTCTGGCCCCCAGGCTCTTCCTTTCTCTTCCTCTGGCCCCCAGCTCTTCCTACTCTTCCTCTGGCCCCCAGGCTCTTCTTTTCTATTCCTCTGGCCCCAGGCTCTTCCTTTCTCTTCCTCTGACCCCCAGGCTCTTCCTCTCTCTTCCTCTGGCCCCAGGCTCTTCCTCTCTCTTCCTCTGGCCCCCAGGCTCTTCCTCTCTCTTCCTCTGCCCCCAGGCTCTTCCTTTCTCTTCCTCTGGCCCCCAGCTCTTCCTCTGGCCCCCAGGCTCATCCTCTGGCCCCCAGGCTCTTCCTTTCTCTTCCTCTGGCCCCAGGCTCTTCTTCTTTCTTCCTCTGGCCCCCAGGCTCTTCCTATCTCTTCCTCTGGCCCCCAGGCCTCTTCTTTTCTATTCCTCTGGCCCCCAGGCTCTTCCTTTCTCTTCCTCTGGCCCCCAGGCTCTTCCTATCTCTTTCTCTGGCCCCCAGGCTCTTCTTTTCTATTCCTCTGGCCCCCAGGCTCTTCCTTTCTCTTCCTCTGGCCCCCAGGCTCTTCCTATCTCTTCCTCTGGCCCCCAGGCTCTTCTTTTCTATTCCTCTGGCCCCCAGGCTCTTCCTTTCTCTTCCTCTGACCCCCAGGCTCTTCCTCTCTCTTCCTCTGGCCCCCAGGCTCTTCCTCTCTCTTCCTCTGGCCCCCAGGCTCTTCTCTTCTCTTCCTCCTCTGGCCCCCAGGCTCTTCCTCTCTCTTCCTCTTGCCCCCAGGCTCTTCCTTTCTCTTCCTCTGGCCCCCAGGCTCATCCTCTGGCCCCCAGGCTCTTCCTTTCTCTTCCTCTGGCCCCAGGCTCTTCTTCTTTTCTTCCTCTGGCCCCCAGGCTCTTCCTATCTCTTCCTCTGGCCCCCAGGCTCTTCTTTTCTATTCCTCTGGCCCCCAGGCTCTTCTTTCTCTTCCTCTGGCCCCCAGGCTCTTCCTCTCTCTTCCTCTGGCCCCCAGGCTCTTCCTCTCTCTTCCTCTGGCCCCCAGGCTTCCTCCTCTGGCCCCCAGGCTCTTCCTTTCTATTCCTCTGGCCCCCAGGCTCTTCCTTTCTCTTCCTCTGGCCCCCAGGCTCTTCCTCTCTCTTCCTCTGGCCCCCAGGCTCTTCCTCTCTCTTCCTCTGGCCCCCAGGCTCTTCTTTTCTCTTCCTCTGGCCCCCAGGCTCTTCCTTTCTCTTCCTCTGCCCCAAGGCTCTTCCTCTCTCTTCCTCTGGCCCCAGGCTCATCCTCTGGCCCCCAGGCTCTTCCTTTCTCTTCCTCTGGCCCCCAGGCTCTTCCTCTGGCCCCCAGGCTCATCCTCTGGCCCCCAGGCTCTTCCTTTCTCTTCCTCTGGCCCCCAGGCTCTTCCTCTGGCCCCCAGGCTCATCCTCTGGCCCCCAGGCTCTTCTCTCTCTTCCTCTGGGCCCCAGGCTCTTCCTCTCTCTTCCTCTGGGCCCCAGGCTCTTCTTTTCTCTTCCTCTGGCCCCTAGGCTCTTCCTCTCTCTTCCTCTGACTCCAGGCTCATCCTCTGGCCCCTAGGCTCTTCCTCTCTCTTCCTCTGGCCCCCAGGCTCTTCCTCTGGCCCCCAGGCTCTTCCTCTCTCTTCCTCTGGCCCCCAGGCTCTTCCTCTCTCTTCCTCTGGCCCTCAGGCTCTTCCTCTGGCCCCAGGCTCTTCTCGCTCCCACAGATGCAGGCAGGGGCCCCGCAGGCCACTGCTGCTGTTATTAGAAGCTCTCAGCCTGTGAAAACTTTGTGTAAGAGAAGAAGATGAAAATAAACCTGCGGCAGCGGCATCTGTAGAGGCTCCTGGCGGCCCCAACACATCTCAGCTTCCAGCCTGGAGCAGCCGCCAGGAGCAAACATTCCTGTGTGGTGATATTACTGTGCGGCTCCGGGTCAGAACCGACACACAGCAGCACAGCAACCACTGGCAGCACAGTGCACCCAGGCAGCACAGCACCAACAGGCAGCACAGCACCAACAGGCAGCACAGCAACCACTGGCAGCACAGCACCAACAGGCAGCACAGCAACCACTGGCAGCACAGCACCAACAGGCAGCACAGCAACCACTGACAACACAGTGCACCCAGGCAGCTCAGTAAGCATAGATATTAGCGCCTACTTTGTATATTATCTCTGTACTGTGACATCACTGTGTGTATTATCCCTGTACTGTGACATCACTGTGTATATTATCTCTGTACTGCGACATCACTGTGTGTATTATCTCTGTACTGTGACATCTCTGTGTGTATTATCTCTGTACTGTGACATCACTGTGTGTATTATCTCTGTACTGTGACATCACTGTGTGTATTATCCCTGTACTGTGACATCACTGTGTATATTATCTCTGTACTGCGACATCACTGTGTGTATTATCTCTGTACTGCGACATCACTGTGTGTATTATCTCTGTACTGTGACATCTCTGTGTGTATTATCTCTGTACTGTGACATCACTGTGTATTATCCCTGTACTGTGACATCACTGTGTGTATTATCTCTGTACTGTGACATCGCTGTGTGTATTATCTCTGTACTGTGACATCGCTGTGTGTATTATCTCTGTACTGTGACATCGCTGTGTGTATTATCTCTGTACTGTGACATCGCTGTGTGTATTATCTCTGTACTGTGACATCGCTGTGTGTATTATCTCTGTACTGTGACATCACTGTGTGTATTATCTCTGTACTGTGACATCACTGTGTGCATTATCCCTGTACCGTGACATCACTGTGTGTATTATCTCTGTACTGTGACATCACTGTGTGTATTATCTCTGTACTGTGACATCGCTGTGTGTATTATCCCTGTACTGTGACATCACTGCGTGTATTATCCCTGTACTCTGACATCACTGTGTGTATTATCTCTGTACTGTGACATCACTGCGTGTATTATCCCTGTACTGTGACATCACTGTGTGTATTATCCCTGTACTGTGACATCACTGTGTATTATCCCTGTACTGTGACATCACTGTGTGTATTATCCCTGTACTGTGACATCACTGTGTGTATTATCCTTGTTCTGGGACATCACTGTGTGTATTATCTCTGTACTGTGACATCACTGTGTGTATTATCTCTGTACTGTGACATCACTGTGTGTATTATCTCTGTACTGTGACATCACTGTGTGCATTATCCCTGTACTGTGACATCACTGTGTGTATTATCCCTGTACTGTGACATCGCTGTGTGTATTATCCTTGTTCTGGGACATCACTGTGTGTATTATCTCTGTACTGTGACATCGCTGTGTGTATTATCCTTGTTCTGGGACATCACTGTGTATATTACCCCTGTACTGTGACATCACTGTGTGTATTATCCCTGTACTGTGACATCACTGTGTGTATTATCCTTGTTCTGGGACATCACTGTGTGTATTATCTCTGTACTGTGACATCGCTGTGTGTATTATCCCTGTAACTGTGACATCGCTGTGTGTATTATCCCTGTACTGTGACATCACTGTGTGTATTATCCCTGTACTGTGACATCACTGTGTGTATTATCTCTGTACTGTGACATCATTGTGTTGTATTATCCCTGTACTGTGACATCATTGTGTGTATTATCCCTGTACTGTGACATCACTGCGTGTATTATCCCTGTACTCTGACATCACTGTGTGTATTATCTCTGTACTGTGACATCACTGCGTGTATTATCCCTGTACTGTGACATCACTGTGTGTATTATCCCTGTACTGTGACATCACTGTGTATTATCCCTGTACTGTGACATCACTGTGTGTATTATCCCTGTACTGTGACATCACTGTGTGTATTATCCTTGTTCTGGGACATCACTGTGTGTATTATCTCTGTACTGTGACATCACTGTGTGTATTATCTCTGTACTGTGACATCGCTGTGTGTATTATCCTTGTTCTGGGACATCACTGTGTGTATTATCCCTGTACTGTGACATCACTGTGTGTATTATCCCTGTACTGTGACATCACTGTGTGTATTATCCTTGTTCTGGGACATCACTGTGTGTATTATCTCTGTACTGTGACATCGCTGTGTGTATTATCCCTGTACTGTGACATCGCTGTGTGTATTATCCCTGTACTGTGACATCACTGTGTGTATTATCCCTGTACTGTGACATCACTGTGTGTATTATCTCTGTACTGTGACATCATTGTGTGTATTATCCCTGTACTGTGACATCATTGTGTGTATTATCGCTGTACTGTGACATCATTGTGTGTATTATCTCTGTACTGTGACATCACTGTGTGTATTATCCCTGTACTGTGACATCACTGTGTGTATTATCTCTGTACTGTGACATCACTGTGTGTATTATCTCTGTACTGTGACATCACTGTGTGTATTATCTCTGTACTGTGACATCACTGCGTGTATTATCCCTGTACTGTGACATCACTGTGTGTATTATCCTTGTTCTGGGACATCACTGTGACATTCTTTGGGTCGGTCCAGTACAGGTTTTGTCCTGGTCACTTGTTCCTCTTCATCCACCTCTCAGGCATCTGGATCTGCATTGGTGCTGGAGAGCGGCTTATATTGGAAGCTCTGGGGCCCCCTGCTGGACACTGGAATGAGGGCCAGCGCCGAACCTGCCGTCACTTTCAGGCTGAGCAGGGGGTCAGCCAAGTCCTGCGCTGTGCTACGCCCGCTGACATCATGCTGACGGGATTATAGCTGATCACATATGGACTGGGTTATAGCGGGATCACCCACCTCCCTGCTTAACCCCTTCCTGGGCCGAGACCAGCCATGGCTGTACGGACATCCCTCAGCGCCTACACCTGTCCCTCAACTCCATCACCGAGTCCCTCCACCTTCTCACCCTCCATCACTCAGTCCCTCCACCTTCCCACCCTCCATCACTCAGTTCCCTTCCACCTTCCTCATCCTCCATCACTCTCCCTCCACCTATCTCACCTTCTCACTCATCACGTCCCTCCACCTTCTCCCCCTCCATCACTCAGTCCCTCCACCCAGGGCCGGCTCCAGGTTTTTGTGGGCCCCGGGCGAAAGAGTCTCAGTGGGCCCCCTTTAACACATACTGGCGCTATATATATATATATATATATATATATATATATATATATATATATACCCCCATAAATATATTCCCTCTTGTGCTGTCTCTCCCATCTCTGTGCCTGTCACCCCCTTGTGCGCTGTCTCCCCCCCCCCCCCCCCCCCCCCGTGTGCTGTCTCTCCTTTGTACGCTGTCTCCCCACTGTGTGCGGTCTGTCTTCTGTACGCTGTCTCTCCTCTACTGAACTGCGCCACCAATAGGGTTATCCCCAGGGCCGTAACTTGAAGCTCATAGGCCCCGATACAAAAGCTCCAACTAGTTCCCAATTATTGCACATTTTTAATAGCACAAGGCTACATTCACACTGTGCGTTTTTGCAACTGTTTTTTGCATCCATTTTGTGCAGTGCACTGCACAAAACGGATCATGCAAATGAATTCTCAGCCAAGTCAATGGGTTTTCATTTTTGCCTCGAGCATCGTAAGCCCCCTGTGTGACTGAGATAATCGGCTATGGAGTTTTGGCCATCGGAAGACCACTGTGTGATTAAGACCAGTGGCTATGGCGTTATGGGCATCGGAAGTCCAATGTGTGACTGAGACCTGCGGCTTTGGCGTTATGTGCATCAAAAGCTCCCGGTGTGACTGAGCTGCTCAGAGTACTGTGCCACTTCAGCTCTGCACCGCTGTTGGGTGATGTTACCACCAGGACTCTTCTTATAGACTAAAAGGGGCGCACAGCTGCCTGTGAGCACACCACTGCCCCCTTGTGGCCATGATGTCCGGAGAGAGGGGAACTTTGAGGGAGAGGGCTGAGACCTGTAGCTAGTACAGGGTGCCCTGTTCCAGGTACCAACACAGCCTCACCCTGCAGCCCTTCTGCCTCTCCCACCCACATTACACAGCAGGAGCCTCCTCCTGGTACAGCGGTGCTCTCCTACCTTCACCTGCTTGTGTCGCGCTGTCACCGCTGTGGAACTGCCAAGTGTTGACAACCAGTGGCGGCTCTGAGTACACGGCGCAGAGCTGAGCCCCCAGCACATAGAGCGCCGGGGAGCCGCCCGCCATCACTGCCGGAAATACAGCAAGTACCCCTCCATGGCGTCCCGACCAGTGGGGCGCCACAATAACAGACCTGACCCACTGTGTGAGGGTCTGGTGCCCTATATACATGTATTTCCCAGGCAGGCTGTGTGCTAACAGACCTGGTCCAGTGTGTGAGGGTCTGGTGCCCTATATACATGTATGTGCCAGGCAGGCTGTGTGCTAACAGACCTGGCCCACTGTGTGAGGGTCTGGTGCCCTATATACATGTATTTCCCAGGCAGGCTGTGTGCTAACAGACCTGGTCCAGTGTGTGAGGGTCTGGTGCCCTATATACATGTATGTGCCAGGCAGGCTGTGTGCTAACAGACCTGGCCCACTGTGTGAGGGTCTGGTGCCCTATATACAGTACATGTATGTGCCAGGCAGGCTGTGTGCTAACAGACCTGGCCCACTGTGTGAGGGTCTGGTGCCCTATATACAGTACATGTATGTGCCAGGCAGGCTGTGTGCTAACAGACCTGGCCCACTGTGTGAGGGTCTGGTGCCCTATATACATGTATGTGCCAGGCAGGCTGTGTGCTAACAGACCTGGTCCACTGTGTGAGGGTTCGGTGCCCTATATACATGTATGTGCCAGGCAGGCTGTGTGCTAACAGACCTGGTCCAGTGTGTTAGGTAGCTGGTGCCCTATATACAGTACATGTATGTGCCAGGCAGGCTGTGTGCTAACAGACCTGGCCCAGTGTGTGAGGTAGCTGGTGCCCTATATACAGTACATGTATGTGCCAGGCAGGCTGTGTGCTAACAGACCTGGTCCAGTGTGTGAGGTAGCTGGTGCCCTATATACAGTACATGTATGTGCCAGGCAGGCTGTGTGCTAACAGACCTGGCCCAGTGTGTGAGGTAGCTGGTGCCCTATATACAGTACATGTATGTGCCAGGCAGGCTGTGTGCTAACAGACCTGGTCCAGTGTGTGAGGTCTGGTGCCCTATATACAGTACATGTATGTGCCAGGCAGGCTGTGTGCTAACAGACCTGGTCCAGTGTGTGAGGGTCTGGTGCCCTATATATATGTATGTGCCAGGCAGGCTGTGTGCTAACAGACCTGGCCCAGTGTGTGAGGGTCTGGTGCCCTATATATATGTATGTGCCAGGCAGGCTGTGTGCTAACAGACCTGGCCCAGTGTGTGAGGGTCTGGTGCCCTATATATATGTATGTGCCAGGCAGGCTGTGTGCTAACAGACCTGGCCCACTGTGTGAGGGTCTGGTGCCCTATATACAGTACATGTATGTGCCAGGCAGGCTGTGTGCTAACAGACCTGGTCCAGTGTGTGAGGGTCTGGTGCCCTATATATATGTATGTGCCAGGCAGGCTGTGTGCTAACAGACCTGGCCCAGTGTGTGAGGGTCTGGTGCCCTATATATATGTATGTGCCAGGCAGGCTGTGTGCTAACAGACCTGGCCCACTGTGTGAGGGTCTGGTGCCCTATATACATGTATGTGCCAGGCAGGCTGTGTGCTAACAGACCTGGCCCAGTGTGTGAGGGTCTGGTGCCCTATATACATGTATGTGCCAGGCAGGCTGTGTGCTAACAGACCTGGCCCACTGTGTGAGGGTCTGGTGCCCTATATACAGTACATGTATGTGCCAGGCAGGCTGTGTGCTAACAGACCTGGCCCAGTGTGTGAGGGTCTGGTGCCCTATATATATGTATGTGCCAGGCAGGCTGTGTGCTAACAGACCTGGCCCACTGTGTGAGGGTCTGGTGCCCTATATACATGTATGTGCCAGGCAGGCTGTGTGCTAACAGACCTGGCCCAGTGTGTGAGGGTCTGGTGCCCTATATACATGTATGTGCCAGGCAGGCTGTGTGCTAACAGACCTGGCCCACTGTGTGAGGGTCTGGTGCCCTATATACAGTACATGTATGTGCCAGGCAGGCTGTGTGCTAACAGACCTGGTCCAGTGTGTGAGGGTCTGGTGCCCTATATACAGTACATGTATGTGCCAGGCAGGCTGTGTGCTAACAGACCTGGCCCACTGTGTGAGGGTCTGGTGCCCTATATACAGTACATGTATGTGCCAGGCAGGCTGTGTGCTAACAGACCTGGTCCAGTGTGTGAGGGTCTGGTGCCCTATATACAGTACATGTATGTGCCAGGCAGGCTGTGTGCTAACAGACCTGGCCCACTGTGTGAGGGTCTGGTGCCCTATATACAGTACATGTATGTGCCAGGCAGGCTGTGTGCTAACAGACCTGGTCCAGTGTGTGAGGGTCTGGTGCCCTATATACAGTACATGTATGTGCCAGGCAGGCTGTGTGCTAACAGACCTGGCCCAGTGTGTGAGGGTCTGGTGCCCTATATATATGTATGTGCCAGGCAGGCTGTGTGCTAACAGACCTGGCCCACTGTGTGAGGGTCTGGTGCCCTATATACAGTACATGTATGTGCCAGGCAGGCTGTGTGCTAACAGACCTGGTCCAGTGTGTGAGGGTCTGGTGCCCTATATATATGTATGTGCCAGGCAGGCTGTGTGCTAACAGACCTGGTCCAGTGTGTGAGGGTCTGGTGCCCTATATACAGTACATGTATGTGCCAGGCAGGCTGTGTGCTAACAGACCTGGTCCAGTGTGTGAGGGTCTGGTGCCCTATATATATGTATGTGCCAGGCAGGCTGTGTGCTAACAGACCTGGCCCACTGTGTGAGGGTCTGGTGCCCTATATATATGTATGTGCCAGGCAGGCTGTGTGCTAACAGACCTGGTCCAGTGTGTGAGGGTCTGGTGCCCTATATACAGTACATGTATGTGCCAGGCAGGCTGTGTGCTAACAGACCTGGTCCAGTGTGTGAGGGTCTGGTGCCCTATATATATGTATGTGCCAGGCAGGCTGTGTGCTAACAGACCTGGCCCACTGTGTGAGGGTCTGGTGCCCTATATATATGTATGTGCCAGGCAGGCTGTGTGCTAACAGACCTGGTCCAGTGTGTGAGGGTCTGGTGCCCTATATACAGTACATGTATGTGCCAGGCAGGCTGTGTGCTAACAGACCTGGTCCACTGTGTGAGGGTCTGGTGCCCTATATACATGTATGTGCCAGGCAGGCTGTGTGCTAACAGACCTGGCCCACTGTGTGAGGGTCTGGTGCCCTATATATATGTATGTGCCAGGCAGGCTGTGTGCTAACAGACCTGGTCCAGTGTGTGAGGGTCTGGTGCCCTATATACAGTACATGTATGTGCCAGGCAGGCTGTGTGCTAACAGACCTGGTCCACTGTGTGAGGGTCTGGTGCCCTATATACATGTATGTGCCAGGCAGGCTGTGTGCTAACAGACCTGGTCCACTGTGTGAGGGTCTGGTGCCCTATATACAGTACATGTATGTGCCAGGCAGGCTGTGTGCTAACAGACCTGGTCCACTGTGTGAGGGTCTGGTGCCCTATATACATGTATGTGCCAGGCAGGCTGTGTGCTAACAGACCTGGTCCACTGTGTGAGGGTCTGGTGCCCTATATACATGTATGTGCCAGGCAGGCTGTGTGCTAACAGACCTGGCCCACTGTGTGAGGGTCTGGTGCCCTGCTCAATGTTCCAGCACCTGATCTGTGATGGGCAGCATTGTGGGCACATCACACATGCGGCTGAGATAAAACAACCGCAGGACTGCTCTCAATGGCGGCTGGAGAGGTTTCCCTTCCTTCCTCCCAGCCTCCCAGGTATCCAGCTGACCTGTGACTTCACTTTCTGAGGAGCGGCAGTATGGCGAGCGTGGTGTGCGGCGGGCCGGCCCTCAGTGCAGCTGCTGACAGGGAGCGCTCATGCTCCGGCTCCATACACAGGGCTGAGGAGGAGGAGGACGGGGCGGACATCCACACAGCTGTGAGCAATGGTAGGAGTGGGGCGGTCTACTCTGGTGTGTCCCGCCCACTCTGCTCAGCTGCCTCCAGATTGGATTGTGGATGCTGCTGGGAGAGTGGTGCAGACACCCCCCTGGATACCCGACCGCGGCCTTAGTGACAGGGACAGGGGCTGCCTGCCTCAGAAGAGGGAGAAAAATGCAGAAAATGCTGGGGACAGTAATCATTGTCATTGTGCTGTCACACTGCAATGTGTGTGGGCAGTGGTGGGCCCTTGTATCAGGTCAGGGCCCCGGCACTTGCCCGGGTATGCCGGGTGCTGACGCCGGCCCTGCCTCCACCTTCCCACCCTCCATCACTCAGTCCCTCCACCTTCTCTCCCTCCATCACTCAGTCCCTCCACCTTCTCCCCCTCCATCACTCAGTCCCTCCACCTTCTCACCCTCCATCACTCAGTCCCTCCACCTTCTCACCCTCCATCCCTCAGTCCCTCCACCTTCTCACCCTCCATCACTCAGTCCCTCCACCTTCTCACCCTCCATCACTCAGTCCCTCCACCTTCTCACCCTCCATCACTCAGTCCCTCCACCTTCTCACCTCCATCACTCAGTCCCTCCACCTTCTCATCCTCCATCACTCAGTCCCTCCACCTTCTCACCTCCATCACTCAGTCCCTCCACCTTCTCACCCTCCATCACTCAGTCCCTCCACCTTCTCACCCTCCATCACTCAGTCCCTCCACCTTCTCACCCTCCATCACTCAGTCCCTCCACCTTCTCACCCTCCATCACTCAGTCCCTCCACCTTCTCACCCTCCATCACTCAGTCCCTCCACCTTCTCACCCTCCATCACTCAGTCCCTCCACCTTCTCACCCTCCATCACTCAGTCCCTCCACCTTCTCACCCTCCATCACCGAGTCCCTCCACCTTCTCACCCTCCATCACTCAGTCCCTCCACCTTCTCACCCTCCATCACTCAGTCCCTCCACCTTCTCACCCTCCATCACTGAGTCCCTCCACCTTCTCACCCTCCATCACTCAGTCCCTCCACCTTCTCACCCTCCATCACTGAGTCCCTCCACCTTCTCACCCTCCATCACTCAGTCCCTCCACCTTCTCACCCTCCATCACTGAGTCCCTCCACCTTCTCACCCTCCATCACTCAGTCCCTCCACCTTCTCACCCTCCATCACTCAGTCCCTCCACCTTCTCACCCTCCATCACTCAGTCCCTCCACCTTCTCACCCTCCATCACTGAGTCCCTCCACCTTCTCACCCTCCATCACTCAGTCCCTCCACCTTCTCACCCTCCATCACTCAGTCCCTCCACCTTCTCACCCTCCATCACTCAGTCCCTCCACCTTCTCACCCTCCATCACTCAGTCCCTCCACCTTCTCACCCTCCATCACTCAGTCCCTCCACCTTCTCACCCTCCATCACTCAGTCCCTCCACCTTCTCACCCTCCATCACTCAGTCCCTCACCTTCTCACCCTCCATCACTCAGTCCCTCCACTTCTCACCCTCCATCACTCAGTCCTCCACCTTCTCACCCTCCATCACCGTCCCTCCACCTCTCCCCTCCATCACTCGTCCTCCACCTCTCACCCTCCATCACTCGTCCCTCCACCTTCTCCCTCCATCACTCAGTCCTCACCTTCTCACCTCCATCACTCAGCCCACTTCTCATCTCATCACTCGTTCCCCCCCTTCTCACCTCCTCACTAGTTTCACCCTCCACCTTTCACCCTCCTCAAGTCCTCCACCTTTCATCCTCACATCAGTTCCTCCACCTTTCACCCTCCTACTCGCCCTCCTCTCACCCTCCATCACTCAGTCCCTCCACCTTCTCCCCTCCATCACTCAGTCCCTCCACCTTCTCACCCTCCATCACTCAGTCCCTCCACCTTCTCCCCTCCATCACTCAGTCCCTCACCTTCTCACCCTCCATCACTCAGTCCCTCCACCTTCTCACCCTCCATCACTCAGTCCCTCCACCTTCTCACCCTCCATCACTCAGTCCCTCCACCTCTCACCCTCCATCACTCAGTCCCTCCACCTTCTCACCTCCATCACTCAGTCCCTCCACCTTCTCACCCTCCATCACTCGTCCCTCCACCTTCTCACCCTCCATCACTCAGTCCTCCACCTTCTCACCCTCCATCACTCAGTCCCTCCACCTTCTCACCCTCCATCACTCAGTCCCTCCACCTTCTCACCCTCCATCACTCATCCCTCCACCTTCTCACCCTCCATCACTCAGTCCCTCCACCTTCTCACCTCCATCACTCAGTCCCTCCACCTTCTCACCCTCCATCACTCAGTCCCTCCACCTTCTCACCCTCCATCACTCAGTCCCTCCACTTCTCACCCTCCATCACTCAGTCCCTCCACCTTCTCACCCTCCATCATCAGTCCTCCACCTTCTCACCCTCCATCACTCAGTCCTCCACCTTCTCACCCTCCATCACTGTCCCTCCACCTTCTCACCCTCCATCACTCAGTCCCTCCACCTTCTCACCCTCCATCACTCAGTCCCTCCACCTTCTCACCTCATCACTCAGTCCCTCCACCTTCTCACCTCCATCACTCAGTCCCTCCACCTTCTCACCCTCCATCACTCAGTCCCTCCACCTTCTCACCCTCCATCACTCAGTCCCTCCACCTTCTCACCCTCCATCACTCAGTCCCTCCACCTTCTCACCTCCATCACTCAGTCCCTCCACCTTCTCACCCTCCATCACTCAGTCCCTCCACCTTCTCACCCTCCTCACTCACTCCCACTCCCTACCTTCTCACCCTCCATCACTCAGTCCCTCCACCTTCTCACCCTCCATCACTCAGTCCCTCCACCTTCTCACCTCCATCACTCAGTCCCTCCACCTTCTCACCCTCCATCACTCAGTCCCCTCCACCTCTCACCCTCCCATCACTCAGTCCCTCCACCTTCTCACCCTCCATCACTCAGTCCCTCCACCTTCTCACCCTCCATCACTCAGTCCTCCACCTTCTCACCTCCATCACTCAGTCCCTCCACCTTCTCACCCCCTCCCTCACTCATCCCCTCCCACTTCTCACCCTCCATCACTCAGTCCCTCCACCTTCTCTCCCCCATCACTCAGTCCCTCCACCTTCTCACCTCCTCACTCAGTCCTCCACCTTCTCACCTCCATCACTCAGTCCCCTCCACCTTCTTCACCCCTCCATCACTCAGTCCCTCCACCTTCTCACCCTCCATCACTCAGTCCCTCCACCTTCTACCCTCCATCACTCAGTCCCTCCACCTTCTCACCCTCCATCACTCAGTCCCTCCACCTTCTCACCCTCCATCACTAGTCCCTCCACCTCTCACCCTCCATCACTCAGTCCCTCCACCTTCTCACCCTCCATCACTCAGTCCCTCCACCTTCTCACCCTCCATCACTCAGTCCTCCACCTTCTCACCTCCATCACTCAGTCCTCCACCTTCTCACCTCCATCACTCAGTCCCTCCACCTTCTCACCCTCCATCACTCAGTCCTCCACCTTCTCACCCTCCATCACTCAGTCCCTCCACCTTCTCACCCTCCATCACTCAGTCCTCCACCTTCTCACCCTCCATCACTCAGTCCTCCACCTTCTCACCCTCCATCACTCAGTCCCTCCACCTTCTCACCCTCCATCACTCAGTCCCCCTCCACCCTCCTCTCCTCACCCTCCCATCACTCAGTCCCCACCTTCTCACCCTCCATCACTCAGTCCCTCCACCTTCTCCACCTCCTCACTCATCCTCCACCTTCTCACCCTCCATCACTCAGTCCCTCCACCTTCTCACCCTCCATCACTCATCCCTCCACTTCTCACCTCATCACTCAGTCCCTCACTTCTCACCCCCATCACTCAGTCCTCCACCTTCTCACCCCTCACTCAGTCCTCCACCTTCTCACCCTCATCACCAGTCCTCCACCTTCTCACCCCATCACCAGTCCCTCCCTTCTCACCTCCATCACTCATCCTCCACCCTCACCTCCATCACCAGTCCTCCACTTCTCCCTCCATCCTCATCCTCCACCTTCTCACCCTCCATCACTCAGTCCCTCCACCTCTCCCTCCATCACTCAGTCCCTCACCTTCTCACCCTCCATCACTCATCCCTCCACCTTCACCCTCCATCACTCAGTCCTCCACCTTCTCACCCTCCATCACTCAGTCCTCCACCTTCTCACCCTCATCACCAGTCCCTCCCTTCTCACCTCCATCATCAGTCCCTCCACCTTCTCACCCTCCATCACTCAGTCCTCCACCTCTCACCCCATCACTCAGTCCCTCCACCTTCTCACCCTCCATCACTCAGTCCCTCACCTTCTCACCTCATCACTCAGTCCCCCACCTTCTCCCCCATCACTCAGTCCCTCCACCCACCCTCCATCACTCAGTCCTCCACCTTCTCCCTCCACCAGTCCCACTTCTCCCTCCATCACTCAGTCCCTCCACCTTCTCCCTCCATCCTCAGTCCCTCCACCTTCTCACCCTCCATCACTCAGTCCCTCCACTTCTCACCCTCATCACTCAGTCCTCCACATCTTCCCCTCCATCACTCAGTCCTCCACCTTCCCCCTCCATCACTCATCCCTCCACTCTCACCCTCCATCACTCGTCCCCACCTTCTCACCCTCCATCACTCAGTCCCTCCACCTTCTCACCCTCCATCACCAGTCCCTCCACCTTCTCACCCTCCATCACTCTCCCTCCCCTTCTCCCCTCCATCACTCAGTCCCTCACCTCTCCCCTCCATCACTAGTCCCTCCACCTTCCCCCTCCATCACTCATCCCTCCACCTCTCCCTCATCACTCAGTCCCTCCACCTCTCACCCTCCATCACTCGTCCCTCACTTCCACCCTCCATCACTCAGTCCTCCACCTCTCACCCTCCATCACTCAGTCCCTCCACCTTCTCACCCTCCATCACTCAGTCCTCACCTTCTCCCTCCATCACTCATCCCTCCACCTTCTCCCCTCCATCACTCAGTCCTCACCTTCTCACCCTCCATCACTCATCCTCCACCTTCTCACCCTCCATCACTCAGTCCCTCCACCTTCTCACCCTCCATCACTCAGTCCCTCCACTTCTCACCCTCCATCACTCAGTCCCTCCACCTTCTCACCCTCCATCACTCAGTCCCTCCACCTTCTCACCCTCCATCACTCAGTCCCTCCACCTTCTCCCCTCCATCACTCAGTCCCTCCACCTTCTCACCCTCCATCACTCAGTCCCTCCACCTTCTCCCCTCCATCACTCAGTCCCTCCACCTTCTCACCCTCCATCACTCAGTCCTCCACCTTCTCACCTCCATCACTCAGTCCCTCCACCTCTCACCCTCCATCACTCATCCTCCACCTTCTCCCCTCCATCACTCAGTCCCTCCACCTTCTCACCCTCCATCACTCAGTCCTCCACCTTCTCACCTCCCATCACCATCCCTCCACCTTCTCACCCTCCTCACTCAGTCCCTCCACCTTCTCCCCTCCATCACTCAGTCCCTCCACCTTCTCACCCTCCATCACTCAGTCCCTCCACCTTCTCACCTCCTCACTCAGTCCCTCCACCTTCTCACCCTCCATCACTCAGTCCCTCCACCTTCTCACCCACTCACTCAGTCCCTCCACCTTCTACCCTCATCACTCATCCCTCCACCTCTCACCCTCATCACTCATCCCTCCACCTCTCACCCTCCATCACTCAGTCCCTCCACCTTCTCACCCCATCATCAGTCCTCCACCTTCTCACCCTCCATCACTCATCCCTCCACCTTCTCACCCTCCATCACTCAGTCCTCCACCTTCTCACCCTCCATCACTCAGTCCCTCCACCTTCTCACCCTCCATCACTCAGTCCTCCACCTTCTCACCTCCATCACTCAGTCCTCCACTTCCACCTCCTCACTCACTCCACTTACCTCATCACTCAGTCCCTCCACCTTCTCACCCTCCATCACTCAGTCCCTCCACCTTCCACCCTCCATCACTCAGTCCCTCCACCTTCTCACCCTCCATCACTCAGTCCCTCCACCTTCTCACCCTCCATCACTCAGTCCCTCCACCTTCTCACCTCCATCACTCATCCCTCCACCTTCTCACCCTCCATCACTCAGTCCCTCACCTTCTCACCCTCCATCACTCAGTTCCTCCACCTTCTCACCCTCATCACACCTCATCCCTACCACCTATCTCACCCTCCATCACCTCCCTCCACCTTCCCCCTCCATCACTCAGTCCTCCACCTTCTCACCCTCCATCACTCAGTCCCTCCACCTTCTCACCCTCCATCACTCAGTCCCTCCACCTTCTCACCCTCCATCACTCAGTCCCTCCACCTTCTCACCCTCCATCACTCAGTCCTCCACCTTCTCACCCTCCATCACTCAGTCCTCCACCTTCTCATCCCAGTCCTCCACTTCACTCCAGTCACTCACCATTCTCACCCTCCATCACTCAGTCCCTCCACCTTCTCACCCTCCATCACTCAGTCCCTCCACCTTCTCACCCTCCATCACTCAGTCCTCACCTCTCACTCATCATCATCCTCCATTCTCACCCCATCCTTCCACCTTCCACCTCATCACTCAGTCCCTCTCACCCCTTCTCACCCTCCATCACTCAGTCCCTCCACCTTCTCACCCTCCATCACTCAGTCCCTCCACCTTCTCACCCTCCATCACTCAGTCCCTCCACCTTCTCACCCTCCATCACTCAGTCCCTCCACCTTCTCACCCTCCATCACTCAGTCCCTCCACCTTCTCCCCTCCATCACTCAGTCCCTCCACCTTCTCACCCTCCATCACTCAGTCCCTCCACCTTCACCCTCATCTCATTCCACTCTTTCCCTCCATCACTCCTCTTCACCCTCCATCACTCAGTCCCTCCACCTTCTCACCCTCCATCACTCAGTCCCTCCACCTTCTCACCCTCCATCACTCAGTCCCACTTCTCACCTTCTCACCCTCCATCACCAGTCACCTCCACCTTCTCCCTCCATCACTCAGTCCCTCCACCTTCTCACCCTCCATCACTCAGTCCCTCCACCTTCTCACCCTCCATCACTCAGCTCCCTCTCACCTCATCATGCCCCTACCTCCATCACTCAAGTCCCTCCACCTTCTCACCCTCCATCACTCAGTCCCTCCACCTTCTCACCCTCCATCACTCAGTCCCTCCACCTTCTCACCCTCCATCACTCAGTCCCTCCACCTTCTCACCCTCCATCACTCAGTCCCTCCACCTTTCTCACCCTCCATCACTCAGTCCCTCCACCTTCTCACCCTCCATCACTCAGTCCCTCCACCTTCTCACCCTCCATCACTCAGTCCCTCCACCTTCTCCCCTCCATCACTCAGTCCCTCCACCTTCTCACCCTCCATCACTCAGTCCCTCCACCTTCTCACCCTCCATCACTCAGTCCCTCCACCTTCTCACCCTCTCATCACTCAGTCCTCCACCTTCTCACCTCATCACTCAGTCCCTCCACCTTTCTCACCCTCATCATCGTCTCACTTCACCCACATCATCCTCCACCTTCTCACCCTCCATCACTCAGTCCCTCCACCTTCTCACCCTCATCACTCATCCCTCCACCCTTCCACTCTCCCTCCATCACTCAGTCCCTCCACCTTCTCACCCTCCATCACTCAGTCCCTCCACCTTCTCACCCTCCATCACTCAGTCCCTCCACCTTCTCACCCTCCATCACTCAGTCTCCTCCACCTATCTCACCCTCCATCACTCCATCACGTCCCTCCACCTTCTCATACATCCCTCCATCAATCATGTCCCTCCACCTTCTCACCCTCCATCACTCAGCTCCACTTCCACCCTCTCACTCACTCCTCATTCACTCTCAGTCCCATCCTCACCTTCTCACCCTCCATCACTCAGTCCCTCCACCTTCTCACCCTCCATCACTCAGTCCCTCCATTCACCTCATCATATCCTCCACTTCACCCTCCATCACTCAGTCCTCCACCTTCTCACCCTCCATCACTCAGTCCTCCACCTTCTCACCCTCCATCACTCAGTCCCTCCACCTTCTCACCCTCCATCACTCAGTCCCTCCACCTTCTCACCCTCCATCACTCAGTCCCCTCCCACCTATACTCATCCCTCACTTCCACCTCACTAGTCCCTCCACCTTCTCACCCTCCATCACTCAGTCCCTCCACCTTCTCACCCTCCATCACTCAGTCTCCCCTTCCACCTCTCTCACTCATCTCCATTCACCTCAACTCAGTCCCTCCACCTTCTCACCCTCCATCACTCAGTCCCTCCACCTTCTCACCCTCCATCACTCAGTCCCTCCACCTTCTCACCCTCCATCACTCAGTCCCTCCACCTTCTCACCCTCCATCACTCAGTCCCTCCACCTTCTCACCCTCCATCACTCAGTCCCTCCACCTTCTCACCCTCCATCACTCAGTCCCTCCACCTTCTCACCCTCCATCACTCAGTCCCTCCACCTTCTCACCCTCCATCACTCAGTCCCTCCACCTTCTCACCCTCCATCACTCAGTCCCTCCACCTTCTCACCCTCCATCACTCAGTCCCTCCACCTTCTCACCCTCCATCACTCAGTCCCTCCACCTTCTCACCCTCCATCACTCAGTCCCTCCACCTTCTCACCCTCCATCACTCAGTCCCCCCACCTTCTCACCCTCCATCACTCAGTCCCTCCACCTTCTCACCCTCATCATCCTCATCCCCTCCACCTTCTCACCCTCCATCACCTCAGTCCCTCCACCTTCTCACCCTCCATCACTCAGTCCCTCCACCTTCTCACCCTCCATCACTCAGTCCCTCCACCTTCTCACCCTCCATCACTCAGTCCCTCCACCTTCTCACCCTCCATCACTCAGTCCCTCCACCTTCTCACCCTCCATCACTCAGTCCCTCCACCTTCTCACCCTCCATCACTCAGTCCCTCCACCTTCTCACCCATCCATCACTCAGTCCCTCCACACTTCTCATCCCTCCATCACTCAGTCCCTCCACCTTCTCACCCTCCATCACTCAGTCCCTCCACCTTCTCACCCTCCATCACTCAGTCCCTCCACCTTCTCCCCTCCATCACTCAGTCCCTCCACCTTCTCACCCTCCATCACTCAGTCCCTCCACCTTCTCACCCTCCATCACTCAGTCCCTCCACCTTCTCACCCTCCATCACTCAGTCCCTCACCTTCTCACCCTCCATCACTCAGTCCTCCACCTTCTCACCCTCCATCACTCATCCCTCCCCACCTTCTCACCCTACCATCCACTCAGTTCCCTCCACCTTCTCACCCTCCATCACTCAGTCCCTCCACCTTCTCACCCTCCATCACTCAGTCCCTCCACCTTCTCACCCTCCATCACTCAGTCCCTCCACCTTCTCCCCCCCCCCCTCACCCTCCATCACTCAGTCCCTCCACCTTCTCACCCTCCATCACTCAGTCCCTCCACCTTCTCACCCTCCATCACTCAGTCCCTCCACCTTCTCACCCTCCATCACCCATTTGCCATGTTTTGCTCCTGATGAACGTGTTTTATTTCTTCTGTTGCAGAGAGATCCGGAGTGTGATGAATCTGAACTGTATCGAGTCCGGGACGTTCCAGGAGCTGCCGATGCTGAATTACCTGTGAGTAGACGGGACGGGGCGGCATGTGTGGTGCCCTGCGTCCCACCCATCACCATACTATACCCCCATCATCCACCCTACTCTATACAGCCCTGGGACCCACAATGGCCGCCTTCTGTACCAGATGATGTGTCTCCTTCTCGCAGCCCTGGAGTTACTTGCGTATATAGTTTGGGGTGATGGTTGTGGGTCCTCGCTGTTACCCTGAACGTCTTCTCTTTATTTCAGGGGGATTCTGAACACCGGTCTCTCTACATTCCCTGATTTGAGCCAAATCCGCTCTGTGATCGGCAGCGTCTTTGTGTAAGTCACATTATTACACAGATACGTCTTCTTTTATCCTCGGGTTTGTTCCCTGACTAGCCTGAGTTTAGAAGAGGCGCTATAGAGCTGCTAGGTCTGGTGGCCAATTGGTTACAGGCCCTATAGGGAGTAGGGGCGTCTTCACCACCCAAAAGTGGGCTCTCTACTAATCCCTGCCATGTGTTATGTTATATGCAGGTCTGCGGTAATGTGATGACGGCCCCCTCATCGGAGAGCTGTAGGGGCCCCATCTGCTCGTCCTCAGATGATCACTTCATTATACCCCGCAGGCTTTACACTGGCCCCATATGTTAATACAGGTGTACCTGCCCATATGGTTAAGTACAGGTGTTACACTGGGCCCATATGGTTAAGTACAGGTGTTACACTGGCCCCATTGGTAAGTACAGTGTTACACCTGATAGCCCACCTGCTCCTCTGGGACTTGTAGTCCTCTTACGTTCTCTGTTTGTCTGCAGGGAGATCGCTGATAATCCGAACATGGCGCTCGTTCCGGCCAATGCCTTCCAGGGCCTGAGCAGTGGATTCCTCACCCTGTGAGTAGTGATCCCCGATTCTCCACTGATCGATCTGAGGCTTTTCTGTGAATTTCTATCTGATCCGCGTCTCTCGGTCTCCGCAGTAAACTCTACAACAATGGATTCACCGAGCTGCAGGGCCACGCGTTCAACGGCACCAACCTGACTGTCGTGTAAGTACGGGGCCCCAGATGTCACGAGGGCCCACTGATACTCCGGCAGACCTCCACCAGAATGTGGGATGTGTATATAGTATATATAGATCTCTCCATCCACCCACAGGGGACGGTGCCTCTAAACACTGCAACAAAAGTCAAAAAGTGAGATTTTCTGATCAAACCTCCGGCTCACGACACGGTAAATCCAGGAAGACTTGCTGGAGTAGACGCTCTCATTTCAGTACTTTAGAGCAGTGTCTGACTGAGCTGCCATGGGCCCTACCAGTAACACTGACTGGGGGCCCACTGCTCAGCTACATGCAAATATTACCATGTATCTGCACTGCTGCATCTGGGACTCCCTGCACAGGGGAGTGGGTCCTCCAGCAGGAGGCAGGGGTGAGAAGTGAAGTCCTCCAGCAGGAGGCAGGGGTGAGAAGTGAATCCTCCAGCAGGAGGCAGGGGTGAGAAGTGAATTCCTCCAGCAGGAGGCAGGGGTGAGAAGTGAAGTCCTCCAGCAGGAGGCAGGGGTGAGAAGTGAATTCCTCCAGCAGGAGGCAGGGGTGAGAGTGAAGTCCTCCAGCAGGAGGCAGGGGTGAGAAGTGAATTCCTCCAGCAGGAGGCAGGGGTGAGAAGTGAAGTCCTCCAGCAGGAGGCAGGGGTGAGAAGTGAAGTCCTCCAGCAGGAGGCAGGGGTGAGAAGTGAAGTCCTCCAGCAGGAGGCAGGGGTGAGAAGTGAAGTCCTCCAGCAGGAGGCAGGGGTGAGAAGTGAAGTCCTCACAGCAGGATGGCAGGGGGTGAGAAGTGAAGTCCTCCAGCAGGAGGCAGCAGGTATAAGTGAAGTTCTCCACTTTAATCCTTATCTTGAATCCACCACATTGTGCTCACAGCTTTGGATGTGACTAGAGAATCAGATGAGATATAAGTGCAGATAATGTTGGGGTTTCCAGGGCTGTAATAACACGCCGGGGCCTTGTCCTCATAGGGGTGAGTCTCGTGTCTGTACAGAGGAGCGCTCGGATTCCCTGTGTGTGCGGCGGCGGTTATAGGGGAGATTATGGGGATTCGCTCGTCTCGTGCCCGGGTGTACGGTATCTGATATTTCCTGGCTGCCGTTAATACCTGTCCTCGCACCGGCTGCACGTTAGTTGGTTCTAAGCAAACATCTGTAAAGCCGCTGGTGAGGAGGGAGCGTCTGTCCAGAGCGTAGGAGGGCAGGCGCCAAGACCGCACCGATAATTGTGCCCCATCCCCCAGATCAGGATATAGGGCTACATGTCTCACAATGCCCCATTATGATGACACCCACCCTAAAGTCATATCAAGAGGGGCAACTAGTCACCTTCACCCATATCTGGATAAGGGGACGCAAGCGTGTATGGGGGAGACATGAGGGACAGCTGGAAGAGAGCGTGTGTGGGGGAGACATGAGGGACAGCTGGAAGAGAGCGTGTATGGGGGAGACATGAGGGACAGCTGGAAGAGAGCGTGTGTGGGGGAGACATGAGGGACAGCTGGAAGAGAGCGTGTATGGGGGAGACATGAGGGACAGCTGGAAGAGAGCGTGTTGGGGAGACATGAGGGCAGCTGGAAGAGAGCGTTATGGGGGAGACATGAGGACAGCTGGAAGAGAGCGTGTATGGGGGAGACATGAGGGACAGCTGGAAGAGAGCGTGTATGGGGGAGACATGAGGGACAGCTGGAAGAGAGCGTGTATGGGGGAGACATGAGGGACAGCTGGAAAAGAGCGTGTATGGGGAGACATGAGGGACAGCTGGAAGAGAGCGTGTATGGGGAGACATGAGGGACAGCTGGAAGAGAGCGTGTATGGGGGAGACATGAGGGACAGCTGGAAGAGAGCGTGTATGGGGGAGACATGAGGGACAGCTGGAAGAGAGCGTGTATGGGGAGACATGAGGGACAGCTGGAAGAGAGCGTGTATGGGGAGACATGAGGGACAGCTGGAAGAGAGCGTGTATGGGGAGACATGAGGGACAGCTGGAAGAGAGCGTGTATGGGGAGACATGAGGGACAGCTGGAAGAGAGCGTGTATGGGGGAGACATGAGGGACAGCTGGAAGAGAGCGTGTATGGGGAGACATGAGGGACAGCTGGAAGAGAGCGTGTATGGGGGAGACATGAGGGACAGCTGGAAGAGAGCGTGTATGGGGGGACATGAGGGACAGCTGGAAGAGAGCGTGTATGGGGGAGACATGAGGGACAGCTGGAAGAGAGCGTGTATGGGGGAGACATGAGGGACAGCTGGAAGAGAGCGATGTATGGGGAGACATGAGGGACAGCTGGAAGAGAGCGTGTATGGGGGAGATATGAGGGACAGCTGGAAGAGAGCGTGTATGGGGGAGACATGAGGGACAGCTGGAAGAGAGCGTGTATGGGGGAGACATGAGGGACAGCTGGAAGAGAGCGTGTATGGGGAGACATGAGGGACAGCTGGAAGAGAGCGTGTATGGGGGAGACATGAGGGACAGCTGGAAGAGAGCGTGTATGGGGGAGACATGAGGGACAGCTGGAAGAGAGCGTGTATGGGGAGACATGAGGGACAGCTGGAAGAGAGCGTGTATGGGGGAGACATGAGGGACAGCTGGAAGAGAGCGTGTATGGGGAGACATGAGGGACAGCTGGAAGAGAGCTGTATGGGGAGACATGAGGGACAGCTGGAAGAGAGCGTGTATGGGGAGACATGAGGGACAGCTGGAAGAGAGCGTGTATGGGGAGACATGAGGGACAGCTGGAAGAGAGCGTGTATGGGGGAGACATGAGGGACAGCTGGAAGAGAGCGTGTATGGGGGAGACATGAGGGACAGCTGGAAGACAGCGTGTATGGGGGAGACATGGGGACAGCTGGAAGAGAGCGTGTATGGGGAGACATGAGGGACAGCTGGAAGAGAGCATGTATGGGGGAGATGTGAGGGACAGCTGGAAGAGAGCTGTATGGGGAGACATGAGGGACAGCTGGAAGAGAGCATGTATGGGGGAGACGTGAGGGACAGCCGGAAGAGAGCGTGTATGGGGGAGACATGAGGGACAGCTGGAAGAGAGCGTGTATGGGGAGACATGAGGGACAGCTGGAAGAGAGCGTGTATGGGGGAGACTGAGGGACAGCTGGAAGAGAGCGTGTATGGGGAGACATGAGGGACAGCTGGAAGAGAGCGTGTATGGGGAGACATGAGGGACAGCTGGAAGAGAGCATGTATGGGGGAGACATGAGGGACAGCTGGAAGAGAGCGTGTATGGGGAGACATGAGGGACAGCTGGAAGAGAGCGTGTATGGGGGAGACGTGAGGGACAGCTGGAAGAGAGCTGTATGGGGGAGACATGAGGGAAGCTGGAAGAGAGCATGTATGGGGGAGACGTGAGGGACAGCTGGAAGAGAGCGTGTATGGGGAGACATGAGGGACAGCTGGAAGAGAGCGTGTATGGGAGACATGAGGGACAGCTGGAAGAGAGCGTGTATGGGGGAGACATGAGGGACAGCTGGAAGAGAGCGTGTATGGGGAGACATGGGGACAGCTGGAAGAGAGCGTGTATGGGGGAGACATGAGGGACAGCTGGAAGAGAGCGTGTATGGGGGAGACATGAGGGACAGCTGGAAGAGAGCGTGTATGGGGGAGACATGAGGGACAGCTGGAAGAGAGCGTGTATGGGGAGACATGAGGGACAGCTGGAAGAGAGCATGTATGGGGGAGACATGAGGGACAGCTGGAAGAGAGCGTGTATGGGGGAGACATGAGGGACAGCTGGAAGAGAGCGTGTATGGGGAGACATGAGGGACAGCTGGAAGAGAGCGTGTATGGGGGAGACATGAGGGACAGCTGGAAGAGAGCGTGTATGGGGAGACATGAGGGACAGCTGGAAGAGAGCGTGTATGGGGAGACATGAGGGACAGCTGGAAGAGAGCATGTATGGGGGAGACGTGAGGGGCAGCCGGAAGAGAGCGTGTATGGGGAGACATGAGGGACAGCTGGAAGGAGCATGTATGGGGGAGACGTGAGGGACAGCTGGAAGAGAGCATGTATGGGGGAGACGTGAGGGGCAGCCGGAAGCGAGCGTGTATGGGGGAGACATGAGGGACAGCTGGAAGAGAGCATGTATGGGGGAGACGTGAGGGCAGCCGGAAGCGAGCGTGTATGGGGAGACATGAGGGACAGCTGGAAGAGAGCGTGTATGGGGAGACATGAGGGACAGCTGGAAGAGAGCATGTATGGGGAGACATGAGGGACAGCTGGAAGAGAGCGTGTATGGGGAGACATGAGGGACAGCTGGAAGAGAGCGTGTATGGGGAGACGTGAGGGCAGCCGGAAGAGAGCATGTATGGGGGAGACATGAGGGACAGCTGGAAGAGAGCATGTATGGGGAGACGTGAGGGGCAGCCGGAAGCGAGCGTGTATGGGGAGACATGAGGGACAGCTGGAAGAGAGCGTGTATGGGGACATGAGGGACAGCTGGAAGAGAGCATGTATGGGGAGACATGAGGGACAGCTGGAAGAGAGCGTGTATGGGGAGACGTGAGGGGAAGCCGGAAGAGAGCGTGTATGGGGGAGACATGAGGGACAGCTGGAAGAGAGCGTGTATGGGGAGACATGAGGGACAGCTGGAAGAGAGCGTGTATGGGGAGACATGAGGGACAGCTGGAAGAGAGCGTGTATGGGGCGTGTATGGGACATAGGAAGCGGAAGCGTAGGGACATGGACAGTGGAAAGCGGATGGGGCATGAGGACGCGAAGAGACGTTAGGAGACATGGAAGCTGGAAGAGCTGTTGGGAACGGACAGCGAGAAGTATGGAACTGAGACAGCGGAAGAGAGTATGGGGATAGGCAGCGGAAGGACTGTATGGGATGAGGCGCGAAGAGAGCTGAGGGAATGAGACAGAAGAGGTGTATGGGAGATGAGGACATGAAGAGCTTATGGGAGAATGAGGACGCTGGAGAAGCGTATGGGAGCAGGGGACGCTGAAGAGCTGTATGGGAGACGGGCACGAGGAGCGTGTATGGGAGAATGAGGCGTGGAAAAGCTGTATGGGAGATAGGGACACGAGAAGCGTATGGGAGACTGAGGGCAGCGAAGAGCGTAGGGAGAGGACGGAAAGACGATGGGAATGGAGCGAAGGTGTATGGAGATGAGGCACAGGAGGTGATGGAAGAGGCAGAGAACGAGGAACTAGGCAGGAAGGAGCTTATGGAGATAGGACAGCGAAGAGCGTGTATGGAGAGGCGCGAGAGATGTAGGGAGACGAGGCACGAAGAGGCGTATGGGATAGGCAAAGGAGCTGTATGGGAGATAGGCGCGAAGAGCTAGGGAGACGAGACGGAAGAGACGTAGGGAACGAGGCGAGAGCGTTGGAGACTGAGGAAGCGAAAGAGGTGGGAACTGAGGGCAGCGAGAGCATGTTAGGGAACTGGGGGACAGCTGGAAGAGAGCGTGTATGGGGAGACGTGAGGGAAGGGAAGAGAGCTGTATGGGGAGATGAGGGACAGCTGAAGAGAGCTGTATGGGGGTGATGGGGACAGCTGGAAGAGAGCTGTATGGGGAGACATGAGGGAAGCTGAAGAGAGCGTGATGGGGGGAGACATGAGGGACAGCTGGAAGAGAGCGTGTATGGGGGAGACATGAGGGACAGCTGGAAGAGAGCTGTATGGGGAGACATGAGGGACAGCTGGAAGAGGAGCGTGTATGGGGAGACATGAGGGACAGCTGGAGAGAGTGTATGGGAGAGACATGAGGACAGCTGGAAAGAGCTGTATGGGGGAGACAGTGAGGGACAGTGGAAGGAGCATGTATGGGGGAGACATGAGGGACAGCTGAAGGAGCTGTATGGGGGAGACATGAGGGACAGCTGGAAGAGAGCGTGTATGGGGAGACATGAGGGACAGCTGGAAGAGAGCATGTATGGGGGAGACATGAGGGACAGCTGGAAGAGAGCGTGTATGGGGGAGACTGAGGGCAGCGGAAGGAGCGTGTGAGGGAGAACATGAGGGACAGCTGGAAGAGAGCTGTATGGGGGAACATGGAGGGCAGCGGAAGGAGCATGATGGGAGACATGAGGACAGCTGGAGAGAGCGTGATGGGGAGACATGAGGGACAGTGGAAGAGAGCAGTGATGGGGAGACGTGAGGGGCAGCCGGAAGAGAGCGTGTATGGGGAGACATGAGGGACAGCTGGAAGAGAGCAGTGTATGGGGAGACATGAGGGACAGCTGGAAGAGAGCATGTATGGGGAGACATGAGGGACAGCGGGAAAGAGAGCGATGTATGGGGGAGACTGAGGGGCAGCTGGAAGAGAGCGTGTATGGGGAGACGTGAGGGGCAGCCGGAAGCGAGCGTGTATGGGGAGACATGAGGGACAGCTGGAAGAGAGCATGTATGGGGGAGACGTGAGGGGCAGCCGGAAGAGAGCGTGTATGGGGAGACATGAGGGACAGCTGGAAGAGAGCATGTATGGGGGAGACGTGAGGGGCAGCCGGAAGCGAGCGTGTATGGGGGAGACATGAGGGACAGCTGGAAGAGAGCATGTATGGGGGAGACGTGAGGGGCAGCCGGAAGCGAGCGTGTATGGGGAGACATGAGGGACAGCTGGAAGAGAGCGTGTTATGGGGAGACATGAGGGACAGCTGGAAGAGAGCATGTATGGGGGGAGACATGAGGGACAGCTGGAAGAGAGCGTGTATGGGGAGACATGAGGGACAGCTGGAAGAGAGCGTGTATGGGGAGACGTGAGGGGCAGCGGAAGAGAGCATGTATGGGGGAGACATGAGGGACAGCTGGAAGAGAGCGTGTATGGGGAGGACATGAGGGACAGCTGGAAGAGAGCATGTATGGGGAGACATGAGGGACAGCTGGAAGAGAGCGTGTATGGGGAGACATGAGGGACAGCTGGAAGAGAGCGTGTATGGGGAGACAGTGAGGGGCAGCCGGAAGAGAGCATGTATGGGGGAGACATGAGGGACAGCGGAAGAGAGCATGTATGGGGAGACATGAGGGACAGCTGGAAGAGAGCATGTATGGGGGAGACGTGAGGGGCAGCCGGAAGCGAGCGTGTATGGGGGAGACATGAGGGACAGCTGGAAGAGAGCATGTATGGGGGAGACGTGAGGGGCAGCGGAAGGAGCGTGTATGGGGAGACATGAGGGACAGCTGGAAGAGAGCGTGTATGGGGAGACATGAGGGACAGCTGGAAGAGAGCATGTATGGGGGAGACATGAGGGACAGCTGGAAGAGAGCGTGTATGGGGAGACATGAGGGACAGCTGGAAGAGAGCGTGTATGGGGGAGACGTGAGGGGCAGCGGAAGAGAGCATGTATGGGGGAGACATGAGGGACAGCTGGAAGAGAGCGTGTATGGGGAGACATGAGGGACAGCTGGAAGAGAGCATGTATGGGGGAGACATGAGGGACAGCTGGAAGAGAGCGTGTATGGGGAGACATGAGGGACAGCTGGAAGAGAGCGTGTATGGGGGAGACGTGAGGGGCAGCCGGAAGAGAGCAGTGTATGGGGGAGACATGAGGGACAGCGGAAGAGAGCATGTATGGGGGAGACATGAGGGACAGCTGGAAGAGAGCATGTATGGGGGAGACATGAGGGACAGCTGGAAGAGAGCGTGTATGGGGGAGACATGAGGGACAGCTGGAAGAGAGCATGTATGGGGGAGACGTGAGGGGCAGCCGGAAGCGAGCGTGTATGGGGAGACATGAGGGACAGCTGGAAGAGAGCGTGTATGGGGAGACATGAGGGACAGCTGGAAGAGAGCATGTATGGGGGAGACATGAGGGACAGCTGGAAGAGAGCGTGTATGGGGGAGACATGAGGGGAAGCGGAAGAGAGCATGTATGGGGGAGACATGAGGGACAGCTGGAAGAGAGCGTGTATGGGGGAGACATGAGGGATAGCTGGAAGAGAGCGTGTATGGGGGAGACATGAGGGACAGCTGGAAGAGAGCATGTATGGGGGAGACATGAGGGACAGCTGGAAGAGAGCATGTACTGGGGGGAGGAGCGTGAGGGGCAGCGGAAGCGAGCATGGAATAGTCACTCAGTAGCTGCTTCTTTACGGTCACTCAGACCAGTAACAGGTGATAGTTTCAGCTTTCTAAGGCTTTTTTTAAGCAATTACTTAAAGCAAGATAACATTCACATCAATGTAACAGGGGTAATTGCTGTCAGATCAGTGTGACCCCGCACAGATCTGGTGGATTCCAGGTGATCTTACTTCCAGGTTGTGCAGTTTATCCATTCATCCACACCCGTCCCTTTGTGATGGACAGATGCCTTTCTTAGCTGCTCTCTTTAGTGCGTCGGGGCAGTGGACTCCTATGGAGTCGGTTGCGATCTCACAGGGCAGATTTGATCTCCGGGATCCTGTAGTAGCCGGGTCTACATTGGTGGAGGGAGCAGTGAAGACGTTACATGATGCCCCTGTTAACCCCTTGTTTACCCTCAGATATCGTCCTCTATGGCCACCCCTGGCCTCCACCTTACCGGGGCGGTGGTGAATATTCTCATCTCGGCTCTTGAGTTTTTATTTTTTCAGCCTGAGAACATTAGAGATTTTGCAGATCTCAGGGAGGGACGGGGTGTAGGAGGCTCATTAAAACGCAGGGAAAGGATTGTGGGATCCACTTGCCAGGCTGCTGGGGTTTTGTAAGTTTCCTTCTTCCCACGCTGAAGCAATTCTCTCCCGCTGGAGAGCCAGGTAACCCTTTCATGCTGGACGCCGGAGATTAGCCGTCCAGATGGTTACACTCCTTGGCAAGAAACGCCGGGATTATGTGCAGGTTCATGTCTGAGATTTGTGTGTCACAAAGTCACGGCTGCGGGCGCCGTCACCGGCACAAGTGCTGGAAATCCTCGGCATGTTGTGTAAAGCGAGAGCCAGCGGGTAACACCCAGTAACTCCTCCTGCGGGAGACGCTGCCGAAACCACAAGCCGTTCCGGCGTCTGAAACATTCTCTCCTCTCTTCTAGGGACCTGCACAACAACGCTCGTCTGGGTGGGCTCCACCGGGAAGTCTTCATAGGGGTCGTCTCTGGACCCACAACTTTGTAAGTGATGACAATGGTGAGGTCTATTCCCAGTGACGTGGTCAGAATACCCTGGCCATGTGTCAGGGATACACCTAGCACAGGACGACGAGAGCTGGTGACCACTAGAAACACTAGCGCTGACACCCTGGCTCCCCTAACAACCCTATACAGTCTCCACAACTGTCAATCAGGATACCTCGTCCCTGTCTGTCCCTCAAAAAGTTTACATAGGGATCAGAGAGGGTAAACACTGGTCAACCCAGCTAACAACTAAAGGAGAACACCAGGGAGACAACTGAGGGGGAGAGGTAAGCACATTTAGCTCAACAAAGAAGGACAGTAAACAACATTGGAAATCCACCATGCTCTGCAAAGCCAGGAAGCAACACCACCTCCAAACACGCTATCACCAGCAATACATTATGGGAGCCAAAGGGTATAAATAGAGACAGCTGAAAGATTGACAGGTAGGAGACCTGCTGGGGTCTAGTGACCTCCAGCTATCCTCTAATGGAGAAGTACCACTTAAAGGGACAGGACAACAGTTCAGGATTGTGACTGTTGGCCAGACGCTGCGATCTTCTGCGAGTGGCTCCTGAGACACCATGATAATATCACTGGGGTCATTCCCATAATGTACCATCCAGAAGACACCAGGCCCAATAAACGCTTCTCTTTCTTAGGCTGGCTTCACACCACAGTTTTGGTGTATCAGGTTCTGTCCGGTGTTTTGCAGGAAGCATTGGACAGAACCTGATAGCCCCGGATATAAATATGCCCTCCGGTCCTGTTTTCTGCCGTAATCGGCAGATTGCAGGGTTCAGGAGCTGTCCCTGCTGACATGTCAGGATCGTGGCTTGCGGGGAGCTAGCCGTGGTCCTGAAATCTTAGCAGGGGACAGCTCCAGGTGCTGAAGTTCAGCGCAGCCGGCACTCCGCTTCAGCACCTGCCGTCCGGGAGCCTGACAGATTCTCTGTCGGCTCCGTGCCCCATAGACTCCCATGTTAGGGGGTGCCGGATCCGGGAGAATCCGGTTTGGTTTAATCTTTTGCCCCAGACGTAAAAATGCTACAAGCCCCGATTTTGTGTCCGGGGTAAAAAACGAATGCAGCCTGATGCTGCCGGACAGGTACAAAACCGGATGGCAAATCACTGCTATCACGCCCTGTCCGGCACCATGAGGCTACATTGTGTCAGGTTCACACCGGACAGCCCCGGACCTGATCACACCGTGGTGTGAAACCGGCCTTAGTGTCTCACAAGTAAATGGGCAAATGGGTGGGGCTATTTATACATGTAGGAGGGGTCAGTCTGTGTCACATCTGTGCTCTCCCTCATCTGTTCTATCTGTTCATCCAGGGACATCTCCAGGACGGCCGTCTCCTCATTGCCTACAAAAGGCCTGAAGTACCTGAAGCATCTGCAGGCACAGAGCGCCTGGTACCTCAAGAAGCTGCCACCACTGAACACCTTTGTGCACCTGGCATTTGCCGATCTGTCATACCCCAGTCACTGTTGTGCCTTCACCAACTGGACCAAGAAGAAGAGGTTTGTAACGTCCCATTTTGGGCTGCAGATGTGCTCACCAGAGGGAAGGTTTCTGTCCTTTTCCCCGCTAATTGCCTTGTGCTTGGGCGGCCGGCAAGGAGCCGAGTTCATGACATTGTGCATCTTACTCCATTCTTTATTGATTGGTTATAGTAGTGATGTCACATGGACATCCCTACAGCCAATCACTGTGTGAGATCTACATTGGAAGAGTGATTGGCTGCAGCTGATCAATAAAGACTGGTGCAGCCTTAGAACGGCAGCGCTGGAACCAGGGACGACGACTACAGCTCCAATCTGTTATTGTATGTGGACTAAAAACTAAACCAAAAACGTCTTCAAGACTGGAGGTGGAAAAACACTTTCCCTAAGGCCCCTTTCAAATCAGCGGTAAGCGCCGATCCGGCAGTTCGCGGTGAAAAAAACCGCACTTCCGCGGTTACCGCATAACAGCCGCACTGCGTTCACTGCGGCAGCCCATGCAATGTCTATTGGGCTCGTGGCAGTGCGGCAAGTGCGGTATAGTGCGCTTTCGTCACTTGCGGCGATGGCGGCCGAAAAAACCGCGGTCACCTGCCGCACACTTACCCAGCAGGCCCATAGACATTGCATGGCTTGCCGAAGTACCGCAGTGCGGCTTATGCGGTAACCGCAGCAGATGCGTTTTTTTCACCGCAACTGCCGCGATCAGCGTTACCGCTGATGTGAAAAGGCCCTTAACATTGGAAAAGGAATACATGATGATGAATCCTTAAATTCCAGATAACTGGAGCGGCTCTTTGAGTGTAGAAGACATCTAGCCAGAGGCGGCCCCATGACATCTCATATATCCAGGTAGGGAAGTATCAGAATGGCATAGACGGACGGAGCAGGAAGCCGATTCCCCAATGACAACCTATTAGCAAAGCTGCTCCTGTTACAAAGGGCTCAGAACAAGACTACCTAGTTGTGTCTATGGTGCGGCGTGAAATCCACCTCGTGTCTGTGGCGCGGAGTGAGGTCTGCCTTGTGTATCTGGTGCAAATTGGGGTCTGTCCTTGTGTCCACCAAGCGGAGTGCGGTTCGCCTCATGTCTGTGGTGCGGAGCAAGTTCAGTCTCGTGTACCAATGTGGAGCGAGGTCCGTCTTGCGACCGTGATGCAGAGCGAGGTTCCTCTTGCAGCCGTGGTGCAAAGTGAGGTCCGCCTTGCATCCATGGTGCAGGGCGAGATCCTGCCTTGCGTCCGCGGTGCAGAGCAAGGTCCGCCTTGCACCCGCGGTGCAGAGGGGAGTCCACCTTGCGTCCAAGGTGCAGAGCGAGGTCCGCCTTGCGTCCGTGGTGCACAGCGAAGTCCACCTTGCGTCCGGGTGCACAGCGAGGTCCGCCTTGCGTCCGTGGTGCACAGCGAGGTCCGCCTTGCGCCGTGGTGCACAGGAGGTCCGCCTTGCGTTCCAGGTGCAGAGCGAGGTCCGCCTTGCAAGCAGGTCATTCTTGCGTCGCAGTGCTGAGGCGATGTCTTCTTGTTCCGCGTCGCAGAGTGAGGTCAGTCCTTGTGTCCGCGGTGCAGAGTGATGTCCGCCTGGATGTGATACCTTACACATTTCGCACATTTTTCTGGCTCTTTGATGCTTACGTTTGCGTCCTGTGTTCGGTCGGCATTTCACCACAATTCACTGACTGTCTGTCCGCTTCCTCCACAGTGACCTGGAATCCTTCTTCTGTAACCAGTCTTATCTGCACGGCTCCCACCAGAAACGTTCGGTCAGAACCTTTGTAGGGAACGGCCCGTATTACCAGGATTACATGGACGGAGATCCGGAGCAGACGGAGAACACGAAGTCTACCACCTTCCACAGCAGCAGCCATTTCTCTCGTCTTCTTTGAGGACCAGGGGGATGAAGAGGTCGGCTTTGGGCAGGAGATCAAGAACGCGCAGGAGCAGCACAGCACAGTTTTCGAGAGCTACGATGTGTACGATATCTGTGACGGCAGCGAGAAGCTGGTGTGCACGCCGACACCGGACGACTTCAACCCTTGTGAGGACATCATGGGCTATGATTTCCTGAGGATCGTGGTATGGTTCGTCAATCTCTTGGCCATTCTGGGCAACGCCTTCGTCTTGATGATTCTCATCACCAGCCATTACAAGCTGACCGTGCCACGCTTCCTCATGTGTAACCTGGCATTTGCAGACTTCTGCATGGGCATCTACCTGCTCCTCATTGCCTCTGAAGACCTCCACACCCGCTCGGAGTACTATAACTACGCCATTAACTGGCAGACAGGGCCGGGGTGTAACACAGCCGGATTCTTCACGGTGTTTGCCAGCGAGCTCTCTGTGTACACCCTGACGGTGATAACGCTGGAGCGCTGGTACGCCATCACATTCGCCATGCGCTTGGATCGTAAGATCCGCCTCAGACACGCCACCTTCATCATGCTTGGTGGTTGGGTGTTTTGCTTCTTCTTGGCGCTCTTACCATTGGTTGGGATTAGCAGTTACGTCAAGGTTAGCATCTGTTTACCGATGGACACGGAGAGCACGCTCGCCCAGGCCTACATCATCTTGGTCTTGATGCTCAATATCGCGGCGTTCATCATCATCTGCGCCTGCTACATCAAGATCTACATCACCGTCCGGAACCCTCAATACAAGTCCGGAGACAAAGACACCAAGATCGCCAAGCGCATGGCGGTCCTGATCTTCACCTGACTTCCTCTGCATGGCGCCCATCTCCTTCTACGCCTTGTCCGCCATTATGAACAAGCCGCTCATCACCGTTTCCAACTCCAAGATCCTTCTGGTCTTGTTCTACCCGCTGAACTCTTGTGCCAACCCTTTCCTCTATGCCATATTTACCAAGACTTTCCGGAGAGACGTCTTTATCCTCTCAGTAAGTTTGGCATCTGCGAGCATCAGGCGCAGGTTTATCGCGGACAGACGGTTTCTACTAAAAACAGCAGCGGCTCGTACGGGCAGAGGAGCAGCGGGGGCACCGGGCAGACCCTGGCCAATATGTCGGACTTCCTCAAAGAGACCGGGCGGCGGCACCAGGCGCGCTCCTGGTTGACGGATGTGTGACTGTGCTGTAGTATCTGCGCCCGACTCGTCTGAACCCTGGTGCTGACTAATGGCCACTACCTATTAACCCTTTGGTTTAGTTGCTCATGGACCTTGTGTGAGCTCGGTCTGGTCACAGAACCAAAACAGCATTTTCCATATAAAGAAATAGTCACTAGCTATAAGACCTGGTGATCAATCATTATTGTAGGTCACTTTGAATGGATTGTCCGGCACCTCTGGAGTCCACAGCGGCCGGCGGGAGGCCGGGGTCACGGTGCTTGTATCCACCAGGACTCGGCCCAATGTAATTAATAGGGCAGACGCGTGATCCCTGCCGTCCGTCCACACAATGTAGTCAGCGCCTCTAACTCCCCGTCACTTTAATGTTCAGAACTAACAATGCAGACGCCTGTAAAAATGGCCGTAGAGACGGGCACCGGCTTAACCAAAAAACAACTAAGAAATCGTTCCGGTTCTTTAGATTTGTATAACCGGCAATGGATCCCGGGTACGATATACGAGGGGCCGGCGATGGATCCCGGGTGCGATATATGAGGGGCCGGCGATGGATCCCGGGTACAATATACGAGGGGCTGGCGATGGATCCTGGGCACAATATACGAGGGGCCGGCGATGGATCCCGGGTACAATATATGAGGGGCCGGCGATGGATCCCGGGTACAATATACGAGGGGCCGGCGATGGATCCCGGGTACAATATACGAGGGGCCGGCGATGGATCCCGGGTAACAATATATGAGGGGCCGGCGATGGATCCCGGGTACAATATACGAGGGGCTGGCGATGGATCCTGGGCACGATATACGAGGGGCCGGCGATGGATCCCGGGTACAATATATGAGGGGCCGGCGATGGATCCCGGGTACAATATACGAGGGGCCGGCGATGGATCCCGGGTACAATATACGAGGGGCCGGCGATGGATCCTGGGCACGATATACGAGGGGCCGGCGATGGATCCCGGGTACAATATATGAGGGGCCGGCGATGGATCCCGGGTACAATATACGGAGGGGCCGGCGATGGATCCCGGGTACAATATACGAGGGGCTGGCGATGGATCCTGGGCACGATATACGAGGGGCCGGCGATGGATCCCGGGTACAATATATGAGGGGCCGGCGATGGATCCCGGGTACAATATACGAGGGGCCGGCGATGGATCCCGGGTACAATATATGAGGGGCCGGCGATGGATCCCGGGTACAATATACGAGGGGCCGGCGATGGATCCCGGGTACAATATATGAGGGGCCGGCGATGGATCCCGGGTACGATATACGAGGGGCCGGCGATGAATCCCGGGTACGATATACGAGGGGCCGGCGATGGATCCTGGGTACAATATACGAGGGGCCGGCGATGGATCCCGGGTACAATATGAGGGGCCGGCGATGGATCCCGGGTACAATATACGAGGGGCCGGCGATGGATCCCGGGTACAATATACGAGGGGCCGGCGATGGATCCCGGGTACAATATACGAGGGGCCGGCGATGGATCCCGGGTACAATATATGAGGGGCCGGCGATGGATCCCGGGTACAATATATGAGGGGCCGGCGATGGATCCTGGGTACAATATATGAGGGGCCGTCGATGGATCCCGGGTACAATATACGAGGGGCCGGCGATGGATCCTGGGTACGATATATGAGGGGCCGGCGATGGATCCTGGGCACGATATACGAGGGGCCGGCGATGGATCCCGGGTGCGATATATGAGGGGCCGGCGATAGATCCCGGGTACGATATACGAGGGGCCGGCGATGGATCCTGGGTACAATATACGAGGGGCCGGCGATGGATCCCGGGTACAATATGAGGGGCCGGCGATGGATCCCGGGTACAATATACGAGGGGCCGGCGATGGATTCCGGGTACAATATACGAGGGGCCGGCGATGGATTCCGGGTACAATATACGAGGGGCCGGCGATGGATTCCGGGTACAATATACGAGGGGCCGGCGATGGATCCCGGGTACGATATACGAGGGGCTGGCGATGGATCACGGGTACGATATACGAGGGGCTGGCGATGGATCCCGGGTACAATATACGAGGGGCCGGCGACGAATCCCTGGTACAATATACGAGGGGCCGGCGATGGATCCCGGGTACAATATATGAGGGGCCGGCGATGGATCCCGGGTACAATATACGAGGGGCCGGCGATGGATCCCGGGTACAATATACGAGGGGCCGGCGATGGATTCCGGGTACGATATACGAGGGGCCGGCGATGGATCCCGGGTACGATATATGAGGGGCCAGTGATGGATCCCGGGTACAATATACGAGGGGCCGGCGATGGATCACGGGTACGATATACGAGGGGCTGGCGATGGATCCCGGGTACAATATACGAGGGGCCGGCGACGAATCCCTGGTACGATATACGAGGGGCCGGCGATGGATCCCGGGTACAATATACGAGGGGCCGGCGATGGATCCCAGGTACAATATACGAGGGGCTGGCGATGGATCCCAGGTACAATATACGAGGGGCCGGCGATGGATCCCAGGTACAATATATGAGGGGCCGGCGATGGATCCCAGGTACAATATATGAGGGGCCGGCGATGGATCCCTGGTACAATATACGAGGGGCCGGCGATGGATCCTGGGTACAATATATGAGGGGCCGGCGACGAATCCCTGGTACGATATACGAGGGGCCGGCGATGGATCCCGGGTACAATATACGAGGGGCCGGCGATGGATCCTGGGCACGATATACGAGGGGCCGTCGATGGATCCCGGGTACGATATACGAGGGGCTGGCGATGGATCCCGGGTACGATATATGAGGGGCCGGCAATGGATCCCGGGTATGATATACGAGGGGCCGGCGATGGATCCCGGGTACAATATATGAGGGGCCGGCGATGGATCCCGGGTACGATATACGAGGGGCCGGCGATGGATCCCGGGTACAATATGAGGGGCCGGCGATGGATCCCGGGTACAATATACGAGGGGCCGGCGATGGATTCCGGGTACAATATACGAGGGGCCGGCGATGGATCCCGGGTACGATATATGAGGGGCCAGTGATGGATCCCGGGTACAATATACGAGGGGCCGGCGATGGATCACGGGTACGATATACGAGGGGCCGGCGATGGATCACGGGTACGATATACGAGGGGCTGGCGATGGATCCCGGGTACAATATACGAGGGGCCGGCGACGAATCCTGGTACGATATACGAGGGGCCGGCGATGGATCCCGGGTACAATATACGAGGGGCCGGCGATGGATTCCGGGTACAATATACGAGGGGCCGGCGATGGATCCCGGGTACGATATATGAGGGGCCAGTGATGGATCCCGGGTACAATATACGAGGGGCCGGCGATGGATCCCGGGTACGATATATGAGGGGCCAGTGATGGATCCCGGGTACGATATATGAGGGGGCCGGCGATGGATTCCGGGTACAATATACGAGGGGCCGGCGATGGATCCCGGGTACGATATATGAGGGGCCAGTGATGGATCCCGGGTACAATATACGAGGGGCCGGCGACGAATCCCTGGTACGATATACGAGGGGCCGGCGATGGATCCCGGGTACAATATACGAGGGGCCGGCGATGGATCCCAGGTACAATATACGAGGGGCCGGCGATGGATCCCAGGTACAATATACGAGGGGCCGGCGATGGATCCCAGGTACAATATATGAGGGGCCGGCGATGGATCCCAGGTACAATATACGAGGGGCCAGCGATGGATCCCGGGTACAATATACGAGGGGCCGGCGATGGATCCCGGGTACAATATACGAGGGGCCAGCGATGGATCCCGGGTACAATATATGAGGGGCCGGCGATGGATCCGGGTACAATATGAAGGGCCGGTGATGGATCCCGGGTACAATATATGAGGGGCCGGAGATGGATCCCGGGTACAATATACGAGGGGCCGGCGATGGATCCTGGGTTTGATAGATGAGGGGCCGGCGATGACTCCTAGGTACAATACACGAGGGGCCGGAGACGGATCCGCACAGACCATTGTACTGGTGGAAAAACATGATCCCAGCTGTAACGATCCCGTATAACCGCAACTAAAAATAAAGTGGATTGACTTGGTTTGTGCTGTTTCCCTTGCAGCGTCCGTGCTCATCACGGGATCGGGGGCGACAGACGGAGGAGATACAATTTCACTTACACAAACAAGGTTTTTTTTTTCCACTTTTCCTTTGGAAAAAGGGATATTAGATGTTATTATTCCGCACATCTTGAAGACGTCTCAGAGGCAGCGAGAGACAGTGAAGCGTCGGCTGCAGGAGCAGGGAGTCACCTGCCGACGCTTCCTGGAAAAGGAGAGGAAAATCCACTAAGAACCAAAGTCGTCCGGATTCTGAGTCAACATCTCGGGTTTGACAAGAATAAATATATAAAGGCTTGAAAAATGACTGAAGGTTCAGAAGGTCCCGTGAAATGCTAAAGACGCGGAACAGACGGCTTCAGTCCAATAAAGAGCGGATAATCAACACGAGGCGTCAGAATCACGGACACTCGTCAGGGCTGGAGGGATGTTTCCATAACAACTGTGTTACATTGTGACGTCCACCTGTGTGTCATCTCCTCAGTCACTTCAGGTCTTATCTCCACTCCAGAGCTGCATTCACCATTCTGCTGCCTGTCAGTATCTCACTGCCGCCCTCTGCTGGTCTCTACCATAATGCATCAAACTCTCGATTTCTGCTGTTGGAGGCTCAGAAATATTATCCACTGTTATTCCATGTGAAACGTAGTCAAAGGGGCTGTACAGGATTAGAGAAATGTCCACAGCGACCCATAGATTGTCTGCAGCAAAACACCAGATGATCTGTGACCAGTTACTAGAAAGACAGATATTGTCACTCACTTTTCTAGGCTACATTTTTAGTCCTTTAAATCCCACAGATCCTATTTATGATTGGCACCTCACAAAATGGAGAAAAACGGATAGGATATATAGTTCAGAGGGATCCAGAGTAATATCCTGTATTATACTCCAGAGCTGCACTCACTATTCTGCTGGTGCAGTCACTGTGTACATACATTACATTACTGATCCTGAGTTACCTCCTGTATTATACTCCAGAGCTGCACTCACTATTCTGCTGCTGCAGTCACTGTGTACATACATTACATTACTGATCCTGAGTTACCTCCTGTATTATACTCCAGAGCTGCACTCACTATTCTGCTGGTGCAGTCACTGTGTACATACATTACATTACTGATCCTGAGTTACCTCCTGTATTATACCCCAGAGCTGCACTCACTATTCTGCTGGTGCAGTCACTGTGTACATACATTACATCACTGATCCGGAGTTACCTCCTGTATTATACTCCAGAGCTGCACTCACTATTCTGCTGGTGCAGTCACTGTGTGCATACATTACATTACTGATCCTGAGTCACCTCCTGTATTATACTCCAGAGCTGCACTCACTATTCTGCTGGTGCAGTCACTGTGTACATACATTACATTACTGATCCTGAGTTACCTCCTGTATTATCCTCCAGAGCTGCACTCACTATTCTGCTGGTGCAGTCACTGTGTACATACATTACATTACTGATCCTGAGTCACCTCCTGTATTATACTCCAGAGCTGCACTCACTATTCTGCTGGTGCAGTCACTGTGTACATACATTACATTACTGATCCTGAGTTACCTCCTGTATTATACTCCAGAGCTGCACTCACTATTCTGCTGGTGCAGTCACTGTGTACATACATTACATTACTGATCCTGAGTTACCTCCTGTATTATACCCCAGAGCTGCACTCACTATTCTGCTGGTGCAGTCACTGTGTACATACATTACATTACTGATCCTGAGTTACCTCCTGTATTATACTCCAGAGCTGCACTCACTATTCTGCTGGTGCAGTCACTGTGTACATACATTACATTACTGATCCTGAGTTACCTCCTGTATTATACTCCAGAGCTGCACTCACTATTCTGCTGGTGCAGTCACTGTGTACATACATTACATTACTGATCCTGAGTTACCTCCTGTATTATACTCCAGAGCTGCACTCACTATTCTGCTGGTGCAGTCACTGTGTACATACATTACATTACTGATCCTGAGTTACCTCCTGTATTATACTCCAGAGCTGCACTCACTATTCTGCTGGTGCAGTCACTGTGTACATACATTACATTACTGATCCTGAGTTACCTCCTGTATTATACTCCAGAGCTGCACTCACTATTCTGCTGGTGCAGTCACTGTGTACATACATTACATTACTGATCCTGAGTTACCTCCTGTATTATACTCCAGAGCTGCACTCACTATTCTGCTGGTGCAGTCACTGTGTACATACATTACATTACTGATCCTGAGTTACCTCCTGTATTATACTCCAGAGCTGCACTCACTATTCTGCTGGTGCAGTCACTGTGTACATACATTACATTACTGATCCTGAGTTACCGCCTGTATTATACTCCAGAGCTGCACTCACTATTCTGCTGGTGCAGTTACTGTGTACATACATTACATTACTGATCCTGAGTTACCTCCTGTATTATACTCCAGAGCTGCCCTCACTATTCTGCTGGTGCAGTCACTGTGTACATACATTACATTACTGATCCTGAGTTACCTCCTGTATTATACCCCAGAGCTGCACTCACTATTCTGCTGGTGCAGTCACTGTGTACATACATTACATTACTGATCCTGAGTTACCTCCTGTATTATACTCCAGAGCTGCACTCACCAGTCACTTGAATATCCTTTGCTGGACGGAACGCAATGTATCACCAGTAACCATGGAAACAGAACTCTGTCTGTTGTCTCTATGGTTACAGCTGAGTGCAGCGATTCCATCATTCCCCCTACAGTCAGTGTACAGTGTGTGGACGGTGGTGGGTGCGGCGTCACTGATCGCGCAGGTTTCAGGGTCACCCCGAGGGTTGTTGTGATAGCTCCTGCCAGTGTTCTGGGCGAGTGCGGTGCGAGTGTCCCGGTGACGCAGGAGCCGGCCGTTATCTCCATCGCTCAGCCAGCCGTCCAGGGCCCGTTAACCCTTCTCAGCCCATGACAGCCACAAGGAACATCAGCGGTCAATACACCAAAACGTGGAGGAGTCCCCCGTCCACCGCAGGAGAAGGACAAGCATTGCTGGCGCAGCGGTGGCCGAGGGGGGACAAGTAGTCACAGACCACCCTCAGTTTAAACAAGGTCGTCTGTCTGACTCTCTGCCGCCCCCACCAGGGGTTCATCCAAACCACGGCTCGTTCCAGGACTGAAGGGATTAAACCATCCCTGGGGAGAAGGGGGGGGGGGGGTTTAGGTGCTTCTAAATATAACTGGCCCCATTGTCTGCAGAAGAACAGGAGAAGAAAGAGCCGGGGGGCTCTCAGCCACGGGGCCCTGGGGTGCACAGAGGCCGCAGTGTGAGACTCCCGGTCTACAGCCGAAAGAAAGACGCCAATAAGGAGGAGGAGGGATGTCAACGAGCGGCAGGAAGGGCCCCTATAGTCAAAGATGAAATCACAGGAATTCCACAATATATAGAACTAGGCGGAAAGGACCACCGAAGGAAAGCCAGACCACACAAGGGGGGGGGGTAAGGTCCGGGGGCCACAGCCACAAGGGTTCCCGGGGCCATGGCACAGCCACAAGGGCTCCCGGGGCCATGGCACAGCCACAAGGGGGAAAGGTCTGGGGGCCACGGCCCAGCACCCGGCTCTCACCACATATTCGGCAGCAGAGGAGGGGAAGCCTCAGATTTTGGGATATGACAATATATCTCCCCCTCCGTGCCCCCGGGGGCTTCACACAGAAAATACAAAGCTTTTAAAATAACTTTTAATTAAAGGTTTTTGCAAAGGTAAAATATTAAAACGTCAGAGAATCAAATGTTTCCTAATGAGGAGTCTAAAGCGGCAATAAAAGAAAAGCGGCTCCATCTGCCATCATACAGCATTTACAGACATAATAAATAGTGTCGCCCCCTCCTCACAACCGTATGTACAACCGCAGGACAGGAGCGCAGTATCCCCCTGCCCCAGAGGATTTCACATTGATCAGAAGCGTCTCCGTCCCTCCGCATACAGAGTCCGACATATCCAAGAGGGCGTGGCCATGCTCCAGAGCTCCGCCCACACTGTGTAAGACAGCAAGTACACCTCAGGGGCCACACCAAGAACATTCATCCACCATCTCCCCCCACAGACCTAAACAAACAAATCAGAAAGCTGCAACTCTACTGGCGGCCATGAGGGGGCGCACCATCCATCTGTCAGACCATGATCCACCAGGAGAGGGCGCATCGTTCATCTGAACTTCACCCGCCGGCAGCCAGGAGGGGGCGCACCGTCCATCTGACCATCAGCACCGGCAGCCAGGAGGGGGCGCACCGTCCATCTGACCATCACCGCCGGCAGCCAGGAGGGGGCGCACCGTCCATCTGACCATCACCGCCAGCAGCCAGGAGGGGGCGCACCGTCCATCTGACCATCACCGCCGGCGGCGCACCGTCCATCTGACCATCAGCATCGCGCTTGCGTGGCTTTAGGCACTAGACACAAGGCAGAAGAAACATAAAGCCCCCCTCCCCCATTTATCACCATTGCCAAGACCGACGCTGGTAATACACTACAGGAGTAAGGCAGCCAGCGCTGGATAGGCCCCCCCCCCGGGACCAGGGGCCACCGTGGAGGTCTCTGCAGGGAGCACACTGCCAGGAGCCCACAGCAGGTAGCCAATTGCAGAGGGCCCACCACCGGGAGCCCACAGCAAGGAACACAGAGCGAGGAGCCCATCGCAGGGAGCACAGAGCAGGGATTAGCCGAAGAAGAAAACAGAGGGTGGGATGTGAGGAAGCTGAACCCTAAAATTAGGCATCACATCATGGCTGATTGTGGCACAGGTGGGAGGCGAGAAAAGCAGGGGTCAGCGTCGGGTACCTAGGGGGGGCAGAGGTGCCAGTGCCCCCCGATAAAAACACTTAATACAATCTTTGAAGTAAAACTTTCCAGGGGATCAAATTTGTATAACACGGAAAGGAGAATAAAAGCATAAAACAAGGGCTGCACATGGCGTCCTCCGTCACTCCAGCTCTTCAGTCCTGTGACGTCACAGTCCCACGCGGAGATGCAGCCGGAGTCTCTGATAACTGGCCCCAGGGAAAAGCCACATTCCCGGCCTTTGGGAGCAGAGTCAAAATTCACCAGTTATTTAGTCATTTTTTTTTGTCTAAAAGTCCCCGACCCCCTAAGAACCCAGCGCTGGGCCGAGGGAGGGCTCACCACTCCGCGTCACCAATGGCTTTGGAGAAGACAAAGTCACGACCGTTCAGGTTCATGATCCCGTCCTTGAGATGAAACTTCCACTTGTTTTTACTTCTGTGGATCTGAAAGGTAAAGAAGAGTGGAGACATTAGAAGGGGCTATGCGGGGTCCATGAGTGGCTACCACCATCTACAGAGACATTAGAAGGGGCTATGCGGGGTCCATGAGTGACCACCACCATCTACAGAGACATTAGAAGGGGCTATGCGGGGTCCATGAGTGGCTACCCCCATCTACAGAAACATTAGAAGGGGCTATGCGGGGTCCATGAGTGGCTACCACCTACTACAGAGACATTAGAAGGAGCTATGCGGGGTCCATGAGTGGATACCACCTACTACAGAGACATTAGAAGGGGCTATGCGGGGTCCATGAGTGGCTACCACCTACTACAGAGACATTAGAAGGGGCTATGCGGGGTCCATGAGTGGCTACCACCATCTACAGAGACATTAGAAGGGGCTATGCGGGGTCCATGAGTGGCTACCACCATCTACAGAGACATTAGAAGGGGCTATGCGGGGTCCATGAGTGGCTACCACCATCTACAGAGACATTAGAAGGGCTATGCGGGGTCCATGAGTGGCTACCACCATCTACAGAGACATTAGAAGGGGCTATGCGGGGTCCATGAGTGGCTACCACCATCTACAGAGACATTAGAAGGGGCTATGCGGGGTCCATGAGTGGCTACCACCTTCTACAGAGACATTAGAAGGGGCTATGCGGGGTCCATGAGTGGCTACCACCATCTACAGAGACATTAGAAGGGGCTATGCGGGGTCCATGAGTGGCTACCACCATCTACAGAGACATTAGAAGGGCTATGCGGGGTCCATGAGTGGCTACCACCATCTTCAGAGACATTAGAAGGGGCTATGCGGGGTCCATGAGTGGCTACCACCTTCTACAGAGGCATTAGAAGGGGCTATACGGGGTCCATGAGTGGCTACCACATCTACAGAGACATTAAAGGGCTATGCGGTCCATGAGTGGCTACCACCATCTACAGAGGCATTAGAAGGGGCTATGCGGGGTCCATGAGTGGCTACCACCTTCTACAGAGACATTAGAAGGGGCTATGCGGGTCCACGTGCTACCACCTTCTACAGAGACATTAGAAGGGCTATGCGGGTCCACGAGGCTACCACCTTCTACAGAGACATTAGAAGGGGCTATGCGGGGTCCATAAGTGGCTACCACCATATAGAGGCATTAGAAGGGGCTATGCGGGGTCCACGAGGGGCTACCACCTTCTACAGAGACATTAGAAGGGTCTATGGGGGTCCCTGAGTGGCTACCACCTTCTACAGAGACATGAGAAGGGGCTATGCGGGGTCCATGAGTGGCTACCCCCATCTACAGAGACATTAGAAGGGCTATGCGGGGTCCCTGAGTGGCTACCACCTTCTACAGAGACATTAGAAGGGGCTATGCGGGGTCCACGAGGCGCTACCACCTTCTACAGAGACATTAGAAGGGGCTATGCGGGTCCATGAGTGGCTACCACCATCTAGAGGCATTAGAAGGGGCTATGCGGGGTCCATGAGGGACTACCTCCATCTAGAGGCATCAGAAGGGGCTATGCAGGGTCCACAAGGGCTACCTCCATCTAGAGGCATTAGAAGGGGCTATGCGGGGTCCACGAGGGGCTACCACCTTCTACAGAGACATTAGAAGGGGCTATGTGGGGTCCCTGAGTGGCTACCACCTTCTACAGAGACATTAGAAGGGGCTATGCGGGGTCCATGAGTGGCTACCCCCATCTACAGAGACATTAGAAGGGGCCATGCAGGGTCCATGAGTGGCTACCCCCATCTACAGAGACATTAGAAGGGGCTATGCGGGGTCCATGAGGGGCTACCTCCATCTACAGACATTAGAAGGGGCTATGCGGGGTCCACGAGGGGCTACCACCTTCTACAGAGACATTAGAAGGGGCTATGCGGGGTCCATGAGTGGCTACCCCCATCTACAGAGACATTAGAAGGGGCCATGCAGGGTCCATGAGGGGCTACCTCCATCTACAGACATTAGAAGGGACTATGCGGGGTCCATGAGGGGCTACCTCCATCTAGAGGCATCAGAAGGGGCTATGCACGCTCTACTGCGGTGATTCGATCCGGCTGGCACATCACCGGGATTTACCGAGTGCCAGGAGGCTGCAGGGCACAGCTGCCCATCTCACCAAGACACAGCTGCCATCTAGTGGCGGCTCTCAGTCTAGCAGGAGCCGCAGGTGTCAGGTGCGCGGTGTCAGGTGCGCGGTGTCAGGTGCGCGGTGTCGGTGACACAGATGTGGGACCTAATTGGTTGGATAATGAAGATCGGTTGGAGCCTCTGCTATGAGGGCCCCTGAGCAGACCCCAATGTGAGTGCGCAGCTCATGTCAGGGAGGGTTCGTTTCACCGCACAATGGAGGGTGGCCAGGACAGATGCTCCTGGTTTTTGTCATTGGACTGGACAGAACCAGCACCCACTGGAGCAATGAGGGCGTCTCACCTTATCGTACTGACAGACGACCACATTCTCTGTGTCGAACAGCTCCTGTCCCTCCTCGTCACTCACATCATCCTCACTGTTCAGTGGCTCCTGCAGGACGAAGCGGAGATACGTTACAGCTGTCACTACAACCCCCAGCATCTCGTCCGCCCACCACACAATTACCTCTTCCACTTGACCATCCTCGCCATCCTTTTCCTTGTCCTCCTCCTCTTCATCATCGTAATCTTCATCCTCATCTTCATCCTCCTCAGAAGAAGTGTCTCCGGCGCCATCCACCTGCAGGACGAGCGGCGCCGGCTGCTGCCCCGGCTGTTGGGCATTTGCCACAGAGAGCTGCCCCTGCGATGGGGCTTGTTGCGCCGCGACCGTGGTCGGGATGACTTGGGGTTTGTTGCCAGTGAAGAGGATTTGCTGCGGCTGGATGATGACCCCCGTCTGCTGCGAGAGACCCCCGGGCAGAGGAGTCAAGACCTGGAAGACAAGGGGTGGTCACAAAGCCGTCCCCCAGAATACTGGAAGCCATGGCAGACGCGGCTCACCTGCTGGATAACGGGGGCCTGCACCCCTCCAGGCTGCATCTGCGGAATCATCTGCTGCTGCAGGACCATGGGCTGCTGCTGCTGAATGATATACTGGGCGCCATTGGGGGCCCGGACCACCTGCAGGAGCTGACCTGAAGGAAAACGGGAGAGTCACACACTGGCACAATCATGGCAGAGGGGGCACTGGACGTGGCCCAGCCGACCATCAGAAGAGCCAGACCCAAGTCAGCAGGGAGGATCACAGTGTGGGGGTGGAGGATAATGGGGCAATTATAGCGAGCCCCCCACTACAAGGAGAACACGTAATGGTGTGTCAGCTACAGCATCCACCTGGCCAGACCACAATACCCGACAAGGGGTTCTGTAGCTACCCAAGGAGGCTACACATCCTCTCAAGGACCCGGGCGCTGACGCTTGGGCCCCTCAGATTCCTGCCCCCTTCCCTCGATACTCACCGGAGTTGGTGATGAGCTGCTGCACAGGGGTGACCCCAGCCGGCAGGGCCAATGTTGCCGCAGTGGCGGCCGCACTCTGCAAAAAGAGACAGATTGTAGATTTTACCCCATAAACTTCGCCCCCCCCAGCCCTGAGTGGCAGTCATCCCCCCCCCAGCCCTGAGCGGCAGTCATGCCCTGAGTGGCAATCATCCCCCCCCCAGCCCTGAGTAGCAGTCATCCCCCCCCCCCCAGCCCTGAGTAGCAGTCATCCCCCCCCCCCCAGCCCTGAGTAGCAGTCACCCCCCCCCCCCCCAGCCCTGAGTAGCAGTCACCCCCCCCCCCCAGCCCTGAGTAGCAGTCATCCCCCCCCCCAGCCCTGAGTAGCAGTCATCCCCCCCCCCCCCCCCCAAGCCCTGAGTAGCAGTCATCCCCCCCAGCCCTGAGCGGCGGTCATACCATTCCTTGTGGCGCCATGTGCTGGATCAGCTTGGACTCGTTACTCGGGATCAGAACCTGCTGCTGAGTAGCTGAAATCAAAGAGATGGAAAATGTGAGACTCTATGGCAGCAGGATCTCCGGGGCGATCACCACTGTGGCCACCAATTCACTAGCAATATGGCTGCCTCTGTTAGAGCCGTGGTGGAGTCACATTGATTTTACATGCCTCCACCCCCACAGCATTGTAGTCTGACCTTGGTGCGTGGCCGGGATGAGGACCTGCTGTGCTTGCGCTTGGTGAGAGGCGACCGGTGGTGGGTGCTGGTGCGCCTGCACGTGGTGGTGCTGCTGCTGGGACTGAAGCAGAAGCTGCTGCTCCTCGGAGTGGAAACCGTCCACCGCCTTCGATTGCATCAGTTTATTCTCCCACAACTGGAAGAGAAAGGGGCGGTGAGAGCGCTGGCGGGTGGGCCGCACAGGTGGCAGGCCGCACAGGTGGCGGGGGTTGGGCCGCACAGGTGGCGGGTGGAGGGGTGGGGGTACTCACAGTCTTCAGCTCCACCAGGACCTGCTCATCCACTCCCTCGTCCAGGAACAGCTCCCGCACGTCATTGATCACGTCCTCGATCACCGATCGGTACAGTTTAGGCTGCAGCAAAAGAGAATGATCAGATTATTGTAAATGATCCGGGTCACCAAGAATCAGAAGTATGCAACCCGGTGTGCAGAGCTGTGTGGGCGCCATCTACAATGGGATGATGCCACCTACAAACCGGGTGGCACGTACCCACTTCCCAGCACGTGACTTGGGGGTTGCGCCTGCAAGGATTAATCCATCTCCTCTCACTCAATCCAGCACTCGACCTCTGTCCTATGCTGAAAGGGAGCATCAATCACACCCCGACTCACACCGCGCACCCCGACTCACACACGCTGCCACCACCCATCGGACATAAAGGGGCGATGAGTTCCCCTAAACTAAGACTTATTGACAATCAACAAAATCACACCTCCCTCGGGCTGTGGATTCTTAGAGTATACAAGGTTCAGACTTATTAAAGTTTAAAGGTTTGATATAAAAAGTACAGTGCTTACAATAAAAAGATATAAAAATAGAAATAATAAAGTGACATACACATATGCAAACAATGAAATAAAAAGGGGAAACTTACAGAAACCTAAACTTTGCTTCTGTTGCCCGATGGGGAGAGCAGAGGTATATGGAATTATGATCACAGCGGTGTTCAGCTGCCCCATCCCTGTAACAAAGGGCTTTGGCTGCGCGAGTCCAGTTATAGACTCAGACTGGGGGGGGGGGGGGGGGGGGGGGTCAGATTTCTAGACCGGCCTTCTAGTGTAACATTCTACTTCTGGGTCTATGATTGGACGATCACTCATTTAGCCATGCAGAGATTATTTTTCTAATGTCTTTGTTTTAGTCCAATCTCTTTCCCACAGTAAACATCACGGCTATACTAAACCCCATTTGGTGGAGTCTCTGATCCCCTTCACTTTCTGGCTACAGGTGTGAAATGTTTCACTGTGGTTTTCCCAGGATGCCCCTGGGGAGACTGCAGTCACTATGACTGGAGAGTAGCTTGTATTTAGATGACTTGCTTAAATTGTGACCCGAGTGTTGTAGAGTTAACCCCTTAACTGTTCTGGTGTCCAGTTCCTGAGATACATATTTAGCTACATCGGGTGTTACCCGAGAACAGGGCACCACCTACAAACCGGGCGTTACCCGAGAACAGGGCACCGCCTACAGCCAATCATTACCTGAGAACGGTGCGCCGCCCACAACCGGACGTTACCTGAGAACAGGGCACCACCTACAAACCGGGCGTTACCCGAGAACAGGGCACCGCCTACAGCCAATCATTACCTGAGAACGGTGCGCCGCCCACAACCAGACGTTACCCAAGAACGGGGTGCCGCCTACAACAGAATGTTACCCGAGATCGGGGCGCCACCTGCAAACCGGGCGTTACCCAAAAACAAGGCGCCGCCTACAACAGGACGCTACCTGAAAACAAGGTGCCGCCTACAACCGGACGCTACCCGAGGACAAGGTGCCGCCTACAACCGGATGTTAGCCATGAATGGGGCGCCACCTACAACACAATGTTACCCGAGAACAAGGCGCCGCCTACAATAGGATGTTACTCAAGAACAGGGCGTTGCCTACAACAGAACATTACCTAAAAACAAGGCACCACCTACAACAGAAAGTTACCCGAGAATGGAGCGCCACCTACAACCGGACGCTATCCGAGAACAGGGCGTTGCCTACAGCCGGTCATTACCAGAGAACAGGGCACCGCCTACACCAGGATGCTACCCGAAAACAAGGCGCTGCCTACAACCGGACACTACCCGAGAACAAGGCGCAGCCTCCAAATAGCCATCATCTACCGCCCCCCCCGGACCCACCGCCTCCTTCCTTGACCACTTCACCACCTGGCTACCTCACTTCCTCTCCACTGACATCCCCTCCATCATCATGGGCGACTTCAATATCCCCATTGACACTCCTCGCCCAGCCGCCTCCAACCTTCTTTCCTTGACCACTTCCCTAGGGCTCTCCCAATGGTCCTCCTCTCCCACCCACGAACAAGGCCACACGCTTGACCTCATCTTTACCCGCCTTTGCTCCCTCTCTAACCTCACAACCTCGGTACTCACACTGTCCGACCACCATCTCTTGACCTTCTCCGCCCTCTCCTCCCCTGCCACACTACCCCCTCTCCGCAAACTTGATCACCCTCGCCGAAACCTAAAAGATCTGGATCTTCCTTTATTCTCTGAATCACTCCTCCCTCTCACCGACCTACCCTGCGCTGACGACATTGACATTGCCACCACCCTATACAACACCACCATAACGAACGCTCTCGACCTAGCCGCCCCCCTCACTCTCCATGCTCCACGCATTAACAGGCAACCCTGGCACATCACCCTCACTAAAAACCTGAGACGGCCGTCCAGAGTCGCCGAGAGGAGATGGAAAAAGTCTCACACCCCCGAGCACTTTGCTCTGTTCAAGCAATCCATCACTGACTTCAAGACGGCACTCGCTACCGCCAAGCAAGTGTTCTTCTCATCCCTAATAACCTCTTCAAAACTTTCAACTCCTTACTTCGCCCACCTGCTCCTCCCCCCTCTCCCCTCATCTCTGCTGAAGACTTTGCGACCTTCTTCAAGGAGAAGATCGACAAGATCAGAAGCAGCTTCGGTCCACTATCCCCACACCTCCCCTTCCCACCTACTCTGCCCTCCTCCTCCATCAGCCACTTCCCCCCCATAACTGAAGACCAACTCTCCTCCCTCCTGTCAAAATCACACCTCACCACCAGCGCCCACGACCCGCTCCCATCCCACCTCATTCCCAACCACACCTCCATTTTCATCTCAGCCCTCACCCACCTCTTCAACCTATCACTTACCACTGGCGCCTTCCCCTCTACCTTCAAACACGCCCTAATCACGCCCATCCTAAAAAAAACCTCACTTGACCCTACCTCTGTCTCTAACTATCGCCCCATATCTCTTCTCCCATTCGCCTCTAAGCTACTTGAACAGCACGTCCACTCCGAACTGTCCTCTCACCTCTCCTCGTGCTCCCACTTCGACCGCCTACAGTCCGGCTTCCGACCCCTCAACTCCACCGAAACAGCCCTGACCAAAGTCATCAACGACCTACTGACCGCCAAGAACAAACGCCACTACTCCATCCTGCTACTCCTTGACCTGTCTGCCGCCTTCGACATGGTTGACCACTCCCTTCTTCTCCGGATCCTGGAATCCCTTGGCATCACCCACCTTGCCCTCTCTTGGATCTCCTCATACCTAGCAGACTGGACCTTCAGTGTCTCGCACTCCCACACCTCCTCCTCACCCTACCCCCTTTCTGTCGGAGTCCCCCAAGGTTCGGTCCTGGGACCCCTACTTTTCTCCATTTACACTCTCGGCCTAGGGCAACTCATCGAGTCCCATGGCCTCCAGTACCACCTCTACGCCGACGACACCCAAATCTACCTGTCCGGCCCCGGCATCACCTCCCTACTCTCGAAAATCCCTCAATGCCTTTCCGCCATCTCATCCTTCTTCTCTGCTCGCTTCCTTAAACTCAACATGGACAAAACTGAATTCATAGTCTTCCCCCCAAGAAATTCCACCCCACCTCCCAACCTATCCATCTGCGTCAACGACTGCCCCCTCTCCCCAGTCCCCCAAGCCAAGTGCCTCAGGGTAATCCTTGACTCCTCCCTATCCTTCAAACCCCACATCGAGGCCCTCACCACATCCCTCCGGCTCCAGCTCAAGAACATCTCACGGATCCGCTCCTTCCTCACCCACGACACCGCTAAAACACTCATCCATGCTCTTATCATCTCCCGCCTTGACTACTGCAACCTCCTTCTCAATGGCCTCCCGGCTAACTCCCTCACACCTCTCCAGTCTATCCTCAACTCCGCTGCCCGACTCATCTATATGTCCTCCTGCTACTCCCCTGTCTCTCCCCTCTACCAAGCCCTTCACTGGCTCCCCGTCTCCAAGAGATCCCAATTCAAAACACTAACCATGGCGTACAAAGCCATACACAACCTGGCTCCACCATACATCTCCGACCTGGTCTCCCGATACCTACCCTCACGCAACCTCCGCTCCTCCCAGGAACTCCTCCTCTGCTCCCCCCTCATCACCTCTTCACACAACCGAGTCCAGGACTTCTCCCGGGCATCTGCCTTACTCTGGAACTCCCTGCCCCAACACGTCAGACACTCTCCTACCCTGAGTAGCTTCAAGTGTCACCTGAAGACTCACTTGTTCAGTCAAGCCTAAAATCTGCCATGAGACCCAGGAGACCGCCCCATACCTGACATTCCCCCATCCTACTGTATCCTAACCCACCCCTCATAGACTGTGAGCCCTCGTGGACAGGGTCCCTGCCCCTCCTGTACCTGTACGTCTTGATCGCCTAGATTTAGTGTACTTGTTCTTGTCTCCCTCATCCTCATGTAAAGCGCCATGGAACCCAATGGCGCTATATAAATAAATAATAATAATAAAATAAATAATAAAAGCCTACAACCGGATGCTACCCGAGAACAGGGCGTCGCCTATTACCGGACATTATCCAAGAACGGAGCCCGCATACAACAGAAAGTTACCCGAGAACGGGGCGCCACCTAACCCGGACGCTACCCGAGAACGGGGTGCCGCTAAAACTGGACGTTACCCGAGAACAGGGCACTGCCTACAACAGAACTTTACCCGAGTACGGGGGGCGCTGACTACAACACTACGTTATCCGAGAATGGGGCGCCGCCTACAACCGGACGCTACCCAAGAACGGGGTGCCGCCTACAACCCGAGAACAGGGCACTGCCTACAACTGAACTTTACCCGAGTACGGGGGGCGCTGATACAACACTACATTATCCGAGAATGGGGCGCCGCCTACAACCGGACGCTACCCAAAAATGGGGAGCTCCTACAACCGGACGCTACCCAAGAACGGGGTGCCGCCTACAACCCGAGAGCAGGGCGATGTCACATCGCGCACAGACACTGCACTCCAGAAGACCTGAGCCGGAGCAGCTCACACCGCTGAGCAACAGAACAACTCTCGGCTACAATGTATCAGACTGTGACTCGGGGAAGGCTCTGGACCACAACTGTAGGAAACCTCAACCTCTACAGGTCTCCAGGACTGGATCTTCATTGGATGAAAAGGACAGACAAGGGGGCGGAGCTTCCCGTCATCACAGACACAATACTGCAGAAAACAAAATCTCTCTACAAAAGAGGAGGAGGATGAGAGGTGGGGGCTGGGTGACAGTGGGGACCCCCACAATGCCTGGACCCAGCATGGCGGCCCCTCCACATCCTCTAATCCTTCACAAATCATCGATTAGGGGCTTTCGGCTGCTGTGAGACTCCAGCAATCATTACACCGCAGAGCCCACCCAAAGGTCCAACATGAGCCCACAATGTTCTCATCAAGAGGTTCTGCAGCAGCTGGATCTATGATCAGCTCTGCCAACCATTATAGATGTCGCTGATCTCTGGTACTTATAACAGGTTGTGGGGCGCCGAGGCCACAGAGATTCTTATCTGTACATGACAGCGGACGTCCCCCTCCCCCGCCTGTTAATCTGCAGATCCACAGACTGTGCTCCAGGACCAGAGACACACCATATATACAGAGAAGGGGGGAGGGGGACACACCATATATACAGAGGGGGGGGGGAGGGGGACACACCATATATACAGAGGGGGGGGGGGGGGGACACACCATATATACAGAGAAGGGGGGATGGAGACACACCATATATACAGAGAAGGGGGGAGGGGACACCATATATACAGAGAAGGGGGGGATGGAGACACACCATATATACGGGGGGGGGACGACACCATATATACAAAGGGGGGTGGGAAGGGAACACACCATATATACAGAGGGGGGGACACACCATATATACAGAGGGGGGGGAGGGGGACACACCATATATACAGAGGGGGGGGGGGGGGGGGGGGACACACCATATATACAGAGGGGGGGGGGGGGGGAGGGACACACCATATATACAGAGGGGGGGGGGGGGAGGGGACACACCATATATACAGAGGGGGGGGGGGAGGGGACACACCATATATACAGAGGGGGGGGGGGGCACCATATATACAGAGGGGGGGGGGGGACACCATATATACAGAGGGGGGGGGGGGGACACACCATATATACAGAGGGGGGGGGGGGGGACACCATATATACAGAGGGGGGGGGGTGGGGGGACACCATATATACAAGAGGGGGGGGGGGGACACCATATATACAGGGGGGGGAGGGACACCCATATATACAGGGGGGGGGGTAGGGGGGAGACACACCATATATACAGGGGGGGGAGGGGACACACCATATATACAGGTGGGGGGAGGGGACACACCATATATACAGGTGGGGGGAGGGGACACACCATATATACAGGTGGGGGGAGGGGACACACCATATATACAGGTGGGGGGAGGGGACACACCATATATACAGGTGGGGGGAGGGGACACACCATATATACAGGTGGGGGGAGGGGACACACCATATATACAGGTGGGGGGAGGGGACACACCATATATACAGGTGGGGGGAGGGGACACACCATATATACAGGTGGGGGGAGGGGACACACCATATATACAGGTGGGGGGAGGGGACACACCATATATACAGGTGGGGGGAGGGGACACACCATATATACAGGTGGGGGGAGGGGACACACCATATATACAGGTGGGGGGAGGGGACACACCATATATACAGGTGGGGGGAGGGGACACACCATATATACAGGTGGGGGGAGGGGACACACCATATATACAGGTGGGGGGAGGGGACACACCATATATACAGGTGGGGGGAGGGGACACACCATATATACAGGTGGGGGGAGGGGACACACCATATATACAGGTGGGGGGAGGGGACACACCATATATACAGGTGGGGGGAGGGGACACACCATATATACAGGTGGGGGGAGGGGACACACCATATATACAGGTGGGGGGAGGGGACACACCATATATACAGGTGGGGGGAGGGGACACACCATATATACAGGTGGGGGGAGGGGACACACCATATATACAGGCGGGGGGAGGGGACACACCATATATACAGGCGGGGGGAGGGGACACACCATATATACAGGCGGGGGGAGGGGACACACCATATATACAGGCGGGGGGAGGGGACACACCATATATACAGGCGGGGGGAGGGGACACACCATATATACAGGCGGGGGGAGGGGACACACCATATATACAGGCGGGGGGAGGGGACACACCATATATACAGGCGGGGGGAGGGGACACACCATATATACAGGCGGGGGGAGGGGGACACACCATATATACAGGCGGGGGGAGGGGACACACCATATATACAGGCGGGGGGAGGGGACACACCATATATACAGGCGGGGGGAGGGGGACACACATATATACAGCGGGGGGGGGAGGGGGACACACCATATATACAGGCGGGGGGAGGGGGACACACCATATATACAGGCGGGGGGGGGGGAACACACCATATATACAGTGGGGGAGGAGGGGATACATCATATATACGGGGGGGCAGGGAGGGGATACATCATATATCGGGGGGGGGGGGACACATCATATATACAGGCGGGAGGGGCCTGACATCAGCAGGACCATACCCTACCATAGCTCTGTGTATATAGAGACGGGTGAGAAAAGGAGCAGCCGGGAGGAGAGATACAAAGTAGACAGATAGCGGACACAATGTAATGTCTGCACAGGGGAGGGGACGCTGAACCCACCACGGTCAGAGGGGCCGCAACACCGGAGGAAGGGGACAATGACCCCGCTACAGTTAATAGGGGGCCTTAATGCCTGGGAGGGTGATGCTAAGCCCAAAACAATCATAGGGGGGCCCCCAACACTGGAAGAGGGGGTCACTGAGGCCACCACAGTCATAGAGGGGCCCTAACAACAGGGAACTCTGAACCCATTACAGTCATAGAGAGGGGCCCTAACAAAGGGGGACGGTGATGCCAGTACAGTTATACAGAGACCCCAACAGCGGAGGAGGGGACACTGACCCTGCCACAGTCATAGAGGGGCCCCAACACCGGAGGAGGGGACACTGACCCTGCCAAAGTCATAGAGGGGCCCCAACACCGGAGGAGGGGACACTGACACTGCCACAGTCATAGAGGGGCCCCAACACCGGAGGAGGGGACACTGACCCTGCCACAGTCATAGAGGGGCCCCAACACCGGAGGAGGGGACACTGACCCTGCCACAGTCATAGAGGGGCCCCAACACCGGAGGAGGGGACACTGACCCTGCCACAGTCATAGAGGGGCCCCAACACCGGAGGAGGGGACACTGACCCTGCCACAGTCATAGAGGGGCCCCAACACCGGAGGAGGGGACACTGACCCTGCCACAGTCATAGAGGGGCCCCAACACCGGAGGAGGGGACACTGACCCTGCCACAGTCATAGAGGGGCCCCAACACGGAGGAGGGGGACACTGACCCTGCCACAGTCATAGAGGGGCCCCAACACCGGAGGAGGGGACACTGACCCTGCCACAGTCATAGAGGGGCCCCAACACCGGAGGAGGGGACACTGACCCTGCCACAGTCATAGAGGGGCCCCAACACCGGAGGAGGGGACACTGACCCTGCCACAGTCATAGAGGGGCCCCAACACCGGAGGAGGGGACACTGACCCTGCCACAGTCATAGAGGGGCCCCAACACCGGAGGAGGGGACACTGACCCTGCCACAGTCATAGAGGGGCCCCAACACCGGAGGAGGGGACACTGACCCTGCCACAGTCATAGAGGGGCCCCAACACCGGAGGAGGGGACACTGAGGACACCACAGTCATAGAGGGGCCCCAACACCGGAGGAGGGGACACTGACCCTGCCACAGTCATAGAGGGGCCCCAACACCGGAGGAGGGGACACTGACCCTGCCACAGTCATAGAGGGGCCCCAACACCGGAGGAGGGGACACTGACCCTGCCACAGTCATAGAGGGACCCCAACACCGGAGGAGGGGACACTGACCCTGCCACAGTCATAGAGGGGCCCCAACACTGGAGGAGGGGACACTGACCCTGCCACAGTCATAGAGGGGCCCCAACACCGGAGGAGGGGACACTGAGGCCACCACAGTCATAGAGGGGCCCCAACACCGGAGGAGGGGACACTGACCCTGCCACAGTCAGAGGGGCCCCAACACCGGAGGAGGGGACACTGACCCTGCCACAGTCATAGAGGGGCCCCAACACCGGAGGAGGGGACACCACAGTCATAGAGGGGCCCCAACACCGGAGGAGGGGACACTGAGGACACCACAGTCATAGAGGGGCCCCAACACCGGAGGAGGGGACACTGACCCTGCCACAGTCATAGAGAGGCCCCAACACCGGAGGAGGGGACACTGACCCTGCCACAGTCATAGAGAGGCCCCAACACCGGAGGAAGGGACACTGAGGACACCACAGTCATAGAGGGGCCCCAACACCGGAGGAGGGGACACTGACCCTGCCACAGTCATAGAGGGGCCCCAACACCGGAGGAGGGGACACTGACCCTGCCACAGTCATAGAGGGGCCCCAACACCGGAGGAGGGGACACTGACCCTGCCACAGTCATAGAGGGGCCCCAACACCGGAGGAGGGGACACTGACCCTGCCACAGTCATAGAGGGGCCCCAACACCGGAGGAGGGGACACTGACCCTGCCACAGTCATAGAGGGGCCCCAACACCGGAGGAGGGGACACTGAGGACACCACAGTCATAGAGGGGCCCCAACACCGGAGGAGGGGACACTGACCCTGCCACAGTCATAGAGGGGCCCCAACACCGGAGGAGGGGACACTGACCCTGCCACAGTCATAGAGGGACCCCAACACCGGAGGAGGGGACACTGACCCTGCCACAGTCATAGAGGGACCCCAACACCGGAGGAGGGGACACTGACCCTGCCACAGTCATAGAGGGGCCCCAACACTGGAGGAGGGGACACTGACCCTGCCACAGTCATAGAGGGGCCCCAACACCGGAGGAGGGGACACTGAGGCCACCACAGTCATAGAGGGGCCCCAACACCGGAGGAGGGGACACTGACCCTGCCACAGTCAGAGGGGCCCCAACACCGGAGGAGGGGACACTGACCCTGCCACAGTCATAGAGGGGCCCCAACACCGGAGGAGGGGACACCACAGTCATAGAGGGGCCCCAACACCGGAGGAGGGGACACTGAGGACACCACAGTCATAGAGGGGCCCCAACACCGGAGGAGGGGACACTGACCCTGCCACAGTCATAGAGAGGCCCCAACACCGGAGGAGGGGACACTGACCCTGCCACAGTCATAGAGAGGCCCCAACACCGGAGGAAGGGACACTGAGGACACCACAGTCATAGAGGGGCCCCAACACCGGAGGAGGGGTCACTGACCCTGCCACAGTCATAGAGGGGCCCCAACACCGGAGGAGGGGACACTGACCCTGCCACAGTCATAGAGGGGCCCCAACACCGGAGGAGGGGACACTGACCCTGCCACAGTCATAGAGGGGCCCCAACACCGGAGGAGGGGACACTGACCCTGCCACAGTCATAGAGGGGCCCCAACACCGGAGGAGGGGACACTGACCCTGCCACAGTCATAGAGGGGCCCAACACGGAGGAGGGGACACTGACCCTGCCACAGTCATAGAGGGGCCCCAACACCGGAGGAGGAGACACTGACCCGCCACAGTCATAGAGGGGCCCCAACACCGGAGGAGGGGGATTCTCCCATTTCCCAGATGTATAATATACTCCAGTATAGACTCCGCCCCTGAGGAGCCCGAATATCTTGAGGAAGGTTCAAGATCACATGATGAACTGCCCAAGATGGGGGCCACAGGGGCCCCAAATTAACACCCTAAAGCAAGGGCCCAGATTATGCGCTAGATGAGGTAAGAGCGGCTGATCTGGGGCCCCGGGGCCACTCTCCGCTGCTCTGGGCCCCTTATAACATGATGTGGCCCCTGCAGATGAACCCAATGACTGATGACACAGGCGCCGGGGCCTCTCACAGCCGGGGCCCCTGACATCCGCACTCTCGGGGCTCTTACCACGGGGTTGGCGTTGGCCGCGGTCGCCATGTCCCGCAGTTGCCTCCCCGGCCCCCGGTGCTGCCTCCTCGCTTCTGCTTCTCCTTTATATACGGACACCGAGCGCCGAGACGCAGCAGCAGGTCACGGGGGCGGGAAACCTCGCGAGACGAGCGCGTCACAGGGGGCGGGGCCGCGCGGGGCACGACGGGACATGTAGTCACATGGGCCGGGAGGGAAACGCGTCTGTTAACCCCTGAGGTGCCAGAGCGACAAGGCGACAGAGGAGAGAGGAGAGGAGGAGGAAAGAGGAGAAGAGAGAGGAGGAGAGAGAGGAGAGGAGAAGAGAGAGGAGAGGGGAGAGAAGGGAGAGGAGAAGAGAGAGGAGGAGAGAGAAGAGGAGAAGAGAGAGGAGGGAGAGAGGAGAAGAGAGAGGAGGAGAGAGAAGGGAGAGGAGAAGGAGGAGAGGAAGAGAAGGAGGAGAGAGAGGAGGAGAGGAGGAAAGAGGAGAAGAAGAGAAGGGAGAGGAGGAGAGAGGAGGAGAGAGGAGGAGGAGAGAGAAGATAGAGAAGAGGAGAGAGGAGAAGAGAGAGGAGAAGAGAGAGAGGAGAGGAAGAGAAGAGAGGAGAGGAGAGGAAGGGAGAGGAGAAGGAGGAGAGAGAGAAAGAGAGAGAAAGGAGAGAGGAGAAGAGAAGGGAGAGGAGAGGAAGACAGAAGGAGGAGAGGAGAAGGGAGAGGAGGAGAGGAGAAAGAGAGAGAAGAGAGGAGAAGAGGGGAGAGAGAGAAGGGATAGAAGAGAGGAGGAAAGAGGAGAGGGGTGAGAGAAGGGAGAGAAGAGAGGAGGAGGAAAGAGGAGAGGGGGAGAGAGAGAGAGAAGGAGGAGAGAGAGAGGAGGAAGGGAAGGGAGAGAGGAGGAGGAAAGAGGAGAGGAGGAGAAGGGAGAGAGAGGAGAGGAGGAGATAGAGAGAAGAGGAGAGAGAGGAGAGACAGAGGAGAAGGAAGAGTGTAGAATGGAGAGAGAGAGGAGGAAAGAGGATAGGAGAAAGGAGAGAGGAGGAGAGCGGAAATGAAGAGAGCGAGGAGAAGGAGGAGAGAGAGGAGAGGGGTAAAGAGAAGGGATAGAAGAGAGGGAGTAAGGAGGAAAGAGGAGAAGGAGGAAACAGGAGAGTAAGGGAGAGAAGAGAGAAGGAAAGAGTAGAGAAGGAGAAGTTGATCGAGGGAGGAGAGAAGGCAGAAGCGAGCAAGATCCATCCAAGAAAGAAAAATATAAACTGGATAACAGAGGAGTTCAGGCCGGATTCACTGTAGCGTTTGGTCCGCTTGTGTCCGCTTGTGTCTGCCCCTCCAGAGTCTCCATACTTCACTCCACACAGCTCTGAGACCCTAAACACTGAAGCTGCCACTTCCAGACTCTGGGCAACGTTCTCATCTATGGAGATCTCAATGCAAGGACTGGAAGGGAAAGAGACTACCTGACCACTGATGGAAACATCCATATATCTGGAGCAGATACCGACTGTGACAACCCAGTGCACACCGACAGGAACAGCTATGACTGTACAGTCAACAAAAGCGGCAGAACACTGCTGAACCTATGCCGAAGCCTGGGACTTCGTATCCTCAATGGCCGCACCAAGGGAGACTCATTGGGAAGACATACCCTAAACTCCCATGTGGGCAGCAGTGTGATAGACTATGCCATCACAGATATGGACTCTACAAATATTGGTGCCCTCATAGTCACCCCACAAACACACCTGTCAGACCACAACCAACTGCTTCTATACATCAAATCCACAAACAAATCATCCTCACAAACCGCGCAAAAGACCGGTCTCTTTACCTTACCGCCATCCTTCAAATGGTCCAAGATGTCGGCCCCAAAATATAAAGATGCCATCAATAGACCAGAGATCAAGGAGAAGCTCCAACACTTCCATACTAATGTGTACGAGCCTAACCCAGAAGGAGCAGAACTGGCGGTAAGAGATCAACAACATTCTGTATGCCATGGCGGAAATGTCCGACCTGAAAAGAAGCATCAACAAGAGGCCGAGTAACCAGATCCCAACAGAGAATGTACGACCACACGGAAGGCCCTAAGAATGTACGACCATAAGGAAGGCCCTAAGAATGTACGACCATAAGGAAGGCCCTAAGAATGTACGACCATAAGGAAGACCCTAAGAATGGCCTCAGATAAACACTGAGACCCAAACATCCCCCCTGTGAGAGAAGCCGACCAACCATACAACATTACCAAGCCATCCTCAGAGAGACAGAGCAAAACCACATCTCCACCAAACTCCTCCAACTCCAAGACGCCCTAGAAGACGACAAATCCTGGGATCTGTGGAATCAACTTGGATCTAACCAGAAAAGCAACAGCCTCCACATCCAGAGCGGCCACATCTGACTCCGGGACAAAGACATCCCAAGTGAAGATCTGAACCCGGCACAAAGAGCTGTGAGAAAACTGAATGATATGGAGGAAAAGATCAAAGATCTCCAAAATCCTCTGAATACACCAATCACATTGCCAGAAATAACGTGAGGGCAGCAGAGAGTAGGGCGTCTTCTATAATGTGCGCTGTGCTCCTATATCACCACACGATGGCAGCAGAGAGCAGGGTGTCTTCTATAATGTGCGCTGTGCTCCTATCTCACCACACGAGGTCAGCAGAGAGTAGGACATTCTTCTATAATGTGCGCTGTGCTCCTATATCACCACACGAGGGCAGCAGAGAGTAGGACATCTTCTATAATGTGTGCTGTGCTCCTATCTCACCACACGAGGCGCAGAGAGCAGGATGTCTTCTATAATGTGCGCTGTGCTCCTATATCACCACACGAGGGCAAGCAGAGAGCAGGACTCTTCTATAATGTGTGCTGTGCTCCTATATCACCACACGATGGCAGCAGAGAGCAGGATTCTTCTATAATGTGCGCTGTGCTCCTATCACCACACAGAGGGCAACAGAGAGCAGGATGTCTTCTATAATGTGTGCTGTGCTCCTATATCACCACACGAGGCAGCAGAGAGCAGGAGTCTTACTATAATGTGTGCTGTGCTCCTATATCACCACACGAGGGCAGCAGAGAGCAGGACATCTTCTATAATGTGCGCTGTGCTCCTATTCACCACACGATGGCAGCAGAGAGCAGGATGTCTTCTATAATGTGCGCTGTGCTCCTATCTCACCACACGAGGGCAACAGAGAGCAGGAGTCTTCTATAATGTGTGCTGTGCTCCTATATCACCACACGAGGGCAGCAGAGAGCAGGACATCTACTATAATGTTGCTGTGCTCCTATCTCACCACACGAGGGCAGCAGAGAGCAGGACATCTTCTATAATGTGTGCTGTGCTCCTATCTCACTACACGATGGCAGCAGAGAGCAGGGTGTCTTCTATAATGTCGCTGTGCTCCTATATCACCACATGAGGTCAGCAGAGAGCAGGACTTCTTCTATAATGTGCGCTGTGCTCCTATCTCACCACACGAGGGGGCAGACAGCAGGGCATCTTCTATAATGTGCGCTGTGCTCCTATCTCACCACATGAGGCAGCAGAGAGCAGGACGTCTTCTATAATGTGCGCTGCGCTCTATTCACCACAGAGGGCAGCAGAGAGCAGGATGTCTTCTATAATGTGGCTGTGCTCCTATCTCACCACACGAGGGCAGCAGAGTGCAGGACATCTTCTATAATGTTGCGCTGTGCTCCTATATCACCACAAGAGGGCAGCAGAGAGCAGGACGTCTTCTATAATGTGTGCTGTGCTCCTATCTCACCACATGAGGTCAGCAGAGGCAGGACATCTTCTATAATGTGCGCTGTGCTCCTATTCACCACACGAGGGCGGCAGAGAGCAGGATATCTTCTATAATGTGCGATGTGCTCCTATATCACCACACGAGGACAGCAGAGAGCAGGACATCTTCTATAATGTGTGCTGTGCTCCTATATCACCACATGAGGGCAGCAGAGAGCAGAACATCTTCTATAATATGCGCTGTGCTCCTATATCACCACATGAGGGCAGCAGAGAGCAGGACGTCTTCTATAATGTGTGCTGTGCTCCTATCTCACCACACGATGGAGGCAGAGAGCAGGACATCTTCTATAATGTGTGCTGTGCTCCTATATCACCACACAAGGCGGCAGAGAGCAGGATGTCTTCTATAATGTGCGCTGTGCTCCTATCACTACACGAGGGCGGCAGAGTGCAGGACATCTTCTATAATGTGTGCTGTGCTCCTATATCACCACACGAGGGCGGCAGAGAGCGGGAAGTCTTCTATAATGTGTGCTGGGCTCCTATCTCACCACACGAAGGCAGAAGAGAGCACAACATTCTCTATAATGTGCGCTGTGCTCCTATATCACCAACGAGGGCAGCAGAGAGCAGGACGTCTTATATAATGTGCGCTGTGCTCCTATATCACCACACGAGGGCAGCAGAGAGCAGGACGTCTTCTATAATGTGTGCTGTGCTCCTATATCACCACACAAGGGTGGCAGAGAGCAGAACATCTTCTATAATGTGCGCTGTGCTCCTATCTCACCACACGAGGGCAGCAGAGTGCAGGACGTCTTATATAATGTGTGCTGTGCTCCTATCTCACCACACGAGGGCGGCAGAGAGCAGGACGTCTTCTATAATGTGTGCTGTGCTCCTATATCACCACATGAGGTCAGCAGAGAGCAGGACATCTTCTATAATGTGCGCTGTGCTCCTATCTCACCACACGAGGGCAGCAGAGTGCAGGACGTCTTATATAATGTGTGCTGTGCTCCTATCTCACCACACGAGGGCGGCAGACAGCAGGACGTCTTCTATAATGTGTGCTGTGCTCCTATATCACCACACGAGGGCGGCAGAGAGCAGGATATCTTCTATAATGTGCGATGTGCTCCTATATCACCACACGAGGACAGCAGAGAGCAGGACATTTCTATAATGTGTGCTGTGCTCCTATATCACCACATGAGGGCAGCAGAGAGCAGAACATCTTCTATAATATGCGCTGTGCTCCTATATCACCACATGAGGGCAGCAGAGAGCAGGACGTCTTCTATAATGTGTGCTGTGCTCCTATCTCACCACACGATGGAGGCAGAGAGCAGGACATCTTCTTAATGTGTGCTGTGCTCCTATATCACCACACGAGGGCGGCAGAGAGCAGGGCATCTTCTATAATGTGTGCTGTGCTCCTATATCACCACACGAGGCGGCAGAGAGCAGGATGTCTTCTATAATGTGCGCTGTGCTCCTATATCACCACACGAGGGCGGCAGAGAGGAGAACATCTTCTATAATGTGCGCTGTGCTCCTATCACCACATGAGGGCGGCAGAGAGCAGGACGTATTCTATAATGTGCGCTGTGCTCGTATCTCACCACACGAGGGCGGCAGAGTGCAGGATGTCTTCTATAATGTGCGCTGTGCTCCTATATCACCACACGAGGCGGAGGTAGAGTACAGGACGTCTTCTATAATGTGCGCTGTGCTCCTATCTCAGGACACGAGGGCGGCAGAGAGCAGGATATCTTCTATAATGTGCGATGTGCTCCTATATCACCACACTGAGGACAGCAGAGAGCAGGACATCTTCTATAATGTGTGCTGTGCTCCTATATCACCACATGAGGGCAGCAGAGAGCAGAACATCTTCTATAATATGCGCTGTGCTCCTATATCACCACATGAGGGCAGCAGAGAGCAGGACGTCTTCTATAATGTGTGCTGTGCTCCTATCTCACCACACGATGGAGGCAGAGAGCAGGACATCTTCTATAATGTGTGCTGTGCTCCTATATCACCACACAAGGCGGCAGAGAGCAGGATGTCTTCTATAATGTGCGCTGTGCTCCTATCACTACACGAGGGCGGCAGAGTGCAGGACATCTTCTATAATGTGTGCTGTGCTCCTATATCACCACACGAGGGCGGCAGAGAGCGGGAAGTCTTCTATAATGTGTGCTGGGCTCCTATCTCACCACACGAAGGCAGAAGAGAGCACAACATTCTCTATAATGTGCGCTGTGCTCCTATATCACCACATGAGGGCAGCAGAGAGCAGGACGTCTTATATAATGTGCGCTGTGCTCCTATATCACCACACGAGGGCAGCAGAGAGCAGGACGTCTTCTATAATGTGTGCTGTGCTCCTATATCACCACACAAGGGTGGCAGAGAGCAGAACATCTTCTATAATGTGCGCTGTGCTCCTATCTCACCACACGAGGGCAGCAGAGTGCAGGACGTCTTATATAATGTGTGCTGTGCTCCTATCTCACCACACGAGGGCGGCAGAGAGCAGGACGTCTTCTATAATGTGTGCTGTGCTCCTATATCACCACATGAGGTCAGCAGAGAGCAGGACATCTTCTATAATGTGCGCTGTGCTCCTATCTCACCACACGAGGGCAGCAGAGTGCAGGACGTCTTATATAATGTGTGCTGTGCTCCTATCTCACCACACGAGGGTGGCAGAGAGCAGGACGTCTTCTATAATGTGTGCTGTGCTCCTATATCACCACACGAGGGCAGCAGAGAGCAGGATGCCTTCTATAATGTGTGCTGTACTCCTATCTCACCACACGATGGAGGCAGAGAGCAGGACGTCTTCTATAATGTGCGCTGTGCTTCTATATCACCACACGAGGGCAGCAGAGAGCAGGACGTCTTCTATAATGTGTTCTGTGCTCCTATCTCACCACACGATGGAGGCAGAGAGCAGGATGTCTTCTATAATGTGTGCTGTGCTCCTATATCACCACACGATGGCGGCAGAGAGCCTGGCGTCTTTTATAATGTGTGCTTTGCTCCTATATCACCACACGATGGAGGCAGAGAGCAGGACGTCTTCTATGATGTGCGCTGTGCTCCTATATCACCACACGAGGACGGCAGAGAGCTGGACATTTTCTATAATGTGCGCTGTGCTCCTATCTCAGCACGCGAGGGCAGCAGAGAGCAGGACATCTTCTATAATGTGTGCTGTGCTCCTATCTCACCACACGATCGAGGCAGAGAGCAGGATGTATTCTATAATGTGTGCTGTGCTCATATATCACCACACGAGGGCGGCAGAGAGCAGGACATCTTCTATAATGTGTGCTGTGCTCGTATATCACCACACGAGGGCGGCAGAGTGCAGGACATCTTCTATAATGTGTGCTGTGCACCTATATCACCACACAAGGGCAGCAGAGAGCGGGACATCTTCTATAATGTGCGCTGTGCTCCTATCTCACCACAGGAAGGCAGCAGAGAGCGGGGCGTCTTAATTTGTGCTTTGCTCCTATCTCACCACTCAGGCCTCTTCATCAGGCATGGTATGACAAAATATTCAAAGAAACAGAAACATATAAGGTAAAAAATGTTTATATTGTGTTAGCCAGTAGATAGAATATTGATAGCTCTCAGTGGTAGAAAAGTTGTGAGACCTTTTAATGGCTAACAAAAATAAAATAAGTGATGTTACAAGGCATTGAGCTTTCGAGACGTCTTAGGTCCCTTCATCAGGCTGGTATGACACAATATTGAATGAAACTCACAATATATACATGAACAACTGGAATGAATGGACATTTAACTAAATAAACAAAATAAAGCCTGGAGAGGATCATCAATCAGCCAGGCTTTGTGATTACAAAGTTTTTATGATTCTCATTTATACGAAAAATGGTGTCTTAAGACTTCAGTGTTTTTGAACATCCTTCAGATGTTATAATGAGCCATAAATCCATCACTTAAATTCAACCCATTTTGGATGCAGTCAAAAGTTCTAATGAGTTTGGATTCACAGACCCTTCCATGTTTTTATGATCTGAAATTACCTCTCAAAATGAAAACTTTCATATTTTCAATGTTATGTCCTCGACTAGAAAAATGTTTGGCTACTGGAAAATGGATTTTTTCATGTGTAATTGTCAGACGATGAGACCCCATCCTTACTCTTAGCTGTTGTCCAGTCTCACCAACATAGAAAGCCCCCACTGGGCATATGGTGCACATAATTAAATACACAACATTGGAAGAGGAGCATGTAAAAGTCCAGGAATCTTATACTCCTGCTGTGTGTTGGGGATCTGGATCCTGTCTCTGGTCTCTATGTGAGCACAGGTCTTACAGCTCTTCCCCTTGGTGTATCTGAGGGCATCGAACTCCGTATAATGATATTTCTTAACTTGAGAGGCTGCCTGTAGCAAGGGAGGGTCTTTGAATATTATGTTTAGTCGGTCATTCTTTTGTAGGATATGGTGACGTTTCCTGGCAGTTTTCCTTAGTATCTCAAGCTGTGGGTTGTAGGTCACCATCAGAGGAACACCATGGTTCTCTTCTTTTTCTCTGTATTGGAGTGCTTGACTTCTAGGGATCCTTGTAGCTTTAATGATCTGATCCACACAAAAAATATACATTTTCCAGTAGCCAAACATTTTTCTAGTCAAGGACATAACATTGCAAATATGAAAGTTTTAATTTTGAGAGGTAATTTTAAATCACAAAAACAAGCACAGCAAGGCAGGGTCTTTGAATATTATGTTTAATCGGTCGTCCTTGTGTAGGATATGGTGAAGTTTCCTGGCGGTTTTCCTCAGTACCTCAAGCTGTGGGTTGGAGATCACCACCAGAGGAACTCGATGGGTCTCTTCTTTTCCTCTCTATTGGAGTGCTTGACCTCTATGGATCCTTGTGGCTTTAATGAACTGATCCTCAATGCAGGTGGGGCGGCCGCCTTGGTTTATAAATTTCTTTTTTAGATGGTTAAAGTGTTCATCCCTTTCCGCTGGCTTGTAGCAGATACGGTTATATCTGAGGGCTGTAAACAATGGACTTATTAATGTGTTTCGGGTGGAAACTGTCCCATCTGAGGTATGTGGGACGGTCAATCGGTTTCCGATACACCGATGTCTGGAATGAACCATTTAGGATTTTATGGGGGTGTCCAGGACGGTGATTTCTGTTTCTGAGTGCTCCAGTGTAAGGTTTATGGTGGGATGAAATTTGTTGAAATTGTCATGGAATTGTAGAAGTTCATGTCCAGTCTCGGTCCAGATTAATAAAACGTCATCAATGTAGCGGAAGTTCGCCAAGGGCTTGATGGGGCAGGAGGCTGAGAAGTCACTCTCCAGTATAGCTATGGAATGATTGGCATTCTGGGGACATTTTGTATCCATAGCGGTTCTGGAGCGTTGTAAATACAGTTCTTCACCAAAAGAGGAAATGTGTGTGAGGATGAATCTGGTGAGCCTCAGAACTGATCCAGAAGGGATCCCACTGGCGTCAAGAAACAGTCGGCAGGTGGAACGTCCATCCTCGTGTGGGATGTTAGAATAGAAGGATTCCACATCTATGGTGGCTGATGGTACTCTCGGCAAGGGGGCCTATTGTAGATAGCTTATTTATAAGGTCCATCGTGTCCTTTATGTACCTGGCTGTCCTGTATATAGCTGGCAGTCCTGTATATACCTGGCTGTCCTGTATATACCTGGCTGTCCTGCATATACCTGGCTGTCCTGTATATAGCTGGCTGTCCTGTATATACCTGGCTGTCCTGTATATAGCTGGCTGTCCTGTATATACCTGGCTGTCCTGTATATACCTGGCTGTCCTGCATATACCTGGCTGTCCTGTATATAGCTGGCTGTCCTGTATATAGCTGGCTGTCCTGTATATAGCTGGCAGTCCTGTATATACCTGGCTGTCCTGTATATACCTGGCTGTCCTGTATATAGCTGGCTGTCCTGTATATAGCTGGCTGTCCTGTATATACCTGGCTGTCCTGTATATAGCTGGCAGTCCTGTATATACCTGGCTGTCCTGTATATAGCTGGCTGTCCTGTATATACCTGGCTGTCCTGTATATAGCTGGCTGTCCTGTATATACCTGGCTGTCCTGTATATAGCTGGCTGTCCTGTATATAGCTGGCTGTCCTGTATATAGCTGGCAGTCCTGTATATACCTGGCTGTCCTGCATATACCTGGCTGTCCTGTATATAGCTGGCTGTCCTGTATATAGCTGGCTGTCCTGTATATACCTGGCTGTCCTGTATATAGCTGGCAGTCCTGTATATACCTGGCTGTCCTGTATATACCTGGCTGTCCTGCATATACCTGGCTGTCCTGTATATAGCTGGCTGTCCTGTATATAGCTGGCTGTCCTGTATATAGATGGCTGTCCTGTATATACCTGGCTTTCCTGTATATAGCTGGCAGTCCTGTATATAACTGGCTGTCCTGTATATAACTGGCTGTCCTATATATGGATGGCTGTCCTGTATATAGCTGGCTGTCCTGTATATAGATGGCTGTCCTGTATATAGCTGGCTGTCCTGTATATAGCTGGCTGTCCTATATATGGATGGCTGTCCTGTATATAGCTGGCTTTCCTGTATATACCTGGCTGTCCTGTATATACCTGGCTGGCCTGTATATAGCTGGCAGTCCTGTATATACCTGGCTGTCCTGTATATACCTGGCTGTCCTGTATATAGCTGGCTGTCTTGTATATAGCTGGCTGTCCTGTATATAGCTCGCTGTCCTGTATATAGCTGTCTGTCTTGTATATACCTGGCTGTCCTGTATATAGCTGGCTGTCCTGTATATACCTGGCTGTCCTGTATATAGCTGGCAGTCCTGTATATACCTGGCTGTCCTGTATATCGCTGGCTGTCTTGTATATACCTGGCTGTCCTGTATATAGCTGGCAGTCCTGTATATAGCTGGCTGTCCTGTATATACCTGGCTGTCCTGTATATAGCTGGCTGTCCTGTATATAGCTGGCAGTCCTGTATATAGATGGCTGTCCTGTATATACCTGGCTGTCCTGTATATAGCTGGCTGTCCTGTATATACCTGGCTGTCCTGTATATAGCTGGCAGCCCTGTATATAGCTGGCTGTCCTGTATATACCTGGCTGTCCTGTATATAGCTGGCTGTCTTGTATATACCTGGCTGTCCTGTATATAGCTGGCTGTCCTGTATATACCTGGCTGTCCTGTATATAGATGGCTGTCCTGTATATACCTGGCTGTCCTGTATATAGCTGGCTGTCTGTATATACCTGGCTGTCCTGTATATAGATGGCTGTCCTGTATATTAGCTAGCTGTCCTGCATATAGATGGCTGTCCTGTATATACCTGGCTGTCCTGTATATAGCTGGCTGTCTTGTATATACCTGGCTGTCCTGTATATAGCTGGCTGTCCTGTATATACCTGGCTGTCCTGTATATAGATGGCTGTCCTGTATATTACCTGGCTGTCCTGTATATAGCTGGCTGTCTTGTATATACCTGGCTGTCCTGTATATAGATGGCTGTCCTGTATATAGCTAGCTGTCCTGCATATAGATGGCTGTCCTGTATATAATCTGGCTGTCCTGTATATAGCTGGCTGTCCTGTATATAGATGGCTGTCCTGTATATAGTGGCTGTCCTGTATATAGCTGGCTGTCCTGTATATAGCTGGCTGTCCTGTATATAGATAGTTGTCTTCCTTACCAGCGGTTTTAGGCACATTTTCCACCCACACAGAGGGTGTGTATCTGTGGTTTGTTACATAGGACTGCAGGTGACATTTACTATCATTATCTGTACTCAGAGCTTCACTGGGTTATCTGTGGTGTTACATAGGACTGCAGGTGACATCTACTCCATTATCTGTACTCAGAGATATCACTGTGTTTATCTGTGGTGTTACATAGGACTGCAGGTGACATCTACTACATTATCTGTACTCAGAATTCACTGTGTTATCTGTGGTGTTACATAGGACTGCAGGTGACATCTACTCCATTATCTGTACTCAGAGATATCACTGTGTTATCTGTGGTGTTACATAGGACTGCAGGTGACATCTACTACCATTATCTGTACTCAGAGATATCACTGTGTTTATCTGTGGTGTTACATAGACTGCATGGTGACATCTACTCCATTATCTGTACTCAGAGATATCACTGTGTTATCTGTGGTGTTTACATAGGGACTGCAGGTGACATCTACTACCATATCTGTACTCAGGATATCACTGTGTTATCTGTGGTGTTACATAGGACTGCAGGTGACATCTACTACATTATCTGTACTCAGAGATATCACTGTGTTATCTGTGGTGTTACATAGGACTGCAGGTGACATCTTCTTACCTTAACTGTACTCAGAGATATCACTGTGTTATCTGTGGTGTTACATAGGACTGCAGGTGACATCTATCTACTCATTATCTGTACTCAGAGATATCACTGTGTTATCTGTGGTGTTACATAGGACTGCAGGTGACATCTACTACATTATCTGTACTCAGAGATATCACTGTGTTATCTGTGGTGTTTACATAGGACTGCAGGTGACATCTACTACATTATCTGTACTCAGAGATTATCCCTGTGTTATCTGTGGTGTTACATAGGACTGCAGGTGACATCTACTCCATTATCTGTACTCAGAGATATCACTGTGTTATCTGTGGTGTTACATAGGACTGCAGGTGACATCTACTACATTATGTGTACTCAGAGATATCACTGTGTTATCTGTGGTGTTACATAGGACTGCAGGTGACATCTACTACATTATCTGTACTCAGAGATATCACTGTGTTATCGTGTGGTGTTACATAGGACTGCAGGTGACATCTTACTACATCATCTGTACTCAGAGATATCACTGTGTTATCTGTGGTGTTACATAGGACTGCAGGTGACATCTACTACATTATCTGTACTCAGAGATATCACTGTGTTATCTGTGGTGTTACATAGGACTGCAGGTGACATCTTCTACCTTAACTGTACTCAGAGATATCACTGTGTTATTCTGTGGTGTTACATAGGACTGCAGGTGACATCTACTACATTATCTGTACTCAGAGATATCACACTGTGTTATCTGTGGTGTTACATAGGACTGCAGGTGACATCTACTACATTATCTGTACTCAGAGATATCACTGTGTTATCTGTGGTGTTACATAGGACTGCAGGTGACATCTACATACATTATCTGTACTCAGAGATATCCACTGTGTTATCTGTGGTGTTACATAGGACTGCAGGTGACATCTACTACATTATCTGTACTCAGAGATATCACTGTGTTATCTGTGGTGTTACATAGGACTGCAGGTGACATCTACTACATTATCTGTACTCAGAGATATCACTGTGTTATCTGTGGTGTTACATAGGACTGCAGGTGACATCTACTACATTATCTGTACTCAGAGATATCCCTGTGTTATCTGTGGTGTTACATAGGACTGCAGGTGACATCTACTCCATTATCTGTACTCAGAGATATCACTGTGTTATCTGTGGTGTTACATAGGACTGCAGGTGACATCTTCTACATTATCTGTACTCAGAGATATCCCTGTGTTATCTGTGGTGTTACATAGGACTGCAGGTGACATCTACTACATTATCTGTACTCAGAGATATCACTGTGTTATCTGTGGTGTTACATAGGACTGCAGGTGACATCTACTACATTATCTGTACTCAGAGATATCACTGTGTTATCTGTTACATAGGACTGCAGGTGACATATACTACATTATCTGTACTCAGAGATATCACTGTGTTATCTGTGGTGTTACATAGGACTGCAGGTGACATCTACTACATTATCTGTACTCAGAGATATCACTGTGTTATCTGTTACATAGGACTGCAGGTGACATCTACTACATTATCTGTACTCAGAGATATCACTGTGTTATCTGTGGTGTTACATAGGACTGCAGGTGACATCTACTACATTATCTGTACTCAGAGATATCACTGTGTCATCTGTGGTGTTACATAGGACTGCAGGTGACATCTACTACATTATCTGTACTCAGAGATATCACTGTGTTATCTGTGGTGTTACATAGGACTGCAGGTGACATCTACTACATTATCTGTACTCAGAGATATCACTGTGTTATCTGTTACATAGGACTGCAGGTGACATATACTACATTATCTGTACTCAGAGATATCACTGTGTTATCTGTGGTGTTACATAGGACTGCAGGTGACATCTACTACATTATCTGTACTCAGAGATATCACTGTGTTATCTGTTACATAGGACTGCAGGTGACATCTACTACATTATCTGTACTCAGAGATATCACTGTGTTATCTGTGGTGTTACATAGGACTGCAGGTGACATCTACTACATTATCTGTACTCAGAGATATCACTGTGTCATCTGTGGTGTTACATAGGACTGCAGGTGACATCTACTACATTATCTGCACTCAGAGATATCACTGTGTTATCTGTGGTGTTACATAGGACTGCAGGTGACATCTACTACATTATCTGTACTCAGAGATATCACTGTGTTCTCTGTGGTCTTACATAGGACTGCAGGTGACATCTACTACATTATCTGTACTCAGAGATATCACTGTGTTATCTGTGGTGTTACATAGGACTGCAGGTGACATCTACTACATTATCTGTACTCAGAGATATCACTGTGTTATCTGTGGTGTTACATAGGACTGCAGGTGACATCTACTACATTATCTGTACTCAGAGATATCACTGTGTTCTCTGTGGTGTTACATAGGACTGCAGGTGACATCTACTACATTATCTGTACTCAGAGATATCACTGTGTTATCTGTGGTGTTACATAGGACTGCAGGTGACATCTACTACATTATCTGTACTCAGAGATATCACTGTGTTCTCTGTGGTCTTACATAGGACTGCAGGTGACATCTACTACATTATCTGTACTCAGAGATATCACTGTGTTATCTGTGGTGTTACATAGGACTGCAGGTGACGAGCTCGTGTTTCATGTGTGAGGAGGGTCTAGTGATGGGTAGGGTCAGAGGGGGCAGCTGATGTTCCTGCATATTTAATAAGTTACTGTTTAATGATGATCCCTGTGTAGTCAGTGCACCAGGACCTCATCTGACCTTTGATATGGGTTCAGACAGGGCAGAGACGACTCTGGCGCCCCTTCCCCGACAGATGAAGTTTAGGGCCGCGTTCAGACGCCATATTTCACTCTGGTCTATATTTTGTGGCCCCTGATATCATTACAGGTCCAGGAATCAGTGACTTTGCTTCCTACTGATTCCTCTCTGTGGCTCCTCGGGTGTGAAATGCGTCAGTCACGAGGCGGCACACGGTTGCGGCCTCATGTAATGTGCAGTGGTGACCATTAGGGGGCAGAAATCTAAGTGATGATCATTGTCGCCCCTGTGGTAACGTTAGATAAGGAAACTCCCGGTGCTCACAGGTAATTGCAGTCCTGATCTTTTATTCAGACCCGGAACGTTTCGTCCCGTCAGACTGATGTAGAAAACTCGGAAGAAGCCGAAACGTTCAGGGTCTGAATAAAAGATCAAGACTCCAATTACCTGCGAGCGCCGGGAGTTTCCTTATCTCACCACTAGGGGGCAGACTGCGGCTGTGAGAAGGTGTGATGATAGCCGGGCCCCTGACGTCTGCACTGCCCCCTCAGCCAGTCCGGGCTGTGACCCTCGGGGGCGGGACATCCACGTCCATCGTCATCCACACAGGCTGGAACAGAGGTGGTCGGGGAATAACGGGCGTCATCCGCTGCAGCAGTAATCATCATTGCACTGGGAGCCGCGGATCACCAGACTGGATCCACAACCTGCTACATCCTTCCGAGCCGGGCATCGTGGGAGCTCAGGGGCCGTGACACGGTGAGGGCAGAGTTCAGGGGTCGCGACCCCCAACAGAGAAGGTAAAACTGTGCAGAGTAAAGGGAAACTGTCAGGATGATTGCACGGATGGCGGCATCGGTCCCACCCTGTGTCCCCCATAATAACACACTCTCTCTTATCTTACTTTCTGCTCTATGTCTTATTTTCAGGGGATATCTTATTGTTCCATCATCCATTTGAACCCCCCCAATATTCCTATGCAATATTTCGCCCCCGTCTTATTTTAGAGGAAATGGGGCAGTTGAGCAATAGGCGATACATGACCGGCCCATACCCTGCGGAACCAGCACTGATCAGAACCCCGGAGGGGTCTCATGATGATCCCCCCACTCCTGTGAAATGGACTCTATACAGAGTTTACGTGTGCACCTGCAGGTCTCCAGCCTGCCTGCTGTCCTCCAATGTACCTACCTGTCTCCATACCAGCCTGTGCGCGGGTGTTCAGCCTACCTGCCGGTCTCCAGAGCACCTGCTCCGGCACATCCATGAGATTACAGCCCACCTGCCAGTTTCCGGCATGCCAGCCAGTCTTAAGCACACCTGCTGGTCTCCAGCCTCCACCAGTCTGCTAGTCTCTGGCATGTCCGCCTTGTCTCTGGCACGCCCACCAGTCTCGAGAACGCCCGCCAGTGTCCGACACGCATGCTGGTCTCCTGCATGCCCACTGGTCTCTAGCCCCTCCGCCAGTCTCTGGCATGCTCGTCTGTCTCTGGCATGCCCACCTGTCTCGAACACGCCCACCTGTCTCAAGCACACCCACCTGTTTCTGGCATGCCCGCCAGTATCGAGCATGCCTGCCAGTCTCCGGCATGCATGCTGGTCTCCTGCATTCCCACTGGTCTCCAGCCCCTTCAGCAGTCTCTGGCACACTTAGTTGTTTCTGGCACGCCCACCCGTCTCCACCACACCCGTGGTTTCCAGCTCCTCCACCCGTCTCAAGTACACCTGCCTATCTCCGGCATGTCCGCCTTGTCTCTGGTATGCCTGCCGATCTCAAGCACACCCGCCAGTCTCCGACATGTCTGCCTTGTCTCTGGCACGCTCGCCGGTCTTCAGCTTGCCTGCCAGTCTCCAGCATGCATGCTGGTCTTTTGCATGGTCACTGGTCTCCAGTCCGTCCACTGGTCCCTGAAACGTTCCCCTGTCTCTGGCATGCCCACCTGTCTCACGCATACCCACCAGTCTTCGACATGCCCACCTATCTCTGGAACACCCACTGGTTTCCAGCCCCTCCACCAGTGTCGAGCACTCCTGCCATGTCTGCCTTGTCTCTGGCATGCCCCCCAGTCTCCAGCACGCCTGCTGGTCTCCAGCCTCTCCACCGGTCTCTGGGATGCTCGCCTGTCTCCGGCACGCCCACGTGTCTCGCGCATACCCGTCAGTTTCCAGCACACACCTGTATCGGACCGTCCTTTTGACATTAAATACTTTAAATACCACATAACATTTGGCTTCTGGTCTATTTAATGAACATTAGGATGGAGATTTTGCTCATTTACATTGGGGTGCCCCCCAAATGTCTCTGCTATGGCGGAGGTGACTACGGACAGTGTGCGCTATCCTCCACCTACAGTGAGCGCTATCTCCACTCTAGTGCAGATCGCTGTGTGTCTGACTTGGTCCTATAATGTTTGACGTTCCTTCTCTAGGCATACAACTTCTAATGTTGTCAGCATTTTGTTGTCAGGTTCACAAATGATGCCAATCAGGATGTGACATTGTAAAGTGCTTCATCACATCTAGGAGCTGGTACGAGGTGCACATGTGGAGCTGGTGACGGGCACATGTGGAGCTGGTGACGGGCACATGTGGAGCTGGTGACGGGCACATGTGGACCTGGTGACGGGCACATGTGGAGCCTGGTGACGGGCACATGTGGAGCTGGTGACGGGCACATGTGGACCTGGTGACGGGCACATGTGGAGCTGGTGACGGGCACATGTGGACTGGTGACGGGCACATGTGGAGCTGGTGACGGGCACATGTGGAGCTGGTGACGGGCACATGTGGAGCTGGTGACGGGCACATGTGGACCTGGTGACGGGCACATGTGGAGCTGGTGACGGGCACATGTGGACCTGGTGACGGGCACATGTGGAGCTGGTGACGGGCACATGTGGACCTGGTGACGGGCACATGTGGAGCTGGTGACGGGCACATGTGGACCTGGTGACGGGCACATGTGGAGCTGGTGACGGGCACATGTGGACCTGGTGATGGCACCTGCTTGTGGCTTTGTCTCCTGCCACCATTAAGGCTTCTGACATTGCTTCACTCCAGTTTCCCGGTCATTTATTGGGCGACACATTCGGCCGGATTCTCTACAATCTCGTCCTCGGCCTCGGGGTTCAGCGTCTTCTTCTGCTCAATTTCCACCTGATCATAGAAAGGAAGAATCAGTATAAACCTGCGACCATCCACTGAGAAGTCAATAAATGGGGGCCAGAGTGGGCAGGTTTTTGTGGGCCCCAGGCAAAAGAGTCTGTCTCCCCTCTCTGTGCCTGTCTCCCCTCTGTGTCTCCCCTCCCTGTGCGCTGGCTTTCTCCTCGCTGTGTGCTGTCTCTCTCTCCTCTGTGCTCTGTCTCCCCAGCCCTGGTGCACTGTGTCTCTCCACAGTACGCTGGCTCTCCCCCGTCTCCTTCCTGTGTGCTTTATATCTGTCACCCCTGATAGCTGTGGGACTCTGGGTGCTGTGTATTTGCCCCTGATACCTGCACCACAGGTATAGTGACACTGCAGCTGGTTGCCAGCAGTCGGACACAGCGCTCAGCACCTGCTGCACAGGTTAGTGGGGGACAACGTATAGGGGGCCCCCTATCAGGGGCAAATACACAGCACCCAAGGACCCACAGTTATCAGGCAGAGGAAGAGGGAAGAAGCAGTGCAAGCCCAGGGGACACCAAGCAGACTGGATGATGTCCCAGACAGTGAGTGGGCCCCCCAGCAATCCAGGGCCCTGGCACTTGCTCGGGTGCTGATGCTAGCCTTGGCAGTGGGCACAGAAACGAGACAGAAATGTCACCAGTTATATATTACTAGACTGGATCAGGTTCTTATGACTCCTAGCCGGTCAATAATTGCCACATAATGTGGTGGTTTCAGGTTTCAGCGTGGTCTTACCTTGTAGTAGTAATGAGCCGAGTAGTTCACCCACTTCTTGATTTCTGTCCGTTCCTCTACAGAAATAGATCTCACTGCGGTCTTGGAGGCAGATGCTGCCGGCATCGAAAATTCCACCTCCACGTACTTGGCGAAGATTGAGGGCACCTCCCTGTCTGAGCCCAACTCCAGGTGGCAGTAGAAGCAATGTGGGTGACCCCATCCTAGGAGAGACCAAACCCGTGTCAAACATTACTGGGACTCGCTGCTCTCGAGAGCTGCTGGATCCATCTTATCTATAAAAGTGTGAAAAATTCTCACATCTTGGACCAAAACATTGTGTACCTGCATGGAATCATTTCAAGTTTATTCTTATGTTTGGAGTGTGACCTCTTGTTCTATTCAGCTAAAAGGCGGTTACTATATTGTAATCATCCCTAGATCTAGAGTGATACTAACACCAGAGAACCACAGCCAACTCTCCTCATAAATGCCACCAACCCCAGTGACCCACCAACACCGGGATGCCACAAAATCTTGAGATCCAACAACCCAACCTAAGGGTCACCAACTTTGAAGAGTAATCCACTCTGGAGAGCCACTAAAATGAACCACTAGAACACACCAACTTGGACCCTCTACCCTGAAAGACAATAACTCTAGAGATAACTAAAACAGAGCCATCAATCCCTAGGATTCAGTCATTTAAGAAGCCGCCAGAACTAACCTCTGAGAGCCAGCGACTCCCGAGATTCATCAGTTCCAGACAGTGGTGTAATTGAAGTTTACGGGCCCCGATGCAAAAGCCGCCAAGTATTGCAAATCTTCAATAGCACTAGTCTTTCTTTAGGCTAAATGGACTTTTGGGGCCCTCTAGGCTCCAGGGCCCGGGTGCGATTGCAACTCCTGCACCTGTTGTAGTTATGCCCCTGGCTCCAGACATGCAACAGTTGAGAGCCACCAACACCTAGATGCCAAAAAAACCTTGAGTCAACATCTCCACCCTAAGGGTACCTTTACACGCGGCTACATTTCTAGGGTGGCTACAGGTAACTTACTGGTTGCAGTGAAATCATGGAGAGATTATTCCATTTGTACACAGCAACAAGATAGAACCTTGTCTTCATGATTTCACTGCAACCAGTAAGTTACCTGTAGCCACCCTAGAAATGTAGCCGCGTGTAAAGGTACCCTAAGAGCCACCAACTTTGAAAAGTCACCAACTCTAGAGACTATTGACAGACACAAACTTTGAGAGCCTCCTCTGTCCTGAGAGACACAAACTCTAGAAAGCCACTAAGACGGAGCCATCGATCCCTTGGATTTAGCAATTCAAGAAGCCACCAGAACCTCTGAGAGCCGCCAACTCCAGATGTGCAACAATTTTTGAGAGCTACCAACTCTTGAGAGCCATCAAATTCAAAGCGCTAGCAACACCAGCCTTCGAAAGCCACTAACCCTTGAGAGCCACCATTACAAAAGGAGCCAACAACTCCAGAGAGCCACAGTCAACTTTTCTTGAGAGCTACTAACTCCTGGGACTTATTAAGGCCAGAAGCCACAAACTCCGAGAACCCTCAACTCCAGAAAGACTCTTACCCCGAAGACTCCACAGCTCTTGAAAGAAGTCAAAGTCTAGAGCCTGAACTGTTCCCCATAGTGATGTAAGAGGAATCTAATCTAGCGGCGGGTTCTCCGAGGCTTGAAAGATACATCTTATATATAAAACCCGAAGGCCACTTCCGGAAAAGGCCACGCCCACTTCCGTGATGGTCTTCGCCCAGGCTCATCCAGTGCACTGTAGCCAGGCTGCCCCCGGCTACAGGCACCGGCACACGGAACGTTCCGATCTCGAAAGTTCCGTGTGCCCTCCAATCACTCCCTCAACCCTCTGCCCTCCAGCCAGTAGCTACATACCGGGGGGGGCAGGGGGGCCCATTGCCCGCAACCTCGGAGGGCCACACACACCCTGGGGGTACCCGTGCTCCCTGCCGTGTGTCTGGAGAGGAGGGAGGGCGGGACTTCCTCTCCTGCAGCTCTGCCCGCCCCTCCTCTCCTCCTACACCCGACGCCCGGCCACCGGTAAGTCTGCAGCCATACACGCTGCTCTGCCCTCCAGCCTGTGTGCCCCCACTGCCCTCTGCCCTCCAGCCTGTGTGCCCCCACTGCCCTCTGCCCTCCAGCCTGTGTGCCCCCACTGCCCTCTGCCCTCCAGCCTGTGTGCCCCCACTGCCCTCTGCCCTCCAGCCTGTGTGCCCCCACTGCCCTCTGCCCACCAGCCTGTGTGCCCCACTGCCCTCTGCCCTCCAGCCTGTGTGCCCCCACTGCCCTCTGCCCTCCAGCCTGTGTGCCCCCACTGCCCTCTGCCCTCCAGCCTGTGTGCCCCCACTGCCCTCTGCCCTCCAGCCTGTGTGCCTCCCTCTGACCCCTCCAGCCTCTCTGCCTCCCTCTTACCCCTCCAGCCTGTGTGCCTCCCTCTGACCCCTCCAGCCTGTGTGCCTCCCTCTGACCCCTCCAGCCTGTGTGCCTCCCTCTGACCCCTCCAGCCTGTGTGCCTCCCTATGACCCCTCCAGCCTCTGTGCCTCCCTCTGACCCCTCCAGCCTCTGTGCCTCCCTATGACCCCTCCAGCCTGTGTGCCTCCCTCTGACCTCTCCACCCTGTGTGCCTCCCTCTGACCCCTCCAGCCTGTGTGCCTCCCTATGACCCCTCCAGCCTGTGTGCCTCCCTATGACCCCTCCAGCCTGTGTGCCTCCCTATGACCCCTCCAGCCTCTGTGCCTCCCTCTGACCCCTCCAGCCTCTGTGCCTCCCTCTGACCCCTCCAGCCTCTGTGCCTCCCTCTGACCCCTCCAGCCTCTGTGCCTCCCTCTGACCCTCCAGCCTCTGTGTGCCTCCCTCTGACCCTCCAGCCTCTGTGTGCCTCCCTCTGACCCCTCCAGCCTGTGTGCCTCCCTCTGACCCCTCCAGCCTCTGTGTGCCTCCCTCTGACCCCTCCAGCCTGTGTGCCTCCCTCTGACCCCTCCAGCCTGTGTGCCTCCCTCTGACCCCTCCAGCCTGTGTGCCTCCCTCTGACCCCTCCAGCCTGTGTGCCTCCCTCTGACCCCTCCAGCCGTCCTCCTGCCCCTCCAGCCGTCCTCTGCCCCCTCCAGCCGTCCTCTGCCCCTCCAGCCTCCAGCCGTCCTCTGCCTCTCCAGCCTCCAGCCGTCCTCTGCCCTCTCCAGCCTCCAGCCGTCCTCTGCCCTCTCCAGCCTCCAGCCGTCCTCTGCCCTCTCCAGCCTCCAGCCGTCCTCTGCCGCCTCCAGCCGTCCTCTGCCGCCTCCAGCCGTCCCCTGCCGCCTTCAGCCGTCCCCTGCCACCTTCAGCCGTCCCTGCCGCCTTCAGCCGTCCCCTGCCCCCTACAGACCTCCTCTGCCCCCTCCAGCCTACAGCCCTCCTCTGCCCCCTCCAGCCTACAGCCCTCCTCAGCCCCCTCCAGCCCTCCTCTGCCCCCTCCAGCCCTCCTCTGCCCCCTCCAGCCTACAGCCCTCCTCTGCCCCCTCCAGCCTACAGCCCTCCTCTGCCCCCTCCAGCCCTCCTCTGCCCTCTCCAGCCCTCCTCTGACCCCTCCAGCCGTCCTCTGACCCCTCCAGCCGTCCTCTGCCCCCTCCAGCCGTCCTCTGCCCCCTCCAGCCGTCCTCTGCCCCCTCCAGCCGTCCTCTGCCCTCTCCAGCCGTCCTCTGCCCTCTCCAGCCTCCAGCCGTCCTCTGCCGGCTCCAGCCTCCAGCCGTCCCCTGCCCTCTCCAGTCGTCCGGGGGTGGCCACATGTTGACTCAGGATCAAGGCGCCGGAGAAGACGCAGGGTCGGTGCTAAGTATAGCGGAGTGTGTGTGTGTATGTGTGTTTATGCGCTGACCACTCTGCCCACGCCGCTGCGCTGACCACTCTGCCCACGCCGCTGCGCTGACCACTCTGCCCACGCCGCTGCGCTGACCACTCTGCCCACGCCGCTGCGCTGACTAATCTCAGCGCGCGCAGTGCTAGACACTGAGCCACCATATACTCTGCTACCCACAGAGCCGCCTGTATACACACAATTAATTTCACCGCACTACCCTAACTATTAGTAAATAAACTATACATGGATTCTAGACTACCCGATTCTTTAGAATTGGGCTGCCATCTAGTTTATATATATTTACACACACTCAGAACACATGGAATATATTGGTCTAATATGAGACTTTGTCACTGTGTGATGGACACTTGTTCCCACCTGAGTTTTTGTCAGGAAGTCTGCTGATCCTCCATACGATGGCATTATAGGCGTGTTCATACTTTGCAGTTCCCAGTGTAACTCTCATAGCCGGTTCTGAACCCGAGACGCTGGGTGACCCGAAACTGGCCTCCCTATTGACTTTGGCCTTCAGTGACCTCTCCCCAAGTACGCCGTCTCTTCTGAAATAGTTCACCCACTCTGACGGCACTGGGTGTCGGATAGTGACATTTTCACAGGGGACCTGGGATAGACTGTCTCTGTTGGAGGAGAAGCCAGTAGACATGACCACCCAACTCTGAAGCTCAACCTCGGCTCCGCGAACACAGGCCATAGTCCTGAGCGTGAAGGGCAGAGTCTTTTCTGTAAACACAGTCCGGAATCTCATTAACTCAAACCTGCAGGCGTCAAGTGGGGTAAACAGCAGAGTTCTGGAGCTGGGAAGACGTCCTCATCTACCGATGAATGGAACTGGCAGTCGTGTAGTCTCACCCACTTGGTGGTTGTAGTTGGCATGATATCGTGCCTGGAGACCACTTCATTGCCTTTGATGAGGACGTCGTTAAGTCCTATCCTGCAGTCAACCATCCCTGAGATGAAGCTGAGAACGTGGACGTGGGTGACCACGGAGCACTGAAGGAGCCGGTTGTCCTTCTTGGCCAGGATTCCGCGAAACTCATCTCTGACGTCTACGGTGATCTCCTCCTCGATGTAGTTCTGGTGCATGGTGCTGAGGTCCACGGTGGCCGGAAGATGGAACAAGACGTCTTGTACGGTGGAGATGAAGCTTATAAAGTCTGTATAGTCGCCTGTTCCCAGCTTTATCACCTGCTCCCTCTCTCCGGTGTGCGTGACCAGCGGCATCGGCTGATACTTGCGTTTCTCCCGGTAGGACACCCGGTCGATGCGGATGGTGTGAATCCTCCCACTCTCGTCATAGTTCTGGAGCTTCGGATCCGACATCTCGTGATTGACCTCCAGTTTAAATTCCCGGAAGGGTTTTTCCAAACCCTTCTCGTAGAACAGTTGCAGGAACCCGGCTTCGTTGACCTTCACGTAGATGGGACCCCAGTGTCTAGAAGACATGATGTTCTTCTTCTCGGGGATTCTCAGCAGCATCGGCCATCCTTCCTTCTGCTGAGGCTTCGCGAAAGATAAAGAAGGGCCTATAGGGTCATCCTCTTTCAGGGGGTCGTCTGGTAGGGAGGGACTCCCGGGAGAATCTGGGTCCTCTATCTGGATCTGCTTGAGTTGCTCTACCACGTCGGCTTGTAGGACCTTCTTCCGGTAATCTTCAAACTGCTCCGTGTCCAGTTCTTCCGCAAGGATGGAGATGGAGTTTCTTTGGCTGGACCCCGGCCCCCCGCTGGACACTGAGGAGTGCTGAGAGCGCCTCTCCTGCTCCTCAAAGAAGGAGCTGAATGGATTAATAGGGGACGGCTGGACGTCCTTCAAGGCCTCGTCAAGAAAAGGATTGGGAGCCTTGGGAGGAGCGGCATTTAACGAGAGCTGTCTGTGCAACGTGGAGAAGTCAAGTCTCTGAGTCCGGGAGAGGTCCACCAGCGAGCTCTTGGGGCGCTCTCTCTTTTTTAAGGCTCTGACGTTCCTCACGTTGCTGTCGGGGGTCGCGGGGGATTGTTGACTCTCTGTAGGTTTACAGGGAGAATCATTAGGGCTGGGTGATATAACCTCATCTTCAAAGGTGACCCAACTGGGGAATCGAGTGCTTGTGCAGGAGTCCGGATGACCATTGACGGTGTCGGGCCAGTTTACAGACTCCATGCCTAGGTCTTCATCTTCTTGGAAAGACAAATTATCTGCAAGAAGAGCAGAAACCATAATTGTTAATGTTATTGTGGATATCTCTAATGTCTGAGGGATAGTAGAGGGGTCACCGGTGTAGGAAGAACCAGAGAGGAAATACAGCAAAGATCAGACAACCTACAACTATTGGTCAATTCATAAAGGAAAAGGAAGTGTATCCCCCTAGTGGTGACTGCAGACAGGATCTTATCATGTATCTCTGTGTACAGGGAGCTCCCCCTAGTGGTGACTGCAGACAGAATCTTATCATGTATCTCTATACAGGGAGCTCCCCCTAGTGGTGACTGCAGACAGGATCTTATCATGTATCTCTGTGTACAGGGAGCTCCCCCTAGTGGTGACTGCAGACAGAATCTTATCATGTATCTCTATACAGGGAGCTCCCCCTAGTGGTGACTGCAGACAGGATCTTATCATGTATCTCTGTATACAGGGAGCTCCCCCTAGTGGTGACTGCAGACAGAATCTTATCATGTATCTCTATACAGGGAGCTCCCCCTAGTGGTGACTGCAGACAGGATCTTATCATGTATCTCTGTGTACAGGGAGCTCCCCCTAGTGGTGACTGCAGACAGAATCTTATCATGTATCTCTATACAGGGAGCTCCCCCTAGTGGTGACTGCAGACAGGATCTTATCATGTATCTCTGTATACAGGGAGCTCCCCCTAGTGGTGACTGCAGACAGGATCTTATCATGTATCTCTATACAGGGAGCTCCCCCTAGTGGTGACTGCAGACAGGATCTTATCATGTATCTCTGTGTACAGGGAGCTCCCCTAGTGGTGACTGCAGACAGAATCTTATCATGTATCTCTATACAGGGAGCTCCCCCTAGTGGTGACTGCAGACAGGATCTTATCATGTATCTCTGTGTACAGGGAGCTCCCCCTAGTGGTGACTGCAGACAGAATCTTATCATGTATCTCTATACAGGGAGCTCCCCCTAGTGGTGACTGCAGACAGGATCTTATCATGTATCTCTGTATACAGGGAGCTCCCCCTAGTGGTGACTGCAGACAGGATCTTATCATGTATCTCTGTATACAGGGAGCTCCCCCTAGTGGTGACTGCAGACAGGATCTTATCATGTATCTCTGTATACAGGGAGCTCCCCCTAGTGGTGGCTGCAGACAGGATCTTATCATGTATTTCTGTATACAGGGAGCTCCTCCTAGTGGTGACTGCATACAGGATCTTATCATGTATCTCTGTATATAGGGAGCTCCCCCTAGTGGTGACTGCAGACAGGATGTTATCATGTATCTCTGTATACAGGGAGCTCCCCCTAGTGGTGACTGCAGACAGGATCTTATCATGTATCTCTGTATACAGGGAGCTCCCCCTAGTGGTGGCTGCAGACAGGATCTTATCATGTATCTCTGTATACAGGGAGCTCCTTCTAGTGGTGACTGCATACAGGATCTTATCATGTATCTCTGTATACAGGGAGCTCCCCCTAGTGGTGGCTGCAGACAGGATCTTATCATGTATCTCTGTATACAGGGAGCTCCCCCTAGTGGTGGCTGCAGACAGGATCTTATCATGTATCTCTGTATACAGGGAGCTCCTCCTAGTGGTGACTGAATACAGGATCTTATCATGTATCTCTGTATATAGGGAGCTCCCCCTAGTGGTGACTGCAGACAGGATCTTATCATGTATCTCTGTATACAGGGAGCTCCCCCTAGTGGTGACTGCAGACAGGATCTTATCATGTATCTCTGTATACAGGGAGCTCCCCCTAGTGGTGACTGCAGACAGGATCTTATCATGTATCTCTGTATACAGGGAGCTCCTCCTAGTGGTGACTGCATACAGGATCTTATCATGTATCTCTGTATACAGGGAGCTCCCCCTAGTGGTGGCTGCAGACAGGATCTTATCATGTATCTCTGTATACAGGGAGCTCCCCCTAGTGGTGGCTGCAGACAGGATCTTATCATGTATCTCTGTATACAGGGAGCTCCTACTAGTGGTGACTGCATACAGGATCTTATCATGTATCTCTGTATATAGGGAGCTCCCCCTAGTGGTGACTGCAGACAGGATCTTATCATGTATCTCTGTATACAGGGAGCTCCCCCTAGTGGTGACTGCAGACAGGATCTTATCATGTATCTCTGTATACAGGGAGCTCCCCCTAGTGGTTACTGCAGACAGGATGTTATCATGTATCTCTGTATACAGGGAGCTCCCCCTAGTGGTGTCTGCAGACAGGATCTTATCATGTATCTCTGTATACATTGAGCTCCCCCTAGTGGTGTCTGCAGACAGGATCTTGTCATGTATCTCTGTATACAGGTTGCTCCCCCTAGTGGTGACTGCAGACAGAATCTTATGTATCTCTGTATACAGGGAGCTCCCCCTAGTGGTGGTTATTAGAACACTTGGTTTAGATGCTATTACTGACACTTTCTATACGGCTCAGCTTGTCTCCATATCACGAGCGTTCAGAGCTCGGGGTGTCGGAGACTTTGGGATGAACATTTCCTGTAATTTTGAGGAAATGATCTTGGTATCACGATGTTCCCGTCTGAGGGCAGATGGAGTAAACAGGACGTTGGTTCCCAGAATTTGTCCATCTGCAGCCGGAGCCGCGACCTCTGCAGTGACAGGAGCCGGAGTGTGAGCGCAGATAAGGGGCCCCGGGGTCACCGGTCCGGAAGGATGACACCATCATGGGGCTTCCTAAATGAATTCTGAATAAATGTAACTTGGAAAAAGACCAGAGACCGATCTGACGTCTCTCAGCGACACGTGAGGCTGCGGCCCCCGACCCGTCCTACATAATAAAGGACTCAACGCGGGTAATAGCCAAGGGGGCAGAGTCAGGACCGCCCAAAGCGACCAATCACACTGCAGCTTTATCAGAAGCAAAATGTAGCATCAAAACTGCACTCTACTTGGCTGTTGTATCTAATCCTCTCCTGTGTGATACTGTCTGCTTGGCTGTTGTATCTAATCCTATCCTGTGTGATACTGTCTGCTGAGCTGTGTATCTAATCCTATCCTGTGTGATACTGTCTGCTGAGCTGTGTATCTAATCCTATCCTGTGTGATACTGTGTGCTGAGCTGTGTATCTAATCCTGTCCTGTGTGATACTGTCTGCTTGGCTGTTGTATCTAATCCTATCCTGTGTGATACTGTCTGCTGAGCTGTGTATCTAATCCTATCCTGTGTGATACTGTCTGCTGAGCCGTGTATCTAATCCTGTCCTGTGTGATACTGTCTGCTGAGCTGTGTATCTAATCCTCTTCTGTGTGATACTGTCTGCTGAGCTGTGTATCTAATCCTATCCTGTGTGATACTGTCTGCTGAGCTGTGTATCTAATCCTATCCTGTGTGATACTGTCTGCTGAGCTGTGTATCTAATCCTGTCCTGTGTGATACTGTCTGCTGAGCTGTGTATCTAATCCTATCCTGTGTGATACTGTCTGCTGAGCTGTATATCTAATCCTATACTGTGTGATACTGTCTGCTGAGCCGTGTATCTAATCCTAACCTGTGTGATACTGTCTGCTGAGCCGTGTATCTAATCCTATCCTGTGTGATACTGTCTGCTGAGCTGTGTATCTAATCCTCTCCTGTGTGATACTGTCTGCTGAGCTGTGTATCTAATCCTATACTGTGTGATACTGTCTGCTGAGCCGTGTATCTAATCCTATCCTGTGTGATACTGTCTGCTGAGCTGTGTATCTAATCCTATCCTGTGTGATACTGTCTGCTGAGCTGTGTATCTAATCCTATACTGTGTGATACTGTCTGCTGAGCCGTGTATCTAATCCTAACCTGTGTGATACTGTCCGCTGAGCCGTGTATCTAATTCTATCCTGTGTGATACTGTCTGCTGAGCTGTGTATCTAATCCTCTCCTGTGTGATACAGTCTGCTGAGCTGTGTATCTAATCCTATCCTGTGTGATACTGTCTGCTGAGCCGTGTATCTAATCCTATCCTGTGTGATACTGTCTGCTGAGCTGTGTATCTACTCCTATCTGTGTGATACTGTCTGCTGAGCCGTGTATCTAATCCTATCCTGTGTGATACTGTCTGCTGAGCTGTGTATCTAATCCTCTCCTGTGTGATACTGTCTGCTGAGCTGTGTATCTAATCCTATCCTGTGTAATACTGTCTGCTGAGCTGTGTATCTAATCCTCTCCTGTGTGATACTGTCTGCTGAGCAGTGTATCTAATCCTATCCTGTGTGATACTGTCTGCTGAGCTGTGTATCTAATCCTATCCTGTGTGACACTGTCTGCTGAGCTGTGTATCTAATCCTATCCTGTGTGATACTGTCTGCTGAGCTGTGTATCTAATCCTATTTTGATGACTGTTGGTTCAGGGATCCTTGGCGGCCGCAGATCAGCACCACAAGCCAAAGAAGATCCCTGAAATGGATCTGATAATCTACTGGTCAGATGTAGCTCCACTCTGTATATACAGTGCAGGGCTGCGCACTACATAAGACTGGCTGATAGCAGAGACTGCAGCGGGCGGGGGCTCTCCGGCATCTGGCAGCTCCTGGTTGGTCTCCTTCCCCCTCTGGCGACTCAGTGGCCACGTGCGGCGGTCGTCACATTCATTCTCTGCTCCATATTGCGGTTTACATCTGATCGCGGTCATTAGTGGTGGCGCCGTGTGTGGAGCAGATGTGACGGATCCACTGATAGAACGGAAATTAGTGCGGTTTGTAGACGGGATCCAGATTGTATAATCCTGGCATCTCACACCCTGGCGTTAACCTCTTATTGACACGTCCCCCCCATCCCACAGATGTCAGGGTGGACCCCGGCCAAAGGCCAGAAAATGCTTCACATTGTGACCCTGGGAAGCTGCGGAGCCTCATCGGGGGCTCCGGTGCCTCATCAGGGGCCCCAGGAAGCTGCGGTGCCTCATCGGGGGCTCCGGTGCCTCATCAGGGGCCCCAGGAAGCTGCGGAGCCTCATCGGGGGCTCCGGGAATCTGCGGTGCCTCATCTGGGGCCCCAGGAAGCTGTGGTGCCTCATCTGGGGCCCCAGGAAGCTGCGGTGCCTCATCGGGGGCTCCGGTGCCTCATCAGGGGCCCCAGGAAGCTGCGGAGCCTCATCGGGGGCTCCGGGAATCTGCGGTGCCTCATCTGGGGCCCCAGGAATCTGCGGTGCCTCATCTGGGGCACCGGGAAGCTGCGGTGCCTCATCAGGAGCTCCGGGAATCTGCGGTGCCTCATCTGGGGCACCGGGAAGCTGCGGTGCCTCATCAGGAGCTCCGGGAAGCTGCGGTGCCTCATCTGGGGCTCCGGGAATCTGCAGTGCCTCATCGGGGGCTACGGGAAGCTGCGGTGCCTCATCGGGGGCCCCGGGAAGCTGCGGTGCCTCATCTGGGGCTCCGGGAAGCTGCGGTGCCTCATCGGGGGCTACAGGCAGCTGCGGTGCCTCATCGGGGGCTACGGGAAGCTGCGGTGCCTCATCGGGGGCTACGGGAAGCTGCGGTGCCTCATCGGCTATATACATATGTATAGCGGCGATCAGGGGCGGCACTACAATAGGCACAGGGGCTGCAATCACACCCGAGCCCTGGAGCCTCGGGGCCCTAACATGTAAAGACCAATAATTGGGGGCCCTGTTGGACCTCTTGCTGTGGAGCCCATGAGCTTCAAGTTACTCCACAGGTGCCGAGATCCCAAAAAAGCTCAAAAAGTGAATTGCAAGACCGAAGGGCAGATAGTGGCATCTGCGCAAACCATAAACTGGACCGAAACCAGGTCACATGACAGAAAAAGTCCAGACCCACCCCCACTGACACACTGTGACGAATCCTCAGCAGCTCCACCATAAGTCGTCCTTCTATCGCCACTGACAGTGGTATTATAGGGGGCACTTATTTATTCTAGCCAGGATATTCTGCCCCAGGAGGGGGCACCTTCCTCTTCCCATAACTGTATATGTAGATGTGGCGTCCCTGAGGGTGCAGTCGCCACAGAGGTACTGCATCTCAGCCAGAGGTGTGGTACCCCACTTAGGTAAGGAGGGGCACTACCCGGTACCCACAAACTAGCATCTAACACCACACCTCTCCAGGCCAGGGGATCTGGGCCCCATCTCAGGCTGGAGGGGGAACTAGGGTGTGGGTGGAGGAAGTAGATAAGAGAAGCACCCCAGGAAGTAGAGAGATGTGAAAGGCCCCTCAGTCAGTTAGTGAAGAGTTGAAGAGAGATGTCCTGGGGAGAGGAGCAGAGAGGAGCTTGTCCCAGGCAGGAGAGGAGAGACACAGGAGCCGGTGAGGGGCTCCAGAGACAGAGAAGGGGTCCTAGGGGTATGGGAAGTGAGGGATCCACCCATGACGCCTGAATCCACGCCGCCCATAGTCAGGTGGAGGGACCAGGTCGTAGTGGGGACCAGCCCCAGACTACTGGAGAGACTATGGGACTCAACTAGCCAACCGGAGGCTGCGGTATCTTCATGTGCACTATTGTCACCTGGAGAACTGTCAGGACTGTGTGAAGACTGCACCCTGCTGTGTCCTCACACCTGCCCTGTGCTACATCAGTAACATCATCTAATAGACTTTATAACTGCCCTGGGGCCTCGCTCTACCCGTGGAGAGTGTGTGTCACCCACCGCCCCTGAGGATCTGAACCGCAGCGTCGGACATCCAATTGCCGAATACCATGGGTGACATCACAAATTAATTCCCCATATAAACTTCCACCATTTTTATGACACAGAGAGGGCCATGGAGCCGGGTCACGCCACCGTGACATCCCCAGAAAGAACTCTTCAGCCCGGCTCTAAGTACCCTATTGCCCTGGTGTTGGGCGTGTCATAGAGTCGCCCCGTAATCCCAGTGATAACAGCAGCAGTCACACAGCGTCCCCAGGGGACAGATCAGGGGGCGGATTGGGGGGACAGATCGGGGGGACAGATCAGGGGGCGGATCGGGGGGACAGATCAGGGGGCGGATCGGGGGGGACAGATCAGGGGGCGGATCGGGGGGGACAGATCAGGGGGCGGATCGGGGGGGACAGATCAGGGGGCGGATCGGGGGGACAGATCAGGGGGCGGATCGGGGGGACAGATCAGGGGGCGGATCGGGGGGACAGATCAGGGGGCGGATCGGGGGGACAGATCAGGGGGCGGATCGGGGGGACAGATCAGGGGGCGGATCGGGGGGACAGATCAGGGGGCGGATCGGGGGGACAGATCAGGGGGCGGATCGGGAGACAGATCAGTGGGTGGATCGGGGGACAGATCAGGGGGCGGATTGGGAGACAGATCAGTGGGTGGATCGGGGGACAGATCAGGGGGCGGATCAGGGGATGGATTGGGGGGTGGATCAGGGGACAGATCAGGGGGCGGATCGGGGGACAGATCAGGGGGCGGATCAGGGGATGGATTGGGGGGTGGATCAGGGGACAGATCAGGGGGTGGATTAGGGGACAGATCAGGGGGTGGATTAGGGGACAGATCGGGGGGCAGATCGGGGGACAGATCAGGGGGCAGATCAGGGGGCGGATCAGGGGATGGATTGGGGGGTGGATCAGGGGACAGATCAGGGGTAGGGTCCTGTGGGGGCCATTAATATACTAATATTATATATGCACATGTTATGAGTCCAGGCGAGTCATCATAAGCAGCCAAACGTTCTGACCCTGAATGCCCTCAGCAGAACGCAGCAGGCCCCAATGATGAAGGCTACACAAGAGCATAATGCAGCAATCACTCTCCACCTGCCTAACATGGGGGAGGTGATTGCTGCTATTTTGTCTGCACATAGATGAGGTTTCCATAGGGCGTCAGTCACACAGGTACGTGGTGCACAGCGTCTGTATACACCCATACACCCACATCAGGGGTCCTCACGCTTACAAGCCCTGACATCCCTGGGACAGAGTCCCCTTTTGCGCAGTTTCCTGACATTGGTCCTTGCAGTGATTCAGTCTCGGGCTCCTGCACATTTCCATGTCTGCAGGGTGCACAGGACGCCCCGGTGACGACGACGCCCCAGGTGAGAGTTTTGGTTGGAAACCGCCCACGAGGCTCCGAGTCTGAACACGCCCGAGATTCACTAGGTGAAGGCTGCGACTCCAGAGCTGAAATCACTCATTGTTCCAGCAAGGTCTGAAGTCTGACAATATTAACTCTTTACATGCTGTAATATTGTGGAGACAGAACTACAGGCTGAACGATCAAGGAGAAAAGCGGCAAACGAGAAGCGTCACCGCGAGGTGAACAGTCCTCAGGGATGATGGACGTCCATCAATCTCTGGACTCTACAGAATCAGAGCCTTCATCACATCCACAGGTGGAACCTGTCCTTATACTTCACAGCTGAGGGTTTGCTATAATTGATCCAGGATTGACTAGATGCAATTGAGACAAACCCTCAGCTGTGACAGATGTTGAGTCAGGACAATGTTTTCAGGTTCTGGAAGTGACGTCAGTTCTCATTCACCGCCGGCAGCAGAGCTATGGAGGACAGAGAATGGACAAACAATGCAGAAAGGACGGGGTTAATTCATGGAAATCGTCCTCAGCCACAGAAAGGTCACAAACTGCAAATGTCCGAGGCCCCCGAGATGGCACAATGGGGCAGTGTGTGCCCACAGATGGCACCAAACCCACATCTACACTGTGCACACCCTGCTCGCCGGACAGCGTGCCCAACCTGACAGACCCCAAAGAAATACCCCCCCTTGTGTCCACCTTGTACCGATACCCCCAGGGTCCTCCCAAGTAGTTAGTAGTTCCCCCCCCTCACATTCCCCACTCCCTCACAGTAGTTATAAACCCCCAGGTCCCCTCACTCCAGTAGTTATAACCCCCCAGGGTCCTCCTCACAGTAGTTATAACCCCCCAGGCTCCACCTCAAGTAGTTATAACCCCCGCTCCTCCTCACAGTAGTTATAACCCCCCAGGTCCCTCACAGTAGTTATAACCCCCAGGGTCCTCTTCACAGTAGTTATAACCCCACCATCCTCCTCACAGTAGTTATAACCCCCAGCATCCTCCTCACAGTAGTTATAACCCCCACCATCCTCCTCACAGTAGTTATAACCCCCGCATCCTCCTCACAGTAGTTATAACCCCCAGCATCCTCCTCACAGTAGTTATAACCCCCCCGTCCTCCCACAGTAGTTATAAACCCCCAGGTCCTCCTCACAGTAGTTATAACCCCCAGGGTCCTCCTCACAGTAGTTATAACCCCCCAGTCCTCCCGCAGTAGTTATAACCCCCGCCGTCCTCCTCACAGTAGTTATAACCCCCCAGGTCCTCCCCAGTATTATAACCCCCCAGCTCTCACAGTAGTTATAACCCCACCTCCTCACAGTAGTTATAACCCCCCAGGTCCTCCTCACAGTAGTTATAACCCCCAGGTCCTCCTCACAGTAGTTATAACCCCCGCCGTCCTCCTCACAGTAGTTATAACCCCCCCTGTCCTCCTCACAGTAGTTATAACCCCCCGCAGTCCTCCTCACAGTAGTTATAACCCCCCAGCATCTCCCCAGTAGTTAAACCCCCAGCTCCTCCTCACAGTATTATAACCCCCAGCGTCCTCCCCGCAGTAGTTATAACCCCCCACATCCTCTTCACAGTAGTTATAACCCCCCGGTATCCCACAGTAGTTTTAACCCCCCAGCGTCCTCCCGCAGTAGTTATAACCCCGCGTCCTCCTCGCAATAGTTATAACTCCCGCATCCTCCTCCAGTAGTTGTAGCCTACCTGGAAAGCTGTGCGCTATAGTATGTAGCGACCGGACCCTCCTCGAGTAGTTGGAGCCCACGTGGGACTCCTACTGCAGGGAGTTTATAACCCATGTTGTCCTGCTGCGTAGTATACTGTGTTCCACCTGACATCACTCTGAGTAGGATTGGTAGACCCCGCGTTCCTCCTCACATAGTTGTAGCCCTCTGCGTCCTCCCCACAGTAGTTTAACCCCCTGGTTTCCTCCTCACAGTAGTTATAACCCCAGATCCTCCTGCAGAGTTATAACCCCCAAGTCCTCCTCAGTAGTTATAGCCCCCGCCAACCTCCTCAGTAGTTATAACCCCCCAGTTCCCCTCGCAGTAGTTTAACTCCCCGTGTCCTCGTCAGTAGTTTAGCCCCCACCTCCTCTCCAGTAATTATAACCTGTTCTATCTGCGCAGTAGTTTCCAGCTGACTGCCCCATGAGTAAACATTGCACCTCGCATAGTTGTAGCCCCCCGCCATCCTCCTCGCAGTAGTTGTACCCCGCGTGTCCTCCTCGCAGTAGTTGTAGCCCCCCGGTCCTCCTCGCAGTAGTTGTAGCTCACCCAGTGTCCTCCTCGCAGTAGTTGTAGCCCCCCAATCCTCCTTCGCAGTAGTTATAACCCCCCATCTCCTCACAGTAGTTGTAAGCCCCCCGCCGTCCTCCTCGCAGTAGTTGTAGCCCCCCGCAATCCTCCTTGCAGTAGTTGTAGCCCCCACGTCACTCCTTGCAGTAGTTGTAGCCCCGCGACCTCCTTGCAGTAGTTGTAGACCCCCGGCGCACCTCCGTGCAGTAGTTGTAGCCCCCCCGCTGTCCTTCCTCGAAGTAGTTGTAGCCCCCCCCTTACTCCTCGCAGTAGTTGTAGCCCCCGCCGTCCTCCTCACAGGACATATAATACCTGTTATATCTGCGCACCTCTCATGCTGATGCTGCCATGGAGTGTAATATTGCACCTGTTAAGGAAAGGGTTAATAAAGCGGAGGGAGAGGAGGATGAGGGTGGTGGTCTGTCCCAGGGACAAGGGCTGGATACAGGGGCCCCGCTCCCCCATTCATTGTGATTCTGATCCCCAGCCCCCACCACAGGATCCCTGATACAACAGATACAAAGGATCAGCGAGCAGGAATCTGCCACCTGTTACTATGGCAGCCGAGCGGGAATCTGCTCTGTTCTATGGAAGAGCCTGGGAAATTGTGGAGCGGGCGGGCAGAGAGCGGGGGCACCCTGCTGCCAGGCACCAAGGCTGACCAGGAAGGTCGCTGCCATCTGTGCCCGCTGTACACAGACATGGGGGAGTGCGCACGAGAAACGCACGTGGGGGAGAGCGCACGAGAAACGCACATGGGAGAGTGTGCATGAGAAACGCACATGGGGGAGTGCGCACGAGAAACGCACATGGGGGAGTGCGCACGAGAAACGCACATGGGGGAGTGCGCACGAGAAACGCACATGGGGGGAGTGCGCACGAGAAACGCACGTGGGGGAGTGCGAACGAGAAACGCACGTGGGGGAGAGCGCACGAGAAACGCACATGGGAGAGTGCGCACGAGAAACGCACATGGGAGAGTGTGCACGGAAACGCACATGGGGGAGTGCGCACGAGAAACGCACGTGGGGGGAGTGTGCACGAGAAACGCACCTGGGGGAGAGCGCACGAGAAAAGCACGTGGGGGAGAGCGCATGAGAGACGTACGTGGGGGAGAGTGCACGAGAGACGCACGTGGGGGAGTGTGCACGAGAAACGCACATGGGGGAGTGCGCACGAGAAACGCACATGGGGGAGTGCGCACGAGAGACGCACATGGGGGGAGTGTGCACGAGAAACGCACATGGGGAGTGCGCACGAGAAACGCACATGGGGGAGTGCGCACGAGAAACGCACATGGGGGAGTGCGCACGAGAGACGCACATGGGGGGAGTGTGCACGAGAAACGCACATGGGGAGTGTGCACGAGAAACGCACGTGGGGGAGAGCGCACGAGAAACGCACATGGGAGAGTGCGCACGAGAAACGCACATGGGGGAGTGCGCACGAGAAACGCAATGGGGGGAGTGCGAACGAGAAACGCACGTGGGGGGAGAGCGCACGAGAAACGCACATGGGAGAGTGCGCACGAGAAACGCACATGGGAGAGTGTGCACGAGAAACGCACATGGGGGAGTGCGCACGAGAAACGCACGTGGGGGGAGTGTGCACGAGAAACGCACCTGGGGGAGAGCGCACGAGAAAAGCACGTGGGGGAGAGCGCATGAGAGACGTACGTGGGGGAGAGTGCACGAGAGACGCACGTGGGGGAGAGTGCACGAGAGACGCACGTGGGGGAGTGTGCACGAGAACCGCACATGGGGGAGTGCGCACGAGAAACGCACATGGGGGAGTGCGCACGAGAAACGCACGTGGGGGGAGTGTGCACGAGAAACGCACTGGGGTGGAGAGCAGGCGCACGAGAAAAGCACGTGGGGGAGAGCGCATGAGAGACGTACGTGGGGGAGAGTGCACGAGAGACGCACGTGGGGGAGAGTGCACGAGAGACGCACGTGGGGGAGTGTGCACGAGAACCGCACATGGGGGAGTGCGCACGAGAAACGCACATGGGGGAGTGCGCACGAGAGACGCACATGGGGGGAGTGCGCACGAGAGACGCACATGGGGGGAGTGTGCACGAGAAACGCACATGGGGAGTGTGCACGAGAAACGCACATGGGAGGAGTGCGCACGAGAAACGCACATGGGAGAGTGTGCACGAGAAACGCACATGGGGGAGTGCGCACGAGAAACGCACGTGGGGGGAGTGTGCACGAGAAACGCACATGGGAGAGTGTGCACGAGAAACGCACATGGGGGAGTGCGCACAAGAAACGCACGTGGGGGGAGTGTGCACGAGAAACGCACGTGGGGGGAGTGTGCACGAGAAACGCACCTGGGGGGAGTGTGCACGAGAAACGCACCTGGGGGGAGTGTGCACGAGAAACGCACATGGGGGGAGTGCGCACGAGAAACGCACGTGGGGGGAGTGTGCACGAGAAACGCACCTGGGGGGAGTGTGCACGAGAAACGCACGTGGGGGGAGTGTGCACGAGAAACGCACGTGGGGGGAGTGTGCACGAGAAACGCACGTGGGGGGGAGATGTGCACGAGAAACGCACGTGGGGGGAGAGTGCACGAGAAACGCACATGGGGGGGGGGGGGGGAGTGTGCACGAGAAACGCACGTGGGGGGGGAGTGCGCGTACAAGAGGTGCCCCAAAAGGCACACAAAAGCCAGGTTAGCATGGCGTGAGTGTGCACCAGAAGTGCCCGCAAATGGGCTGAGTTGAAAAAATGAACAGCACACACTGAACTTGCATGTGAAAAGTGAACGTAGGACAGGTCGTCTGGATGTGTTTTTTCAGTTTCTCCCAATATGTGAATAGGGAGCAAAAATATCCCCAAAAAGCGCCTGCTCCCCTGTGTGAATGAGGCTGTGTAGTTCGCCACCCGCCTCATCCTGCACGTACACGAAATCCAATATCCGCATTAGCAGAATGGCGCTCACCTGCTGGATGGCGCTCACCTGCTGATGGCACTCACCTGCTGATGGCGCTCACTTGCTGGATGGCACTCACCTGCTGGATTGCGCTAACTTGCTGATGGCCCTCACCTGCTGGATGGCCCTCACCTGCTGGATGGCCCTCACCTGCTGGATGGCCCTCACCGGCTGGATGGCCCTCACCTGCTGAATGGCCCTCACCTGCTGGATGGCGCTCACCTGCTGGATGGCGCTCACCTGCTGGATGGCGCTCACCTGCTGGATGGCGCTCACCTGCTGATGGGCTCACCTGCTGGATGGCGCTCACCTGCTGGATGGCGCTCACCTGCGATGGTGCTCACCTGCTGGATGGCGCTCACCTGCTGATGACCCTCACCTGCTGGATGGCGCTCACCTGCTGGATGGCGCTCACCTGCTAGATGGCGCTCACCTGCTGATGGCGTCACTGTGATGCCTCACTGCTGGATGGCCCTCACCTGCTGGATGGCCTCACCTGCTGGATGGGCTCACCTGCTGGGATTGGATGGCTCACCTGCTGATGGCCTCACCTGCTGATGGCGCTCACCTGCTGATGGCGCTCACCTGCTGGATGGCGCTCACCTGCTGATTGTGCCGATGCCTTGCGCCTCATCATGATCCTTCTCTCATTGTATCGGATTTAATTTATCAGAGTCAGGAGATACGATCATTAATATCCGGCAGCGCGGGGTTAACGGCGTCCCCTCCCTTTGGCTGAGAAGATTCCACTAAAGGATGTTAATGTTCCCTAGGAGGGAACCACAGCTGCAGATGTCCTCACCCATCTGATGACATCATCACCATCCTGTGATGTCACCAGACAACAATCCTCGGCTAAGAAGCTCAAGAACAACAGGACAAACCCAGTGACTAATGGAAAAAATACCCGTGACCAGGGGCAGCTCCACGCGCCACCTGCGGAGGGCGACTCTCCCTGTCCAGTCAGTACTGATGCGGCACCTATGCCCGGAGCACAGCCACATCTATGAGTGGGTGAATCTCTGCCCTGTGACACTTTGTGTCTCCTGTAGATCTCACCTGATGCTGGTGGAGCTGCAGGTTCAGAGCGCAGTGAGTGTCCCCCCCCCCCCCTGCATTGTTCCTTCCCACCATGTCTGAGATTTCGGAGACTCCAACTCAGAAGTCTCCTCACAACATGAGTGAGTAACACCCACCTACACTGAGCCCCGAGGGATTCGAGAAGGCAAGAAGCTGGGAGGGTGGGGGGTTAGGGTCACTGCAGGGCCAGACGACACAGGGTCAGAAGACGCAGGGTCAGAGGACGCAGGGTCCAGACGACCAGGGATCAGAAGACGCAGGGTCAGAGGACGCAAGGTCAGAGGACGCAGGGTCAGTAGGACGACGAGGGCCAGAAGACACAGGGTCATAGAACGCAGGGCAAGGAACGCAGGCAGAAGACGATGCAGGGCCAGGAGACACCAGGGTCAGAGACGACACAGGGTCATAGGACGCAGGGTCAGGGAAGACAGCAGGGCCAGAAGACGACACAGGGCAGAAGACACAGGGTCAGAAGACGACACAGGGTCAGAAGACACAGGGCCAGGAGACGACGTAGGGCAGAGACGACGCAGGGCCAGAGACGACGCAGGGCCAGGAGACGACCAAGCAGTCAGGAGACGAGCAGGGCCAGGAGACGCCAGACAGGGCAGAGATCGACGCAGGGCCAGAAGAGACATGATGCAAAGTCAGACGACAGAGGGCCGAGGACTGATGCAGGGCCAGATGACACAGGAAGGATAGGTCAGAGCGAACGGGCCAATGGGTCAGGGAAGAAACGACAGGGCCAAGACACAAGGTCAAGACGACGCAGGGCCAGAGACACCAGGGCAGAGACGACGCAGGGCAGGAGACGACCAGGGCCAGGAGCGACGCAGGGCCAGAAGACGCAGGCAGGGACCAGGGTCATAGACGCAGGGCCAGGAGATGAACGACGCAGGGCCAGGAGACGAGCAGGGCCAGAGCGAGACTGACGCAGGGCCAGGAGACGACGCAGGGTCAGGAGACGACGCAGGGCCAGGAGATGACGCAGGGCCAGGAGACGACGCAGGGCCAGGAGACGACGCAGGGTCAGAGACGACGCTGGGCAGGAGACGACGCAGGGCCAGGGGACACAGGGCTCAGGAGAGACGCAGGGCCAGAAGAGACGCAGTGGCCAGGATGACACAGGCAGGACCAGGCAAAGACGAGCAGGGCAGGAGACGACGCAGGGCAGAGACGACGCAGGGCCAGGACGACGCAGGGCCCGGAGACGACGCAGGGCCAGGAGACGACGCAGGGACAGGAGACGACGCAGGGCAGGAGACGACGCTGGGCCAGGAGACGACGTGGGCCAGGAGACGACGCGAGGGCCAGGAGACGACGCGAGGGTCAGGAGACGACGCAGGGCCAGGAGACGACGCAGGGCCAGGAGACGACGCAGGGCCAGGAGACGAGACGACGCAGGGCCAGGAGACGACGCAGGGCCAGGAGACGACGCAGGGCCAGGAGACGACGCAGGGCTAGATGACACAGGGTCAGAAGAGCCCCATAATCCAGCTCACAGATCACAGGGGAATATATTTCAGATCAGCAGAAAATGAACAATAAATGGAAAATGGCGCCGGGATGAGGGATCACAGACAACACAGACAGCGCCCGCGTTCGGGGGCAAATCAAGTGATTGCCACACTGGTATCAGGACCAGGAGAGACCATGCACAGACCCACCCGGCCACCTCCTGCACCGATCACCGGCCTCTCTATGGTCAGAGCTGGTGACAGCACATTACAAGTGTTATGGAAATCAATAAATGAAAATATCCAAAGATTACCAGTGTGCTTGTATACTGCGTTGTACGGCATATCTGGCATCTGTGACTTTAAGAGCAAACTGAGTGTTTTCATATAAAGTGTTGTTTACTGCAAGTTATAGAGAAAATGGTGAAGGCCACATAGTCTGGGCAAGAAGCCAATGTCTAGAATGTTTTGGTAAGAAGGTAAGATGTTCCAAAAACACCAGATAATGGGTCAATAACACCAAACGATGGAAAAGTACAAGGATACATATGTATTTAGAATAGATTTGCATAATCCAATCAGCTCTCAGCTATTAGTGACCAATGATTAGTTATGTTTAATGTGTTCTAACCAATTAACGAATGATCTTATTTTGGGGTCACCACCCCAGGATTGTCTGTATAACGTCATGCGCTTCCTCATAGACTTCTCCCACCCTTACACCTGAGTCAGGGGCGGTTATTGTCCACAGACACGGTTATTGATCTGGAAATCAGAGGGTTAAGGAGAGGGACATAGTTCTGATGTCTCCACCAACCATCCATGACACAAGCAGCTCGACGCCTTTCAGTGTCCAAGCCAACATCTGCGATGCCACGTGTGAACGCAGCCTGATCTGTGGACTGATTAGATGTGATCAGAACTGAGATTAACATTGAGAATCCCACAGCACCGAGCAACCTGTATGCACTCGGATCATTAGGATGGAGGTGACTGAGCGTGTGTGTCCTCCAGCACTCGGCTCATTAGGTGGAGGTGACTGAGCGTGTGTGTCCCCCAGCACTCGGATCATTAGGATGGAGGTGACTGAGCGTGTGTGTCCTCCAGCACTCGGCTCATTAGGTAGAGGTGACTGAGCGTGTGTGTCCCCCAGCACTCGGCTCATTAGGTGGAGGTGACTGAGCGTGTGTGTCTCCAGCACTCGGATCATTAGGATGGAGGTGACTGAGCGTGTGTGTCCTCCAGCACTCGGATCATTAGGATGGAGGTGACTGAGCGTGTGTGTCCTCCAGCACTCGGATCATTAGGTGGAGGTGACTGAGCGTGTGTGTCCTCCAGCACTCGGATCATTAGGTGGAGGTGACTGAGCGTGTGTGTCCTCCAGACTCGGATCATTAGGTGAAGGTGACTGAGCGTGTGTGATCTCAGCACTCGGCTCATTAGGAGGAGGTGACTGAGCGTGTGTGTCCTCCAGCATTCGGATCATTAGGTGGAGGTGACTGAGCGTGTGTGTCTCCAGCACTCGGATCATTAGGATGGAGGTGACTGAGCGTGTGTGTCCTCCAGCACTCGGCTCATTAGGTGGAGGTGACTGAGCGTGTGTGTCCTCCAGCACTCGGATCATTAGGATGGAGGTGACTGAGCGTGTGTGTCCTCAGCACTCGGCTCATTAGGTAGAGGTGACTGAGCGTGTGTGTCCCCCAGCACTCGGCTCATTAGGTGGAGGTGACTGAGCGTGTGTGTCCTCCAGCACTCGGATCATTAGGATGGAGGTAGACTGAGCGGTGTGTCCTCCAGCACTCGGATCATTAGGATGGAGGTGACTGAGCGTGTGTGTCCTCCAGCACTCGGATCATTAGGTGGAGGTGACTGAGCGTGTGTGTCCTCCAGCACTCGGATCATTAGGTGGAGGTGACTGAGCGTGTGTGTCCTCCAGCACTCGGTTTATTGGAGGTGACTGAGCGTGTGTGTCCTCCAGCACTCGGCCATTAGGTGGAGGTGATGAGCGTGTGTGTCTCAGCCCTTTGGATCATTAGGTGGAGGTGATGAGCGTGTGTGATCTCCAGCAAATCGGCTCATTGGAGGAGGGTGACTGAGCGTGTGTGTCCTCAGCACTCGGCTCATTAGGTGGAGATGACTGAGGCGTGTGTGTTCTCCAGCATCGGATCATTAGGTGGAGGTGACTGAGCGGGGTGTGTCCCCCAGCATTCGGTCATTAGGTGGAGGTGATGAGCGTGTGTGATCTCCAGCACTCGGTCATTAGGAGGAGGTGACTGGCGTGTGTGTCCCCAGCACTCGGCCCCATTAGGTGGAGGTGACTGAGTGTGTGTGTCCTCCCGCACTGGCTCATTAGGTGGGGTGACTGAGCGTGTGTGTCCTCCAGCACTCGGATCATTAGGTGGAGGTGACTGAGCGTGTGTGTCCTCCAGCACTCGGCTCATTAGGTGGAGGTGACTGAGCATGTGTCCTCCAGCACTCGGCCAATCAGGTACACTTGCACTTTGTTCTACCCTTTGAGTCCCAGGATCCCCATAATATGTCAGTAAGGGTGAGGGTACACGGTCAGTGTACGCAGCGTTTTGGACGCAGCGTCTTGCCGCTGCGTCCAAAACGCTGTGTAGTACAGTACAAGCGTAGTGGATGGGATTTCAAGAAATCCTCACTATGCGTAACCTGCCCGCAGCGTGTTCGGAAGCTGGTCCCATCGAGTGCATGGAGGGAGAAGCCACCCCGCACCCCCCGCCACACGGTGAGTACAACAGGGCGGCTGCGGTCACCCGCGGCTTCACTCAGGTCCGGAGGAGCGTCCAACACGTAGCTCCTCCGGACCGTGTGCACGCACCTGAAGAGATAAATACAATCAAGTGTCCGTTGTTACTAACTGGTATAAATGGAGGAGAGGGTTAACCACCACTAAATCAGGGATGGGGGGGGCAGAGGTTTTGTAATTTGTGCATTTTTGGATTTTTTGACCCAAACGCAATAAATGTGGATTAATGATGGTGACTGCAAAAGCAGGCGATAACATTGAGCAGTTTCCATACTTGCGGTCGGGCTCCCGGCTCGGGGCCCGCACCCTGGGCTACCGGCTCGGGGCCCGCACCCTGGGCTACCGGCTCGGGGCCCGCACCCTGGGCTACCGGCTCGGGGCCCGCACCCTGGGCTACCGGCTCGGGGCCCGCACCCTGGGCTACCGGCTCGGGGCCCGCACTCTGGGCTACCGGCTCGGGCCTGGACTTGGCTTAATCATTTTTCCCTGTGATTCCACTTTAAATTCTTTTCACAAAGTGACAGAACAGGTTTTTCTGGTGAGAGGCAGCTTGTGACAGCGCTGAATGTGCGGGCCCCAGCGGCTCCAGGAGTCAGGCCATCCGCTGACGCCGGCCGCACAATGGGTGATTCAGCCTAAGCCAAGGCTTGTCAGCCATGTGGGTACAGCATCGGCAGCAACCAGGCAAGATGTGCTAACCACAGCCACGTATATACCCTCCGCAGCCACATATACCCCTCCACAGCCACATATATACACCACAGCCACGTATATACCCACCACAGCCACATATATACGCTCCACAGCCACATATATACCTCGACAGCCCATTATACCCTCGCAGCCACATATACACATCCACAGCCGCTTATACCTCACACCATTATACGCTCACAGCCAATATATACCCTGACACCATTATACCCCGCAGTAATGTATACCCTCCACAGCCACGTGTATACCACCTCCACAACCCTGTATAACCCGCACAGTAGGATATACCTTCCACAGACACATGTACCACCCCAGACAAGTATACCCCCTCCGCAGACACATATACCACAAGGCACATACCCACCAAGACACATATACTCTCAACCCCGCAGAACACATTAACCACCAAACCTCAATTTGTCTGAACAAAATAGTTGGCATCTTTCCAAAATTGGATGTAAACAACTTTGTTTCCAGCCTGTGACGCTCGTTCACACTCCTCTGTGGCAGTAACAGGTGTGGGCAATATAAAAATCACACCTGAAACAGGATAAAAAGGGGAGAAGTTGCCTCAATATTGCATTGTGTGTCTGTGTGTGCCACACTAAGCATGGAGGACAGAAAGAGGAGAAGAGGACTGTCTGAGAACTGGAGAACCAAAAATTGTGGAAAATATCACCAACTCAAGGGTACAAGTCCATCTCCAGAGATCTGGATGTTCCTTTGTACATGATGCGCAACATAATCAAGAAGTTAACAAACTATGGCACTGTAGCTAATCTCCCTGGAAGTGGACAGCAGAGAAATCGTGATGAAAGGTTATAACGCAGGATAGTCGGATGGTGGATAAGCCCCAATTAAGTTCCAAAGAAATACATGCTGTCTGCAGGCTCAGGGGGCGTCAGTGTCAGAGCAAACTATCTGTACACATGTAAATGACATGAAACACTATGGAGGAGACCCAGGAGGGCTCCCTGCTGACACAGACAGAAATAAGTCAAAATCCTTGTGGGAAAGCGTCTTGTGGACAGATGAGACAAGATAGAGTTTTTTGGTAAAAGCAATCATTCTACTGTTTACTGAAAACAGAAGGAGGCTGGCAAATAAAAGAGCATCAGACATACAGTCACATATGGGGGAGGTCAGAGAAAAGAGTACAGGACCTACAGTCACATATGGGGAGGTCAGAGAAAAGAGCACAGGACCTCCAGTCACACATGGGGGAGGTCAGAGAAAAGACACAGGACCTACAGTCAAATGGGGGAGGTCAGAGAAAAGAGCACAGGACCTCCAGTCACATATGGGGGAGGTCAGAGAAAAGATACAGGACCTACAGTCACATATGGGGAAGGTCAGAGAAAAGAGCACAGGACCTCAGTCACACATGGGGGAGTCAGAGAAAAGAGCACAGGACCTCAGTCACACATGGGGGGTCAGAGAAAAGAGCACGGACCTCCAGTCACATATGGGGGAGGTCAGAGAAAAGAGACAGGACCTACAGTCACATATGGGGAAGGTCAGAAAAAGAGCACAGGACCTACAGTCACATATGGGGGAGGGCAAGAAAAGAGCACAGGACCTACAGTCACACTATGGGGAAGGTCAGAGAAAAGAGCACAGGACCTCAGTCACATATGGGGGAGGTCAGAGAAAAGAGCACAGGAACTACAGTCACATGGGGAGGATCAGAGAAAAGAGCACAGGACCTACAGTCACATATGGGGGAGGGCAGAGAAAAGAGCACAGACCTACAGTCACAGATGGGGGAGGCAGGGAAAAGAGCACAGGACCTACAGTCACACATGGGGGAGGTCAGGAAAAGAGCACAGGACCTCCAGTCACACATTGGGGGAAAGGGCAGAGAAAAAAGCACAGGACCTACAGTCACACATGGGGGAGGTCAGAGAAAAGAGCACAGGACCTACAGTCAACATGGGGAGATCAGAGAAAAGAGCACAGGACCTACAGTCACACATGGGGGAGGTCGGAGAAAAGAGCACAGGACCTACAGTCACCATATGGGGGAGGTCGAAGAAAAGAGCACAGGACCTACAGTCACATATGGGGGAGTCAGAGAAAAGAGCACAGGACCTACAGTCACACATGGGGGAGGTCGGAGAAAAGAGCACAGGACCTACAGTCACACATGGGGGAGGTCAGAGAAAAGAGCACAGGACCTACAGTCACATATGGGGGAGGTCAGAGAAAAGAGCACTGGACCTACAGTCACATATGGGGGAGATCAGAGAAAAGAGCACAGGACCTACAGTCACATATGGGGGAGGTCAGAGAAAAGAGCACAGGAACCTACAGTCACACATGGGGGAGGTCAGAGAAAAGAGCACAGGACCTACAGTCACATATGGGGGAGGTCGGAGAAAAGAGCACAGGACCTACAGTCACACATGGGGGAGGTCAGAGAAAAGAGCACAGGACTCTACAGTCACACATGGGGGAGGTCGAGAAAAGAGCACAGGACCTACAGTCACATATGGGGGAGGTCGGAGAAAAGAGCACAGGACCTACAGTCACATAAGGGGGAGATCAGAGAAAAGAGCACAGGATCTACAGTCACATATGGGGGAGTCAGAGAAAAGAGCACAGGACCTACAGTCACACATGGGGGAGGTCGGAGAAAAGAGCACAGGACCTACAGTCACAATGGGGGAGGTCAGAGAAAAGAGCACAGGACCTACAGTCACATATGGGGGAGGTCAGAGAAAAGAGCACAGGACCTACAGTCACATATGGGGGAGGTCAGAGAAAAGAGCACAGGACCTACAGTCACATCATGGGGGAGGACAGAGAAAAGAGCACAGGACCTACAGTCACATATGGGGGAGGCAGAGAAAAGAGCACAGGATCTACAGTCCATATGGGGGAGGTCAGAGAAAAGAGCACAGGACCTACAGTCACATATGGGGGAGGGCAGAGAAAAGAGCACAGACCTACAGTCAACATGGGGGAGGTCAGAGAAAAGAGCACAGGACCTACAGTCACATATGGGGGAGTGCAGAGAAAAGAGCACAGGACCTACAGTCACACATGGGGGAGTCAGAGAAAAGAGCACAGGACCTACAGTCACACATGGGGGAGGTCAGGAGAAAAGAGCACAGGACCTACAGTCACATATGGGGGAGGTCGGAGAAAAGAGCACGAGGACCTACAGTCACATAGGGGGAGATCAGAGAAAAGAGCACAGGATCTACAGTCACATATGGGGGAGTCAGACGGAAAAAGAGCACAGGACCTACAGTCACACATGGGGGAGGTCAGAGAAAAGAGCACAGGACCTACAGTCACAATGGGGGAGGTCAGAGAAAAGAGCACAGGACCTACAGTCACATATGGGGGAGGTCAGAGAAAAGAGCACATGGACCTACAGTCACATATGGGGGAGTCAGAGAAAAGAGCACAGGACCTACAGTCACATATGGGGGAGGTCAAGAAAAGAGCACAGAACCTACAGTCACACATGGGGGAGGTCAGAGAAAAGAGCACAGGACCTACAGTCAATATGGGGGAGGTCAGAGAAAAGAGCACTAGGACCTACAGTCACACATGGGGGAGGTCAGAGAAAAGAGCACAGGGACCTACAGTCACATATGGGGAGGGCAGAAAGCAGGACTACACACACATGGGAGGCAAGAAAGAGCACAGGACCTACAGTCACATATGGGGGAGGTCAGAGAAAGAGCACAGGACCTACAGTCGCACATGGGGGAGGGCAGAGAAAAGAGCACAGGACCTACAGTCACATATGGGGAAGGGCAGAGATGTTCTGGGTTGTTTTGCTGCCTCGGGCACTGGGGTCTCGACTGTGTGCAAGACATGAAATCTGAAGATACCAGAGGAGTTTGGGTGATGATGTAGAGCTTGTGTCAGAAAGCTGGGGCGTCCTAGGTCAGAAAGCTGGGGGCGTCCTGGGTCAGAAAGCTGGGGGCGTCCTGGGTCAGGGGTCTCCAGCAGGACAATGATCCCAAACATCAAAAAGCCCCAGAAATGGAGGAAACAAAGCGCTGGAGAGATCTGAAGTGAAAGCAATGACCGGATCTAAATCCCGTTGATCACCTGTGGAGAGATCTGCAAATTGGGAGAAGATGAGAGATCGGGAGCAGATTATAAAGAGTCGCTCTACAGATAACAGTTATGAGTGCACCACTTGTTAGCCCAGGACGCAGATTATGTGGTCGTCATCTTTCATGATTTGTCTGAAGAGCTTACAATCAATCTCTCATTTGTATTCCTGCCGGCTGCACACGCCGTCTGCCGCACAGTTAGCGTGGGATGAGGAGCAGGTGGTGGCTCATCTCCATGTATCTCCATACACAACATATGCTGCAGATTATATAGAAATAGACCAGAAGCTGACGATCTAATGCCACCGCATAGTGCTCAACCCCATGTGATCAACGCCATCCTGCAGGGGGCTCCACCGCACCCCCCCGCCGTAACACACCGAGCAAATCTGACAACAGTGAAGCCCGAAAAACCAATCGGAGGATTGAGAGTCATCGCACCCGGTGATTCCCAGACCAGCGGAGAAAGGGCCCCTGAGAAGAATAGTTGGGCCCCTTTGTAGTCCAATAGCTCATCAAAATACATCATTTCACCTGCTCTGGATGTAGAAATGGCCCCCTAACCTCTTGGGCCCCTGTGTGGCTGCACAGGTTGCACCAATCATCTGTCCGCCCCTGGATTCCCAGTTTCACTCACCTGAGCAACAAACTTCTCCAGAAGCCACATGACGGCCCGCACCTCATCCGGCCAAACAGACAACTCACCCCAACTTCAGTGCCGTCCCCCTGAGCCGTGCAGAGCTGTGTGTGCGGTGCAGAGCCGTGTGTGTGCAGAGTCGTGTGTGCAGAGCTGTGTGTGCGGTGCAGAGCCGTGTGGTGTGCAGAGCTGTGTGTGCGGTGCAGAGCTGTGTGTGTGCAGAGTCGTGTGTGCAGAGCTGTGTGTGCGGTGCAGAGCCGTGTGTGTGCAGAGTCGTGTGTGCAGAGCTGTGTGTGCGGTGCAGAGCCGTGTGTGTGCAGAGTCGTGTGTGCAGAGCTGTGTGTGCGGTGCAGAGCTGTGTGTGTGCAGTCGTGTGTGCAGAGCTGTGTGTGTGCAGTCGTGTGTGCAGAGCTGTGTGTGCGGTGCAGAGCTGTGTGTGTGCAGAGTCGTGTGTGCAGAGCTGTGTGTGCGGTGCAGAGCTGTGTGTGTGCAGTCGTGTGTGCAGAGCTGTGTGTGTGCAGTCGTGTGTGCAGAGCTGTGTGTGCGGTGCACATCAGTGTGCGCTGAGCAGAGCTGTGTGCGGTGCAGAGACGTGTGTTGTGTGCTGTGCAGAGCCAGTCCAGGCCGTACAGAGCTGTGTGTGTGCAGAGTCGTGTGTGCAGTGCAGAGACGTGTGTGTTGTGTGCGCTGTGCAGAGCCGGTCCACGCCGTACAGAGTTGTGTGTGTTGTGTGCGCTGTGCAGAGCCGTGTGTGCGCTGTGCAGAGCTGTGTGTGCGCTGTGCAGAGCCGTGTGTGCACTGTGCGCTCTGCAGGCTTCAGCTTGGAGCCGTCATTCAGGGGAGGATTCTCTCTCTTTCATGTGAGTGCGGGGAGGGCACAGACTGGAGAATAATGAGGAGGGAGTGGAGGCTCTTCCCAGACGAGGCTGCTCTGTAGAGTGTCAGCTCTTGGGCCTCCTCCAACTATAAAGTGAGAATAATGTGATCACTGGAACATTCACGAGGGAAGAAAACGACGGCACCGTCACCGTCATCCCGCGCCCCGAACACAAACAGGAAAACGGGGGCAAAAGTCACCTGAGGAGCCGCCTCAGGCAAACACGGAGGCAGGAGAAGGGCGAGACGCGGAGGCGGCTGCACAGCGTCCAGCTACAAAACAGAGCTGCAGATTTGGTGCTTCCAGGAATCCGCACCTGCAGAAAAATGTCTGTGATAACGGAGTGTTTTTGCTACGTTTCTTTTAGCAATTGTTCACTGTTGTGACTGTGAATAAAGCTTGTTAGGCTGGAAAAAAAAGGGTTTCAAGATATTTTTGGTCACCAACTCAGGTACAGCAGGCAGCTACAGGCTGCCACCCACCCCCAGCTGCCTAGATTTACCTGGCTGGTAATCAAAAATACAGTTTATATTATTTCTGTAAAAAATGTTTTTTAAAAACGACGTGGGGCTTCACCTTATTTTTGTATGCCAGACAGGTGCAACAAGCAGGTAAGGGCTGCCCCCTACTCCCAGCTGCCAAGTTTTACCAGGCTGGAAACCGAAAATATAAGATTTTTTTTTCATTATTTCATGAAATAAGAAAAAAACAATGTGGGGCTTCACCGTATTTTTGGTTTCCAGCCAGGTACAACTAGGCAGCTGGGGGCTGGAACCCTCATCGTGTGGAGGACCAAGCTTTCTGAGCCTCCCCCCGCTGTGAAATGCAGCCTGCAGCCGCACCAGAAAATGGCGCTTTCATAGAAACGCTATTTTCTGGTGCTGTACCAGACTCCTCCCTCTGCCCTGGTGCGTTGGCAAACTGGGAAATAAAGGGGTTAAGGCAAGCTGAATTTTTGCCAGCTGGCACTAAGCCAAGGTTCCTAATGTCGGGCCAATGATAGACCCAGCCATTAGAAACCTCTAAATAAATGTTAAATAATACACAACACACAGAGAAAAATCTTTTTATTAGAACAAAAAACACAAACACGTATTTCAACTCCATATTTATTACTCCCTCATAGCCCTCCATGATCCTTTGCGACGTCCGTTCCTGCATAGACCTGAAACTGAAAGAGTTTCAGTTCTTGCAGTAAATAGGGTGAAGGTCTAGATTACCTGAGTTCATATTGAGCGATGCGGCTCTGTAACCTGATGGAGTTTAAATATGTGTTTGTGTTTTTTGTTCTAATAAAAATATGTTTCTCTGTGTTGTGTATTCTTTACTATTTACTAGAGATTAATAATGGCTGGGTCCAACAAGGGCCCGACAGTATGAATCTCTGGTTTAGTGCCAGCTGGCAATAGTCAGCTGGCATTAACCCCTTATTACCCAGTCTGCGAGTGCGACATGGCAGCTGGAAAAGCCAGGCACAGCTCCAGAAAATGACACTATGATGAATGCCCTATCTTCTGGAGCAGCTGTGGGCTGCAATTTGCAGAGAGAGAGGGGGAGTGGTAGAACACTTGGGCTTCCCCACGCTGAGGATTACTGCCCCCGGATGCTTAGTTGTACCTGGCTGGAAATCAAAAATACAGCGAAGGTCCACATTGTTTTTTTTTTTTTAATTCGTTAATGAAATGATAAAAAAAGGACTCCCCTGAATTTTGATTATCAGCCAGGTAAAATTATGTCAGATAGGAGAGGGAGGGGCGGAGCTCTGCTTCTAACTCCTCCCTCCTCCCATCACTGAGATAGGAGATGTCAGATAGGAGAGGGGGTGGGGCTCTGCCTCTAGTTCCTCCCTCTTCCCATTACTGAGGTAGGAGATGGCAAGAGAAAGACAGAGAGGGGGCGGAGCTCTGCCTCTAGCACCTCCCTCTTCTCATCTCTGAGGTAGGAGATGGCAGATAGGAGAGAGGGGTGGAGCTCTGCCTCTAGCTCCTCCCTACTCTGGCCCGAATACTGGGGTCCCTGACTCGCCCTGATCTCGGAGGTACCTCTAAAGGTGAGGAGGTCCAAGCCACCAGCCTAAGTGCCTGAGAAGGCCTAGGCATAAGCCCCTACCTCCACCCACGGACCACGGGACCCAGCAACCTCCAATGGAGAGCAAAGCAGCAGCTCTGGATCAGCATCGGCTCACAACAGGTCACAGTCCAGAAGTGAACTGAATCAGCGACATCAGGTGGATGTGAGCTGACCCATTTATGGCCAAGGGGTGGGGAGCAACCAGCCCAGGCACGCCCCTCAGCTCACCTAAGCATGAGTAATATTCATCACACACCTGCACTCTCAGCTCCCGCTCATTAGGTTCCTCTCTCCACACTGAGAGCAAGAAAAAGAAAGGCTTCATTTAAACCCCAGCAGCAGCACTTCCATACAGCAGTCAATACGTCACACTCCCTCCCATCACTGAGAGGAGATGGCAGATAGAAGAGGGAGGGCACCTGTGGCACATAAACCTTTTCTTTTTTCTGCACAGATGATATTATTACAGACACATTGTGGAGCCATAATAAACCTCCCACAAGAGGAGACGGAGGAGCTTCCACCCCTGATGAGCACGAGACCTCCAGAAATCAGCCGCACCCCAGTCATAACTGTGCGCTATCAGGGGGACGGAGCCTGCAGTGAGGGGCAGATACAGGCGAATCCAACCTCACTAACCTCCATCACCTGCAGCTCCAGCTGCCGCACAGTCGTGTCCCGGCCCGTCCTGTCTGAGCTCACACTCCACTGTCTGCACTGACGTCACGTGCAAGTCCGAGCGTGCAAAACCCCTGCTCCACCGAGGAGAAACACCAAAGTCACACAGACAACACCCACAGCTAATGTAATGTTACCTCCAGAGCTGCACTCACTATTCTGCTGGTGCAGTCACTGTGTACATACATTTCATTACTGATCCTGAGTTACCTCCTGTATTATCCTCCAGAGCTGCACTCACTATTCTGCTGGTGCAGTCACTGTGTACATACATTACATTACTGATCCTGAGTTACCTCCTGTATTATACTCCAGAGCTGCACTCACTATTCTGCTGGTGCAGTCACTGTGTACATACATTACATTACTGATCCTGAGTTACCTCCTGTTTTATACTCCAGAGCTGCACTCACTATTCTGCTGGTGCAGTCACTGTGTACATACATTACATTACTGATCCTGAGTTACCTCCTGTATTATACTCCAGAGCTGCACTCACTATTCTGCTGGTGCAGTCACTGTGTACATACATTTCATTACTGATCCTGAGTTACCTCCTGTATTATCCTCCAGAGCTGCACTCACTATTCTGCTGGTGCAGTCACTGTGTACATACATTACATTACTGATCCTGAGTTACCTCCTGTTTTATACTCCAGAGCTGCACTCACTATTCTGCTGGTGCAGTCACTGTGTACATACATTACATTACTGATCCTGAGTTACCTCCTGTATTATCCTCCAGAGCTGCACTCACTATTCTGCTGGTGCAGTCACTGTGTACATACATTACATTACTGATCCTGAGTTACCTCCTGTATTATACTCCAGAGCTGCACTCACTATTCTGCTGGTGCAGTCACTGTGTACATACATTACATTACTGATCTTGAGTTACCTCCTGTATTATACTCCAGAGCTGCACTCACTATTCTGCTGGTGCAGTCACTGTGTACATACATTAAATTACTGATCCTGAGTTACCTCCTGTATTATATTCCAGAGCTGCACTCACTATTCTGCTGGTGCAGTCACTGTGTACATACATTACATTACTGATCCTGAGTTACCTCCTGTATTATCCTCCAGAGCTGCACTCACTATTCTGCTGGTGCAGTCACTGTGTACATACATTACATTACTGATCCTGAGTTACCTCCTGTATTATACTCCAGAGCTGCACTCACTATTCTGCTGGTGCAGTCACTGTGTGCATACATTACATTACTGATCCTGAGTTACCTCCTGTATTATCCTCCAGAGCTGCACTCACTATTCTGCAGTCACTGTGTACATACATTACATTACTGATCCTGAGTTACCTCCTGTATTATCCTCCAGAGCTGCACTCACTATTCTGCTGGTGCAGTCACTGTGTACATACATTACATTACTGATCCTGAGTTACCTCCTGTATTATACTCCAGAGCTGCACTCACTATTCTGCTGGTGCAGTCACTGTGTACATACATTACATTACTGATCCTGAGTTACCTCCTGTATTATCCTCCAGAGCTGCACTCACTATTCTGCTGGTGCAGTCACTGCGTACATACATTACTGATCCTGAGTTACCTCCTGTATTATCCTCCAGAGCTGCACTCACTATTCTGCTGGTGCAGTCACTGTGTACATACATTACATTACTGATCCTGAGTTACCTCCTGTATTATACTCCAGAGCTGCACTCACTATTCTGCTGGTGCAGTCACTGTGTACATACATTACATTACTGATCCTGAGTTACCTCCTGTATTATACTCCAGAGCTGCACTCACTATTCTGCTGGTGCAGTCACTGTGTCCATACATTACATTACTGATCCTGAGTTACCTCCAGTATTATACTCCAGAGCTGCACTCACTATTCTGCTGGTGCAGTCACTGTGTACATACATTACATTACTGATCCTGAGTTACCTCCTGTATTATACTCCAGAGCTGCACTCACTATTCTGCTGGTGCAGTCACTGTGTACATACATTACATTACTGATCCTGAGTTACCTCCTGTATTATACTCCAGAGCTGCACTCACTATTCTGCTGGTGCAGTCACTGTGTACATACATTACATTACTGATCCTGAGTTACCTCCTGTATTATACTCCAGAGCTGCACTCACTATTCTGCTGGTGCAGTCACTGTGTACATACATTACATTACTGATCCTGAGTTACCTCCTGTATTATACTCCAGAGCTGCACTCACTATTCTGCTGGTGCAGTCACTGTGTACATACATTACATTACTGATCCTGAGTTACCTCCTGTATTATACTCCAGAGCTGCACTCACTATTCTGCTGGTGCAGTCACTGTGTACATACATTACATTACTGATCCTGAGTTACCTCCTGTATTATACTCCAGAGCTGCACTCACTATTCTGCTGGTGCAGTCACTGTGTACATACATTACATTACTGATCCTGAGTTACCTCCTGTATTATACTCCAGAGCTGCACTCACTATTCTGCTGGTGCAGTCACTGTGTACATACATTACATTACTGATCCTGAGTTACCCCTGTATTATCCTCCAGAGCTGCACTCACTATTCTGCTGGTGCAGTCATACATTATATTATCCGGGGTGATGTCATTACCTGGCTGCAGTCTCATGGTGTCCGCTCGCTCGCTCGCTTCCTGTCTGGTATCTGGGATATGAGTGAATCTACACCGGTCTGTACACTAATAATGGAGCCCCCTCCCCCAGAATACACTGACCCCTCACCCCCACTCCAGTCACTTGTGTGTAATGATTCCCTCTGCAGGGGGGACACATCCCAGCCATCAACTCACAGACCCCCCTGTACTCACACCTGCTCACTACGTAACACCCCCCACCTGCCAGATACTGCACACAAGGGCACACATCTGTAGTCACAACATGCGACCCCCCCCAACACACACAACACGTGACCCCGTCTACTCCCAAACACAACACGTGACCCCGTCTACTCCCAACACACAACACGTGACCCCGTCTACTCCCAACACACAACACGTGACCCCGTCTACTCCCAACACACAACACGTGACCCCGTCTACTCCCAACACACAACACATGACCCCGTCTTCCACGACACACAACACGTGACCCCGTCTGCTCCCGACACACAACACGTGACCCCGTCTGCTCCCGACACACAACACGTGACCCCGTCTGCTCCCGACACACAACACGTGACCCCGTCTGCTCCCGACACACAACACGTGACCCCGTCTGCTCCCGACACACAACACGTGACCCCGTCTGCTCCCGACACACAACACGTGACCCCGTCTGCTCCCGACACACAACACGTGACCCTGTCTACTCCCGACACACAACACATGACCCCGTCTTCCACGACACACAACACGTAACCCCATCTACTCCCGACACACAACACGTGACCCCGTCTACTCCCAACACACAACACATGATCGCGTCTACCCTGACACACACAACACGTGACCCCGTCTTCCACGACACACAACACGTGACCCCGTCTGCTCCCGACACACAACACGTGACCCCGTCTGCTCCCGACACACAACACGTGACCCCGTCTGCTCCCGACACACAACACGTGACCCCGTCTGCTCCCGACACACAACACGTGACCCCGTCTGCTCCCGACACACAACACGTGACCCCGTCTGCTCCCGACACACAACATCGTGACCCCGTCTGCTCCCGACACACAACACGTGACCCCGTCTGCTCCCGACACACAACACGTGACCCCGTCTGCTCCAGACACACAACACGTGACCCCGTCTGCTCCCGACACACAACACGTGACCCCGTCTACTCCCGACACACAACACGTGACCCCGTCTACTCCCAACACACAACACATGACCCCGTCTTCCACGACACACAACACGTAACCCCATCTACTCCCGACACACAGCACGTGACCCCGTCTGCTCCCGACACACAACACGTGACCCCTTCTGCTCCCGACACACAACACGTGACCCTGTCTACTCCCGACACACAACACGTGACCCCGTCTGCTCCCGACACACAACACGTGACCCCGTCTGCTCCCGACACACAACACGTGACCCCGTCTGCTCCCGACACACAACACGTGACCCCGTCTGCTCCCGACACACAACACGTGACCCCGTCTGCTTCCGACACACAAAACGGGACCCCGTCTTCCATGACACACACAACACGTGACCCCATCTACCCCAAAACACAACACGCAGCCTGGCCTGGCCCCGCTCCCCGGTTTAGGACTGGTGTCCGGGTTGTGGCTGCACAGGACGCTGCTCTCACACTTCACTGATTCATACAGAGAAGAATCTCTGGGATTTCGTCCATTTTCCCTTCAGTGACCAAATACAAAACCAAAGACCCCGCAACACCGCACCGGATACAGCAGGATCCAGGCCACAACCATTGTCCCCAATGTCCCCGACTGCACACATTGTGCCTGGGGCCTCTCAGAGCCCCTGATCCTGCCACACTGCCTCTCAGTGTCGCCCTCCTGCCCTGCAGAACCCCCCTCCTGCCCCACTGCCTCTCAGAGCCCCCCTCCTGCCCCACTGCCTCTCAGAGCCCCCCCTCCTGCCCCATTGCTTCTCAGAGCCCCCGATCCTGCCCTACTGCCTCTTAGAGCCCCCCCATCCTGCCCTGCAGAGCCCCCCCTCCTGCCCCAGTTTCTCTCAGAGCCCCCCATCCTGCCCTGCAGAGCCCCCCCATCTTGCCCCAGTGCCTCTCGGAGCCCCCCACTCCTGCCCCACTGTCTCTCAGAGCCACCCCCATCCTGCCCCACTCCCCCCCCATCCTGCCCTGCAGAGCCCCCCCATCCTGCACCACTGCCTCTCGGAGCCCCCCACTCCTGCCCCACTGTCTCTCAGAGCCCCCCCATCCTGCCCCACTCCCCCCCATCCTGCCCTGCAGAGCCCCCCCATCCTGCACCACAGCCTCTCAGAGCCCCCCATCCTGCCCTGCAGAGCCCCCCATCCTGCCCCATTGCCTCTCAGAGCCCCCCATCCTGCCCCACTGTCTCTCGGAGTCCCCCCTCCTGCCCTGCAGAGCCTCCCATCCTGCCCTGCAGAGCCCCCCATCCTGCCCCACAGCCTCTCAGCGCCCCCCATCCTGCCCTGCAGAGCCCCCCATCCTGCCCCACTGCCTCTCAGAGCCCTCCCATCCTACCCCAGTGCCTCTCAGAGCCCCCCCCATCCTGCCCCACTGCCTCTCAGAGCCCTCCCATCCTACCCCAGTGCCTCTCAGAGCCCCCCCCATCCTGCCCCACTGCCTCTCAGAGCCCCCCTCCTGCCCTGCAGAGCCCCCCCTTCTGCGCTACTGCCTCTCAGAGCCCCCTCTCCTGCCCCACTGCCTCTCAGAGCCCCCCTCCTGCCCTGCAGAGCCCCCTCTCCTGCCCCACTGCCTCTCAGAGCCCCCATAATGCCCCACTGCCTCTCAGAACCCCCCATCCTGCCCTGCAGAACCCCCCATCCTGCCCTGCAGAGCCCCCCATCCTGCCCTACAGAGCCCCATACTGTCCTGCGGCAGAGCCCCCAATCATGCCCTGCAGAGCCCCCCCATCCTGCCCTGCAGTGGCCCCTGATCCTCCAGAAGTCATGGACCAGTAGTGAATCCACCCCAGCGAAGACTTATAACATCATCTCATCCCGACACCCCGGCGGTAAACAGCGCACTATACAGGATCAGGAAACAGCAGCAACGGACACCCCATAGCTGGAGACAGGACCCTAAATGGCTGATAACAGGGAACAATAGAGGAGATGTCCGGCAGCTGGAGCAGAGCTCACAGACTCCTCACCATGGTGCAGCCTCTTCCAGGTCCTGGACATGTCACAGTATTTTGGACATTGCAGCACAATCTGCTGTGAGCGTGAACAGACCCCGGGTGTCACCGTCCCGAGCTGCACAGATCCAGGACCCCTCACAGCTGAGAGGGTGAAAAGGGACCGAGTTACCTGAAAAATGATTGATCACCCTCATTGGGAGGCACAGGAATAATGCTGTCATTGTGATACCTGTTAATGGCAACAAAAATGAAATTAATGATGTTACAAATCAGCGAGATCTCCAGACTGCTTATGTCCCTTCATCAGGTAAGGACTCCAGACTGCTTATGTCCCTTCATCAGGCAAGGACTCCAGACTGCTTATGTCCCTTCATCAGGTAAGGACTCCAGACTGCTTTTGTCCCTTCATCAGGCAAGGACTCCAGACTGCTTATGTCCCTTCATCAGGTAAGGACTCCAGACTGCTTATGTCCCTTCATCAGGCAAGGACTCCAGACTGCTTATGTCCCTTCATCAGGTAAGGACTCCAGACTGCTTATGTCCCTTCATTAGGCAAGGACTCCAGACTGCTTATTTCCCTTCATTAGGCAAGGTCTCCAGACTGCTTATGCCCCTTCATCAGGCAAGATCTCCAGACTGCTTATGTCCCTTCATCAGGCAAGGTCTCCAGACTGCTTATGTCCCTTCATCAGGCAAGGACTCCAGACTGCTTATGTCCCTTCATCAGGCAAGGGCTCCAGACTGCTTATGTTACCTCATCAGGCGAGGTCTCCAGACTGCTTATGTCCCTTCACCAGGCAAGATCTCCAGACTGCTTATGTCCCTTTATCAGGCAAGGGCTCCAGACTGCTTATGTCCCTTCATCAGGCAAGGTCTCCAGACTGCTTATGTCCCTTCATCAGGCAAGGACTCCAGACTGCTTATGTCCCTTCATCAGGCAAGGGCTCCAGACTGCTTATGTTACCTCATCAGGCGAGGTCTCCAGACTGCTTATGTCCCTTTATCAGGCAAGGGCTCCAGACTGCTTATGTCCCTTCATCAGGCAAGGTCTCCAGACTGCTTATGTCCCTTCATCAGGCAAGGACTCCAGACTGCTTATGTCCCTTCATCAGGCAAGGGCTCCAGACTGCTTATGTTACCTCATCAGGCGAGGTCTCCAGACTGCTTATGTCCCTTCATCAGGCAAGGTCTCCAGACTGCTTATGTCACCTCATCAGGCAATGACTCCAGACTGCTTATGTCCCTTCATCAGGCAAGGTCTCCAGACTGCTTATGTCCCTTCATCAGGCAAGGTCTCCAGACTGCTTAAGTCACCTCATCAAGCAAGGTCTCCAGACTGCTTATGTCACCTCATCAAGCGAGGTCTCCAGACTGCTTATGTCGCCTCATCAGGCAAGGTCTCCAGACTGCTTATGTCACCTCATTAGGCAAGGTCTCCAGACTGCTTATGTCACCTCATCAGGCGAGGTCTCCAGACTGCTTGTTCCTTCATCAGGCAAGGTCTCCAGACTGCTTATGTTCCTTCATCAGGCAAGGGCTCTTGCCTGATGAAGAGAGGTAAGCAGTCTGAAGACCTTGCCTAATGAAGAGAGGTAAGCAGTCTGGAGAGCTCACCTAATTGAGAGAAGCAGTCTGGAGAGCTCATCTGATGAAGAGAGGTAAGCAGTCTGGACACCTTGCCTGATGAAGAGAGGTAAGCAGTCTGAAGACCTTGCCTAATGAAGAGAGGTAAGCAGTCTGGAGAGCTCACCTAATTGAGAGAAGCAGTCTGGAGAGCTCATCTGATGAAGAGAGGTAAGCAGTCTGGACACCTTGCCTGATGAAGAGAGGTAAGCAGTCTGAAGACCTTGCCTGATGAAGAGAGGTAAGCAGTCTGAAGACCTTGCCTGATGAAGAGAGGTAAGCAGTCTGAAGACCTTGCCTGATGAAGAGAAGTAAGCAGTCTGGAGAGCTCATCTGATGAAGAGAGGTAAGCAGTCTGGACACCTTGCCTGATGAAGAGAGGTAAGCAGTTGGAAGACCTTGCCTGATGAAGAGAGGTAAGCAGTCTGAAGACCTTGCCTGATGAAGAGAGGTAAGCAGTCTGGAGAGCTCATCTGATGAAGAGAAGTAGGCAGTCTGGAGAGCTTATGTGATGAAGAGAGGTAAGCAGTCTGGAGAGCTCACCTAATTGAGAGAAGCAGTATGGAGAGCTCATCTGATGAAGAGAGGTAAGCAGTGTAGAGAGTTTGCTGATATGAAACATCATTGATTTCAGTTTTGTTGCCATTAAGTTATCACAACTACAAGATTATTACTTTATTTCTCCCACTGAGACCTGTAAAGCTGAGGGATTGTTACAGTGTATCAGTGCAGATCACATTGTGTGAGCTGCACACATCTCTTCGTGTAGCTGCTTCATGGTGATGAGGTGTAGGGGCTCCCGCCTGATGCAGTCACCGCTCATACAGGGCCGCCTGGTGGATACAGTGCAATGTTATCAAACATGGCGGTATTACCTGGAGAGCCAGTCCCGGTGTCACTGGTGGCGTCATACAAGCGGTCGGAGGACCAGTCGGTACACGAGGGTGCGAGGCTGCTGTCCTCATAGGAGACCTCTGTGCTGCTGTGGTGTAACAGGGGCGGCCGGGGCGAGGACCTCCACGGAGACGACGCTAAGAGAAGAAGAGAGGGCTATGTTTGTTCCTGGGGGGTAACTGTAATCGGCTCTGCACCCCCCCGCCATGCACAGGGCAGCCTGGCTACCATGTGGGCTACCTCCAGTAGTGATCCCCCTATAGCCCCCATCACTACCTGCCGTACTCCTCGCAGGGGTCATCGTCTGGAGGGTTTCATCAAACTGGACCCAGCAGAAGCCTCCAGACATCGGGGGACTTGGCTCTACCTCCAAGGGGCCCGGCCGTGATTTATGGGGGGTCCCCGGCTCCTCACATCTCGTCAGGACTCTCTCGGGTTCTGGGGGCCGCGGGGGGAAGTTTCTTGACTTGTCCACAGTAACTTGTCCTACAAGATGGTGAGAAAAACAATGAAAGATGAAGGAGGAAAGTGAAGGATCAGGAGCGGCGACAGGACAAGAGTGACCAGAGTGTGGACAGCTCTGCCCGCAATATACAACATACCCCCTGTATATACTATATACAGAGCTCTGCAGAGATGAGTGCACCCCCTGTATGTACTATATACAGAGCTCAGCAGCAATGAGAGCACCCCCTGTATGTACTATATACAGAGCTCAGCAGAAATGAGTACACCCCCTGTATGTACTATATACAGAGCTCTGCAGAAATGAGTGCACCCCCTGTATATTACTATATACAGAGCTCTGCAGAAAGAGTGCACCCCCTGTATTACTATATACAGAGCTCTGCAGAGATGAGTGCACCCCCTGTATGTACTATATACAGAGCTCTGCAGAAATGAGTGCACCCCCTGTATGTACTATATACAGAGCTCTGCAGAGAAGAGTGCACCCCTGTATGTACTATATACAGAGCTCTGCAGCAAATGAGTGACACCCCCTGTATGTACTATATACAGAGCTCAGCAGAGATGAGTACACCCCTGTATGTACTATATACAGAGCTCGGCAGAGATGAGTGCACCCCCTGTATGTACTATATACAGAGCTCAGCAGAGAATGAGTGCACCCCCTGACAATATTACTATATACAGAGCTCAGCAGCAATGAGTACACCCCCTGTATGTACTATATACAGAGCTCAGCAGAGATGAGTACACCCCCTGTATATACTATATACAGAGCTCAGCAGAGATGAGTACACCCCCTGTATGTACTATATACAGAGCTCAGCAGAGATGAGTTGCACCCCCTGTATGTACTATATACAGAGCTCAGCAGCAATGAGTACACCCCTGTATGTACTATATACAGAGCTCAGCAGCAATGAGTACACCCCCTGTATGTACTATATACAGAGCTCAGCAGAGATGAGTACACCCCCTGTATGTACTATATACAGAGCTCAGCAGAGATGAGTGCACCCCCTGTACAATATACTATATACAGAGCTCAGCAGAAATGAGTACATCCCCTGTATGTACTATATACAGAGCTCAGCAGAGATGAGTACACCCCTGTATGTACTATATACAGAGCTCAGCAGAGATGGAGTGCACCCCCTGTATATACTATATACAGAGCTCAGCAGAAAGGAGTACACCCCCTGTATGTACTATATACAGAGCTCAGCAGAAATGAGTACACCCCCTGTCAATTACTATATACAGAGCTAAGCAGAAATGAGTACACCCCCTGTATGTACTATATACAGAGCTCGCAGAAGATGAGTGACCCCCTGTATGTACTATATACAGAGCTCGGCAGAGAGAGTGCACCCCCTGTATGTACTATATACAGAGCTCGCAGAGATGAGTGCAACCCCCTGTAGTAATATATATAACAGAGCTCTGCAGAAAGGAGTGTACCCCCTGTATGCACTATATACAGAGCTCAGCAGAGAGGGAGTACACCCCCTGTATGTACTATATACAGAGCTCTGCAGAAAGGAGTGCACCCCCTGTATGCACTATATACAGAGCTCGCAGAATAAGTCACCCCTGTATGTACTATATACAGAGCTCGCAGAAAGAGTCACCCCCTGTATCACTATATACAGAGCTCAGCAGAGATGAGTACACCCCCTGTATGTAACTATATACCAGAGCTAAAGCCGCAGAGATGAGTACACCCCCTGTATGTACTATATACAGAGCTCAGCAGAAATGATAACCCCCTGTATGTTACTATATACAGAGCTCAGGCAGAGATGAGTCACCCCCTGTATGTACTATATACAGAGCTCAGCAGAGATGAGTACACCTCCTGTATGTACTATATACAGAGCTCAGCAGAGATGAATGCACCCCCTGTATGTACTATATACAGAGCTCGGCAGAGATGAGTGCACCCCCTGAATGTACTATATACAGAGCTCGGCAGAAATGAGTACACCCCCTGTACTATATACTATATACAGAGCTCAGTAGAGATGAGTACACCCCCTGTATGTACTATATACAGAGCTCTGCAGAAATGAGTACACCCCCTGTATGTACTATATACAGAGCTCTGCAGAAAGGATTACACCCCCTGTATGCACTATATACAGAGCTCAGCAGAGATGAGTGCACCCCCTGTATGTACTATATACAGAGCTCAGCAGAGATGAGTGCACCCCTGTATGTACTATATACAGAGCTCTGCAGAAATGAGTACACCCCCTGTACAATATACTATATACAGAGCTCAGCAGAGATGAGTACACCCCCTGTATGTACTATATACAGAGCTCTGCAGAGATGCGTGCACCCCCTGTATGTACTATATACAGAGCTCAGCAGCAATGAGTACACCCCCTGTATGTACTATATACAGAGCTCAGCAGAGATGAGTACACCCCCTGTATGTACTATATACAGAGCTCGGCAGAGATGAGTACACCCCTGTATGTACTATATACAGAGCTCTGCAGCAATGAGTACACCCCCTGTATGTACTATATACAGAGCTCTGCAGAAAGGAGTAACCCCCTGTATGTACTATATACAGAGCTCAGCAGAAATGAGTACACCCCCTGTATGTACTATATACAGAGCTCAGCAGAAATGAGTACAACCCCCTGTATGTACTATTACAGAGCTCAGCAGAGATGAGTACACCCCTGTATGTACTATATACAGAGCTCAGCAGAGATGAGTGCACCCCCTGTATGTACTATACACAGAGCTCAGCAGAAAGGATTACACCCCCTGTACAATATACTATATACAGAGCTCAGCAGAAATGAGTACATCCCCTGTATGTACTATATACAGAGCTCAGCAGAGATGAGTACACCCCCTGTATGTACTATATACAGAGCTCAGCAGAGATGAGTGCACCCCCTGTATATACTATATACAGAGCTCAGCAGAAAGGATTACACCCCCTGTACAATATACTATATACAGAGCTCAGCAGAAATGAGTACACCTCCTGTATGTACTATATACAGAGCTCAGCAGAGATGAGTACACCCCCTGTACAATATACTATATACAGAGCTCAGCAGAGATGAGTACACCCCCTGTACAATATACTATATACAGAGCTCAGCAGAGATGAGTACACCCCTGTACAATATACTATATACAGAGCTCTGCAGAAATGAGTACACCTCCTGTATATACTATATACAGAGCTCTGCAGAAAGGATTACACCCCCTGTATATATACTATATACAGAGCTCGGCAGAGATGAGTACACCCCCTGTACAATATACTATACACAGAGCTCGGCAGAGATGAGTACACCCCTGTATGTACTATATACAGAGCTCAGCAGAGATGAGTGCACCCCCTGTACAATATACTATATACAGAGCTCAGCAGAAAGGAGTGCACCCCCTGTACAATATACTATATACAGAGCTCAGCAGAGATGAGTACACCCCTGTATGTACTATATACAGAGCTCAGCAGAGATGAGTGCACCCCCTGTATGTACTATATACAGAGCTTCGCAGAAATGAGTACACCCCCTGTATATACTATATACAGAGCTCTGCAGAAAGGAGTGCACCCCCTGTACAATATACTATATACAGAGCTCGGCAGAGATGAGTACACCCCTGTATGTACTATATACAGACCTCAGCAGAGATGAGTGCACCCCCTGTACAATATACTATATACAGAGCTCAGCAGAAAGGAGTGCACCCCCTGTACAATATACTATACACAGAGCAGAGCATGCAGAGACTGGAACCAGGGGAGGGGAGCATGCAGAGACAGGGACCAAGGGAGGGGAGCATACAGAGACTGGAACCAGAGGAGGGGAGCATGCAGAGACTGGAACCAGGGGAGGGGAGCATGCAGAGACTGGAACCAGGGGAGGGGAGCATGCAGAGACTGGAACCAGGAACCATGGAAGGGGACCATGCAGAACCTGGAACCAGGGGGATGGGGGGGGGGGGGAGTGTGCAGAGACTGGAACCAGGGGGGGGAAGTGTGCAGAGACTGGGGGAGGGGTGGGTAGCGAGACTGGGGGAGGAGAGCAGAGTGTGCAGAGACCGGGATTGGGGGAACAGAGCGAGCACAGACTGGGAGAGGGGGAAGGGGAGAATGCAGAGTCTGGGACCGGGGGAGGGGAGTATGCAGGGTCTGGGACGGGGAAGGGGAGCGGAGAGGGGAGTGGAGAGGGGGAGCGTGCAAGGTCTGGGACCAGGGGAGGGAAGCGGCGAGTCTGGGGGAGGGAAGCGTGCAGAGTCTGGGACTGGGGGAGGGAAGCGTGCAGAGTCTGGGACTGGGGGAGGGAAGCGTGCAGAGTCTGGGACCGGGGGAGGGAAGTGTGCAGAGTCTGGGACCAGGGGAGGGAAGCGTGCAGAGTCTGGGACCGGGGGAGGGAAGCGTGCAGAGTCTGGGACCGGGGGAGGGAAGCGTGCAGAGTCTGGGACTGGGGGAGGGAAGCGTGCAGAGTCTGGGACTGGGGGAGGGAAGCGTGCAGAGTCTGGGACCGGGGGAGAGAAGCGTGCAGAGTCTGGGACCGGGGGAGGGAAGCGTGCAGGGACTGGGGGAGGGAAGCGTGCAGAGTCTGGGACCGGGGGAGGGAAGCGTGCAGAGTCTGGGACCGGGGAGGGAAGCGTGCAGAGTCTGGGAGGGGGAGGGAAGTGTGCAGAGTCTGGGACCGGGGGAGGGAAGCGTGCAGGGACTGGGGGAGGGAAGCGTGCAGAGTCTGGGACCGGGGGAGGGAAGCGTGCAGAGTCTGGGACCGGGGAGGGAAGCGTGCAGAGTCTGGGAGGGGGAGGGAAGTGTGCAGAGTCTGGGACCGGGGGAGGGAAGCGTACAGAGATCTGGACCAGGGAGTGGAGCTCCTATAAGACAGGAGCTGAATCAGGAGCAATCATCTCTGTCTGACTCTGAGGCTCTGACTCTACATTTTACATGTTCTGCAGCAAACTTACTTAAAGACCTTAATGACATCACAGGTCATGTGCAGTAAGGAGCCAATCACTGTGAGTGTAAGCTTTCATGTGGGAGGAGCCCCACAGGTCCATTGTAATTCCTGCTCTCCTCCCAGTCCCAGCAGTCAGAGGCTCAGCTCACAGTGGAGAGCGGCTCCTGTCAGTCACAGCAGGGAGGCGGCTCCTGTCAGTCACAGCAGGGAGGCGGCTCCTGTCAGTCACGGCAGGGAGGCGGCTCCTGTCAGTCACGGCAGGGAGGCGGCTCCTGTCAGTCACGGCAGGGAGGCGGCTCCTGTCAGTCACGGCAGGGAGGCGGCTCCTGTCAGTCACGGCAGGGAGGCGGCTCCTGTCAGTCACGGCAGGGAGGCGGCTCCTGTCAGTCACGGCAGGGAGGCGGCTCCTGTCAGTCACGGCAGGGAGGCGGCTCCTGTCAGTCACGGCAGGGAGGCGGCTCCTGTCAGTCACAGCAGGGAGGCGTGGTTTTCCCTGTTGACGCCCCCATACACACCACTCCCCCGCGGTGCCCCGCATTGTGTCACCTCACTTTATCTTCACATGTGGATTGTCTTCCTTCTCACCATCGCTCCTCTTTCCTTGGTCGCTCGGACGTCTCTCTGAGCTGCTGCAGCTCCTCTTTGTTACATTTTTCTATCCCTTCTATCTTCTCGCCTTCACATTTCCTCCCAGGTCTTGTGACATTTCTCTCCTATGTGATGCCATCGGTGACATCATAGAATGGGAGGAGTTAGGTGACGGTGCTTATACTGCCCCGCCTGCTGGACACCGGTGTGATGACTTATCTGGGGGAATTCTGGGTAATTACAATGTTGTGGTCTACATTTTAGACTTTCTTCGGGTGTGTACTCATTTTTGCAAATGATCTTGAATGAATTATTTAGGAAAGTTACTTTTTCAGGTGCAAAATAACAAATCTTTACAATCAATGGCCGACAACGGTGGGAGTATTTTGCAGTTTGGGATCCCAGAGACTGTTGGGGTGTACTCATTTATGCTGAGCACTGTATATAGCACATATAACCCCACACTGATGAGGTTAATAGATGGTCACTGATGTCCGCTCACCCTGTAATCTGGGATCATCATTGAAGGACGCCCACTGGACTTTGTGGGTGATGAGCGCTGCCCCCCGCGTTGTCATCTCATCTGTCTCCAGGATTCATAGCGAGACGCTCTAAAGAGAATAGATGAGACCTCATCACCCCCGAGAAAAGAGACGAGACGTCATCACCCCTGAGAGACCTCATCACCCCGAGAAAAGAGACCTCATCACCCCGAGAAAAGAGACGAGACGTCATCACCCCTGAGAGACCTCATCACCCCCGAGAAAAGAGACCTCATCACCCCCAAGAAAAGAGACCTCATCACCCCCGAGAAAAGAGACCTCATCACCCCCAAGAGAAGAGACCTCATCACCCCCGAGAGAAGAGACCTCATCACACCCGAGAAAAGAGACGAGACGTCATCACCCCCCCAGAGAAGAGACCTCATCACCCCCGAGAAAAGAGACCTCATCACCCCCGAGAGAAGAGACCTCATCACCCCCGAGAAGAAACCTCATCACCCCCGAGAAAAGAGACGAGACGTCATCACCCCCAAGAGAAGAGACCTCATCACCCCCGAGAGAAGAGACCTCATCACCCCGAGAAAAGAGAAGAGACGTCATCAAACCCAAGAAAAGGCAGAAAATGCAAGGAAATCATTATACTCCAGAGCTGCACTCACTATTCTGCTGGTGCAGTCACTGTGTACATACATTACATTACTGATCCTGAGTTACCTCCATGTATTATACTCCAGAGCTGCACTCACTATTCTGCTGGTGCAGTCACTGTGTACATACATTAATTACTGATCCTGAGTTACCTCCTGTATTATACTCCAGAGCTGCACTCACTATTCTGCTGGTCCAGTCACTGTGTACATACATACATTACTGATCCTGAGTTACCTCCTGTATTATCCTCCAGAGCTGCACTCACTATTCTGCTGGTGCAGTCACTGTGTACATACATTACATTACTGATCCTGTGTTACCTCCTGTATTATACTCCAGAGCTGCACTCACTATCTGCTGTGCAGTCACTGTGTACATACATTAACTGATCCTGAGTTACCTCCTGTATTATACTCCAGAGCTGCACTCACTATTCTGCTGGTGCAGTCACTGTGTACATACATTACATTACTGATCCTGAGTTACCTCCTGTATTATACTCCAGAGCTGCACTCACTATTCTGCTGGTGCAGTCACTGTGTACATACATTACATTACTGATCCTGAGTTACCTCCTGTATTATACTCCAGAGCTGCACTCACTATTCTGCTGTGCAGTCACTGTGTACATACATTACATTACTGATCCTGAGTTACCTCCTGTATTATCCTCCAGAGCTGCACTCACTATTCTGCTGGTGCAGTCACTGTGTACATACATTACATTACTGATCCTGAGTTACCTCCTGTATTATACTCCAGAGCTGCACTCACTATTCTGCTGGTGCAGTCACTGTGTACATACATTACATTACTGATCCTAGTTACCTCCTGTATTATCCTCCAGAGCTGCACTCACTATTCTGCTGGTGCAGTCACTGTGTACATACATTACATTACTGATCCTGAGTTACCTCCTGTATTATCCTCCAGAGCTGCACTCACTATTCTGCTGGTGCAGTCACTGTGTACATACATTACATTACTGATCCTGAGTTACCTCCTGTATTATACCCAGAGCTGCACTCACTATTCTGCTGGTGCAGTCACTGTGTACATACATTACATTACTGATCCTAAGTTACCTCCTGTATTATACTCCAGAGCTGCACTCACTATTCTGCTGGTGCAGTCACTGTGTACATACATTACATTACTGATCCTAAGTTACCTCCTGTATTATCCTCCAGAGCTGCACTCACTATTCTGCTGGTGCAGTCACTGTGTACATACATTACATTACTGATCCTGAGTTACCTCCTGTATTATCCTCCAGAGCTGCACTCACTATTCTGCTGGTGCAGTCACTGTGTACATACATTACATTACTGATCCTGAGTTACCTCCTGTATTATACCCCAGAGCTGCACTCACTATTCTGCTGGTGCAGTCACTGTGTACATACATTACATTACTGATCCTAAGTTACCTCCTTCCTGTATTATACTCCAGAGCTGCACTCACTATTCTGCTGGTGCAGTCACTGTGTACATACATTACATTACTGATCCTAAGTTACCTCCTTCCTGTATTATACCCCAGAGCTGCACTCACTATTCTGCTGGTGCAGTCACTGTGTACATACATTACATTACTGATCCTGAGTTACCTCCTGTATTATACTCCAGAGCTGCACTCACTATTCTGCTGGTGCAGTCACTGTGTACATATATTACATTACTGATCCTGAGTTACCTCCTGTATTATCCTCCAGAGCTGCACTCACTATTCTGCTGGTGCAGTCACTGTGTACATACATTACATTACTGATCCTGAGTTACCTCCTGTATTATCCTCTAGAGCTGCACTCACTATTCTGCTGGTGCAGTCACTGTGTACATACATTACATTACTGATCCTGAGTTACCTCCTGTATTATACTCCAGAGCTGCACTCACTATTCTGCTGGTGCAGTCACTGTGTACATACATTACATTACTGATCCTGAGTTACCTCCTGTATTATACTCCAGAGCTGCACTCACTATTCTGCTGGTGCAGTCACTGTGTACCTACATTACATTACTGATCCTGAGTTACCTCCTGTATTATACCGCAGAGCTGCACTCACTATTCTGCTGGTGCAGTCACTGTGTACATACATTACATTACTGATCCTGAGTTACCTCCTGTATTATCCTCTAGAGCTGCACTCACTATTCTGCTGGTGCAGTCACTGTGTACATACATTACATTACTGATCCTGAGTTACCTCCTGTATTATACTCCAGAGCTGCACTCACTATTCTGCTGGTGCAGTCACTGTGTACATACATTACATTACTGATCCTAAGTTACCTCCTGTATTATCCTCCAGAGCTGCACTCACTATTCTGCTGGTGCAGTCACTGTGTACATACATTACATTACATTACTGATCCTGAGTTACCTCCTGTATTATACTCCAGAGCTGCACTCACTATTCTGCTGGTGCAGTCACTGTGTACATACATTACATTACTGATCCTGAGTTACCTCCTGTATTATCCTCCAGAGCTGCACTCACTATTCTGCTGGTGCAGTCACTGTGTACATACATTACATTACTGATCCTGAGTTACCTCCTGTATTATACTGCAGAGCTGCACTCACTATTCTGCTGGTGCAGTCACTGTGTACATACATTACATTACTGATCCTGAGTTACCTCCCGTATTATACTCCAGAGCTGCACTCACTATTCTGCTGGTGCAGTCACTGTGTACATACATTACATTACTGATCCTGAGTTACCTCCTGTATTATACTGCAGAGCTGCACTCACTATTCTGCTGGTGCAGTCACTGTGTACATACATTACATTACTGATCCTGAGTTACCTCCCGTATTATACTCCAGAGCTGCACTCACTATTCTGCTGGTGCAGTCACTGTGTACATACATTACATTACTGATCCTGAGTTACCTCCCGTATTATCCTCCAGAGCTGCACTCACTATTCTGCTGGTGCACTCACTGTGTACATACATTACATTACTGATCCTGAGTTACCTCCTGTATTATACTCCAGAGCTGCACTCACTATTCTGCTGGTGCAGTCACTGTGTACATACATTACATTACTGATCCTGAGTTACCTCCTGTATTATACTCCAGAGCTGCACTCACTATTCTGCTGGTGCAGTCACTGTGTACATACATTACATTACTGATCCTGAGTTACCTCCTGTATTATACTCCAGAGCTGCACTCACTATTCTGCTGGTGCAGTCACTGTGTACATACATTACATTACTGATCCTGAGTTACCTCCTGTATTATACTCCAGAGCTGCACTCACACTGACTGGTCTGATGCCTTTTATTACTCTATTATATATTATATATAGATCATGCTTGTGATTGTGCAGATAAATAACAGAACGTTCATATAGGAAATTCTGCAGTCAACAAAGATAAAAGGCGGAAAACATCCGTGTGTGAGTAATAATCTGCGATCTCCCATTAACCCCTCACCTGCTGGTCTCGGGGTGGCGGTGACTCTGCAGCGTCCTATGTGTCGGTGGTGACAGCTGAGTAAATGTGAGAAAACTGGGACCTGATATGTGTGGGCGAAGGATCCTCACAGCGAGCGAGCGGGGGCTCACACTGTATATACACCCCCCCCAATACTGTGCTCTGCGGGGTCTCACACTGTATATACCCCCCCAATACTGTGCTCTGCGGGGGCTCACACTGTATATACAACACCCCAGGACTGTGCTCTGCGGGGCTCACACTGCCGGATACACCAGGCCTGAGGCCTCCGCAGTGGGTGGGACACACCATGATAGAGGCCCCCATGGTGGGCCGGATACACCAGGCCTGAGGCCCCCGCAGTGGGTGGGACACGCCATGATAAAGGCCCCCGCAGTGGGTGGGACACGCCATGATAGAGGCCCCCGCAGTGGGTGGGACACGCCATGATAAAGGCCCCCGCAGTGGGTGGGACACGCCATGATAGAGGCCCCCGCAGTGGGTGGGACACGCCATGATAGAGGCCCCCGCAGTGGGTGGGACACGCCATGATAGAGGCCCCCGCAGTGGGTGGGACACGCCATGATAAAGGCCCCCGCAGTGGGTGGGGACACGCCATGATAGAGGCCCCCGCAGTGGGTGGGACACGCCATGATAGAGGCCCCCGCAGTGGGTGGGACACGCCATGATAGAGGCCCCCATGGTGGTCGGATACACCAGGCCGCGCTGTGGACACATTTGTGCTTTCATCTCTCAGTGTTGCAGTATTTTCTCATAGACACCGGTTACCATGGCGTCTGCTTCCTCCGTCCTCGCAGATAGAAACATCTTTCATCCCAACTTTAATTAGAAAGTTCTAAGCTCGATTCCATGGTGCCATCATTAACCCTTCCTCAGCTGGAATAAGCTGCTGATAATGAGTTCAGTCACCCCGGTGATTCAGTGATCTCTGGGAATCTCTAGTGATCTTGTGCGTCCTCCCCTCAGTTAGCTGGGCGTCCTCCCCTCAGTTAGCTGGGCGTCCTCCCCTCAGTTAGCTGGGCGTTCTCCCCTCAGTTAGCTGGGCGTCCTCCCCTCAGTCAGCTGGGCGTCCTCCCCTCAGTCAGCTGGGCGTCCTCCCCTCAGTCAGCTGGGCGTCCTCCCCTCAGTCAGCTGGGCGTCCTCCCCATCAGTCGGGGCTGGGCGTCCTCCCCTCAGTTAGCTGGGCGTCCTCCCCTCTAGTTAGCTGGGCGTCCTCCCCTCAGTTAGCTGGGCGTCCCTCCCCTCAGTTAGCTGGGCGTCCTCCCCTCAGTTAGCTGGGCGTCCTCCCTCAGTTAGCTGGGCGTCCTCCCCTCAGTTAGCTGGGCGTCCTCCCCTCAGTTAGCTGGGCGTCCTCCCCTCAGTTAGCTGGGCGTCCTCCCCTCAGTTAGCTGGGCGTCCTCCCCTCAGTTAGCTGGGCGTCCTCCCCTCAGTTAGCTGGGCGTCCTCCCCTCAGTTAGCTGGGGTCCTCGCCTCAGTTAGCTGGGCGTCCTCCCCTCAGTTAGCTGGGCGTCCTCCCCTCAGTTAGCTGGGCGTCCTCCCCTCAGTTAGCTGGGCGTCCTCCCCTCAGTTAGCTGGGCGTCCTCCCCTCAGTTAGCTGGGCGTCCTCGCCTCAGTCAGCTGGGCGTCCTCCCCTCAGTCAGCTGGGCGTCCTCCCCTCAGTTAGCTGGGCGTCCTCCCCTCAGTCAGCTGGGCGTCCTCCCTCAGTTAGCTGGGCGTCCTCCCCTCAGTTAGCTGGGCGTCCTCCCCTCAGTTAGCTGGGCGTCCTCCCCTCAGTTAGCTGGGCGTCCTCCCCTCAGTCAGCTGGGCGTCCTCCCCTCAGTCTAGCTGGGCGTCCTCCCCTCAGTTAGCTGGGCGTCCTCCCTCAGTTAGCTGGGCGTCCTCCCCTCAGTTAGCTGGGCGTCCTCCCCTCAGTTAGCTGGGCGTCCTCCCCTCAGTCAGCTGGGCGTCCTCCCCTCAGTTAGCTGGGCGTCCTCCCCTCAGTTAGCTGGGCGTCCTCCCCTCAGTCAGTCTGGGCGTCCTCCCCTCAGTTAGCTGGGCGTCCTCCCCTCAGTTAGCTGGGCGTCCTCCCCTCAGTTAGCTGGGCGTCCTCCCCTCAGTTAGCTGGGCGTCCTCCCCTCAGTTAGCTGGGCGTCCTCCCCTCAGTTTAGCTGGGCGTCCTCCCCTCAGTTAGCTGGGCGTCCTCGCCTCAGTTAGCTGGCGCCTCCCTCGTTAGCGGCTCTCCCCTCGTAGCTGCGCCTCCCGTGTGGCCTGCCCTCCTCAGTTAGCTGGGCGCCCTCCCCTCAGTTAGCTGGGCGTCCTCCCCTCAGTTAGCTGGGCGTCCTCCCCTCAGTTAGCTGGGCGTCCTCCCCTCAGTTAGCTGGGCGTCCTCCCCTCAGTTAGCTGGGCGTCCTCCCCTCAGTTAGCTGTGCGTCCTCGCCTCAGTTAGCTGGGCGTCCTCCCCTCAGTTAGCTGGGCGTCCTCGCCTCAGTTAGCTGGGCGTCCTCCCCTCAGTTAGCTGGGCGTCCTCCCCTCAGTTAGCTGGGCGTCCTCGCCGCCATCGCCCTCCAGAGCCGCCGCTTTACTAGACCCATTTTATTTTAAATCTGGTGCAGAAAGTGACCCGTGGTGAGCGGTGCCAGTCACTTCTAACACCTGTGCCCAGGTGAGATGTGAGCGCACGCTTGGCACCACTCCGGACCCATCATAACCTTCCGTTCCGGAGCAGCCATCGTGGTCTCTCTCTATCTATGGGGTCATGTTAAAGAGAAGAAACAACAATAAAGAATTGGCAAGAGGAATATACAGATGAGGGGCGAAGTCAGAACAAACTCAATATGGCGTCCCATCCATGCAGCTGTCACTCTGTGCCATCCGGGCACCCAGGTGGAGTTGGTACCCGGGCCCGCCAATCCTGGCGCCAGCTTCTCCGTGATTCTTCCTAACCACAGAGGGCTGACAGGTGCCCACATGATAAAGGGCGATCCCCCCTAAATGAGGGCGAGGAGGAAAAATAACAAAATAATAATCCCTACAATGGACCATATGACTGACCCGGTACCATGACGCTGAGCCGAATATACAGCGCCCCCTTCAGTCTATAGGAAATACTGCAATAATATAAACCGAGCATGAGAAGCTCTAGATCAGCAAACCATGAGGGTCTCACACAGCCCCCATTACTAAACCCAGAATAATACTGATATGTTTTCGCTGAAATAAGAAAGAACTTTCTCAAGCCAAACACTAATGGTAAAGGAAGAGCAGCTAATGGAATCAGTGGCTGATAACAGGGAGTAATAGATTGTAGTCACCTGTCCTACAGTCTCCTCCTCCAGTAATGGCTGATAACAGGGAGTAATAGATTGCAGTCACCTGTCCTACAGTCTCCTCCAGTAATGGCTGTATAACAGGGAGTAATAGATTGTAGTCACCTGTCCTACAGTCTCCTCCTCCAGTAATGGCTGATAACAGGGAGTAATAGATTGTGGTCACCTGTCCTACAGTCTCCTCCTCCCCCAGTAATGGCTGATAACAGGCAGATAATAGATTGTAGTCACCTGTCCTACAGTCTCCTCCTCCAGTAATGGCTGATAACAGGGAGTAATAGATTGTAGTCACCTGTCCTACAGTCTCCTCCTCCCAGTAATGGCTGATAACAGGCAGTAATAGATTGTAGTCACCTGTCCTACAGTCTCCTCCTCCCAGTAATGGCTGATAACAGGAGTAATAGATTGTGGTCACCTGTCCTACAATCAACTCTCTCCAGTAATGGCTGATAACAGGGAGTAATAGATTGTAGTCACCTGTCCTACAGTCTCTCCTCCAGTAATGGCTGATAACAGGGAGTAATAGATTGTAGTCACCTGTCCTACAGTCTCCTCCTCCTCCAGTAATGGCTGATAACAGGGAGTAATAGATTGTAGTCACCTGTCCTACAGTCTCCTCCTCCTCCAGTAATGGCTGATAACAGGGAGTAATAGATTGTAGTCACCTGTCCTACAGTCTCCTCCTCCAGTAATGGCTATAACAGAGAGTAATAGATTGTAGTCACCTGTCCTACAGGCTCCTCCTCCAGTAATGGCTGCATAACAGGGAGTAATAGATTGTAGTCACATGTCCTACAGTCTCCTCCCCCAGTAATGGCTGATAACAGGGAGTAATAGATTGTAGTCACCTGTCCTACAGTCTCCTCCTCCTCCAGTAATGGCTGATAACAGGGAGTAATAGATTGTAGTCACCTGTCCTACAGTCTCCTCCTCCAGTAATGGCTGATAACAGGGAGTAATAGATTGTAGTCACCTGTCCTACAGTCTCCTCCCCAGTAATGACTGATAACAGGGAGTAATAGATTGTAGTCACCTGTCCTACAGTCTCCTCCCCAGTAATGGCTGATAACAGGAAGTAATAGATTGTAGTCACCTGTCCTACAGTCTCCTCCTCCCCCAGTAATGGCTGATAACAGGGAGTAATAGATTGTAGTCACCTGTCCTACAGTCTCCTCCCCAGTAATGGCTGATAACAGGGAGTAATAGATTGTAGTCACCTGTCCTACAGTTTCCTCCTCCCCCAGTAATGGCTGATAACAGGGAGTAATAGATTGTAGTCACCTGTCCTACAGTCTCCTCTCCAGTAATGGCTGATAACAGGGAGTAATAGATTGTAGTCACCTGTCCTACAGTCTCCTCCTCCAGTAATGGCTGATAACAGGGAGTAATAGATTGTAGTCACCTGTCCTACAGTCTCCGCCTCCCCCAGTAATGGCTGATAACAGGGAGTAATAGATTGTAGTCACCTGTCCTACAGTCTCCTGCTCCCCCAGTAATGGCTGATAACAGGGAGTAATAGATTGTAGTCACCTGTCCTACAGTCTCCTGCTCCTCCAGTAATGGCTGATAACAGGGAGTAATAGATTGTAGACACCTGTCCTACAGTCTCCTCCTCCCCCAGTAATGGCTGATAACAGGGAGTAATAGAGTGTGGTCACCTCTCCCCGGCGGCTGTGATGGCTCTGACCCCCGGTCTGGGGTTTCCGGATACATTTCAGTGTTTATACGACAAGATCTAAATTTAGGGTCTGAGAGAGAAGTGATGAAAGGTCACAAGACGACTCCGAAAAACAAGACCCTGCAACAGGAGAGGGGTCTGTATAGTTATAGGGCCCCGGGCCCCCCTCACCTCCCCGCGGGCTCCTCACCTCCCCGCGGGCCCCTCACCTCCCCGTGGGCCCCTCACCTCCCCGCGGGCCCCTCACCTCCCCACGGGCCCCTCACCTCCCCGCGGGCCCCTCACCTCCCCTCACCTCCGTCTGGGCCCCTCACCTCCCCTCACCGCGGGCCCCTCACCTCCCCACGGGCCCCTCACCTCCCCGCGGGTCCCTCACCTCCCTCGCGAGCCCCTCACCTCCCCGTGGGCCCCCCTCACCTCCCCGTGGGCCCCCCTCACCTCCCCGCGGGCCCCTCACCTCCCCGCGGACCCCTCACCTGTCTCCTCGGTCACCTGCCGGCTCCTCAGTTTCAGGGGCTGCAGAGCTCGGGTGTCCCCGGCTGTAAGGATTATGGTGTGGGGGGGTCTCAGCTCCAGTAATAAAGGGGGTGATGGTTCGGGGGCAGCGAGGTCCAGGAACGCTCCACAGAACCTCAGGTCCAGGCACAGCTGAGTCGCTCTGGCTCCTCCCGGCGCCGTCTGATTGGTCGCATCACAACATCTGGACAGCTGAGCTGCATTAACCCTTACTGGGGGGAGAGACTGCAGAATAATGAGAAGAGCCAGTATATGGTCACTATGTGGCAGAGGCTTTAAGACTACAGCATGTTCCCACAAACAAAGTACATTCTAATCAATAGATCATTCTGTGAGTTACAACTTTCATTATTAAACAGAAAGTGAAAGGATTAACTCTTAGGGTACCTTTACACACGGCTACATTTGTAGCTTGTCACCAGGTAACTTACTGGTTGCAGTGAAATCATGGAGAGATTATTCCATTTGTACACAGCAACAAGATAGAACCATGTATCCATGATTTCACTGCAACCAGTAAGTTACCTGGTGACAAGCTACAAATGTAGCCGTGTGTAAAGGTACCCTATGAGAACATCAGCTGCTCTGCCAGGTGCCCTGTCTGTATTTTATCTATTGTGTCCTTAGTTACATTACTGATCCTTAGTTACCTCCTGTATTATCCTCCAGAGCTGCACTCACTATTCTGCTGGTGCAGTCACTGTGTACATACATTACATTACTGATCCTGAGTTACCTCCTGTATTATACCCCAGAGCTGCACTCACTATTCTGCTGGTGCAGTCACTGTGTACATACATTACATTACTGATCCTTAGTTACCTCCTGTATTATCCTCCAGAGCTGCACTCACTATTCTGCTGGTGCAGTCACTGTGTACACACATTACATTACTGATCCTGAGTTACCTCCTGTATTATATTCCAGAGCTGCACTCACTATTCTGCTGGTGCAGTCACTGTGTACATACATTACATTACTGATCCTGAGTTACCTCCTGTATTATACTCCAGAGCTGCACTCACTATTCTGCTGGAGGAGTCACTGTGTACATACATTACATTACTGATCCTGAGTTACCTCCTGTATTATACTCCAGAGCTGCACTCACTATTCTGCTGGTGCAGTCACTGTGTACATACATTACATTACTGATCCTGAGTTACCTCCTGTATTATACTCCAGAGCTGCACTCACTATTCTGCTGGTGCAGTCACTGTGTACATACATTACATTACTGATCCTGAGTTACCTCCTGTATTATACTCCAGAGCTGCACTCACTATTCTGCTGGTGCAGTCACTGTGTACATACATTACATTACTGATCCTGAGTTACCTCCTGTATTATCCTCCAGAGCTGCACTCACTATTCTGCTGGTGCAGTCACTGTGTACATACATTACATTACTGATCCTGAGTTACCTCCTGTATTATCCTCCAGAGCTGCACTCACTATTCTGCTGGTGCAGTCACTGTGTACATACATTACATTACTGATCCTGAGTTACCTCCTGTATTATCCTCCAGAGCAGCACTCACTATTCTGCTGGTGCACTCACTATGTACATACATTACATTACTGATCCTGAGTTACCTCCTGTATTATACTCCAGAGCTGCACTCACTATTCTGCTGGTGCAGTCACTGTGTACATACATTACATTACTGATCCTGAGTTACCTCCTGTATTATACTCCAGAGCTGCACTCACTATTCTGCTGGTGCAGTCACTGTGTACATACATTACATTACTGATCCTGAGTTACCTCCTGTATTTTCCTCCAGAGCTGCACTCACTATTCTGCTGGTGCAGTCACTGTGTACATACATTACATTACTGATCCTGAGTTACCTCCTGTATTATACTCCAGAGCTGCACTCACTATTCTGCTGGTGCAGTCACTGTGTACATACATTACTGATCCTGAGTTACCTCCTGTATTATACTCCAGAGCTGCACTCACTATTCTGCTGGTGCAGTCACTGTGTACATACATTACATTACTGATCCTGAGTTACCTCCTGTATTATCCTCCAGAGCTGCACTCACTATTCTGCTGGTGCAGTCACTGTGTACATACATTACATTACTGATCCTGAGTTACCTCCTGTATTATACTCCAGAGCTGCACTCACTATTCTGCTGGTGCAGTCACTGTGTACATACATTACATTACTGATCCTGAGTTACCTCCTGTATTATACTCCAGAACTGCACTCACTATTCTGCTGGTGCAGTCACTGTGTACATACATTACATTACTGATCCTGAGTTACCTCCTGTATTTTCTCCAGAACTGCACTCACTATTCTGCTGGTGCAGTCACTGTGTACATACATTACATTACTGATCCTGAGTTACCTCCTGTATTTTACTCCAGAGCTGCACTCACTATTCTGCTGGTGCAGTCACTGTGTACATACATTACATTACTGATCCTGAGTTACCTCCTGTATTATACCCCAGAGCTGCACTCACTATTCTGCTGGTGCAATCACTGTGTACATACATTACATTACTGATCCTGAGTTACCTCCTGTATTATACTCCAGAGCTGCACTCACTATTCTGCTTTACGTCTCTTGTGTTACTATTGCTCTATTCTATGTGTTGTGTATAACATGTGACTACAGATGTTGTGTGCTTTGTGCAGTCTCCACAGCTGATATGTGTTATCAATCACTGAGGACGATCAGATATCACCATTATTCTATGTACTGGATAACACACAACAAACATTATACTTTACCTTCTGTTCTCTTATTAACTGATGCTGCCATCTAGTGCCCTCCATCAGGAACTACAAGATAAAGTTATTGACATTCCATTAGTGGTTGATACATTTTAATGGCTAACTGAAAAGATGGTAAACATAGCAATCTTTCGGGACACTGTGGCCCCTTCATCAGGCTGATAATGACACAGTTCTGAAGACACATACATATATACATAAGCAGGGTGAGATGATGCAGTAAATATGACAGGTGACATAAAGCAGAGTCTGGTTAGGGAGGGGGAGAGGAGCTGGGAGGTAAAGTCAAAATTCTAAGATGAGAGGAACAGATTGTATTATTGTTATATGATTAGTGGCTTGTGGAGACCTGAAGATTCCTCAGTGAGTGTAGAAAGCTATAAATCAATGCAAGATATCTAACAGAAAAGGGTAGACAAGGGCGCAATGGCTCCAATCTGATGTGCAATGAGTATGCAATACAACTGGTATTTTTGCGTGTCAGACAGCCAGGGCTGCCACTAGGAATTTTGGGGCCCCCCTGAGACTCCGCGCAGCCTCCATCCGGCTCCGCCTCCATCCAAACATACATCATATTTATAGTGAAAATTGGAACAGCACCAAAAATTACCTCAATTTATGTGCAAAGCCTTACCAACCAGCAATCCAGATGGTTCATTACAATAGAGTAAAAAAAGGAAAAACAGCACTAAAAAAGAGAAAAAAGTGGACTTTATTGCCCAATGAGCGGCCACTAAACATTATATGTGATTCATGTGAAACTGGTGGAGCCGGTAGACTATGTCTAGATGACTCTGACTAGGGATCATGATAGGCCGCCCTAAAAAGATGTGTTTTTAGGGATCGCCTGAAACTATGTGAATTGTGGATAAACCTAATTTCTTGGGGTAGAGCATTCCAGAAAATTGGTGCAGGTTGGGAGAAGTCTTGGAGCCGGGAGTGGGAGGTTCAGATTAATGCAGAAGTGAGTCTAAAGTCACCTCCAGAGCGAAGAGAAGGGGTGGGGTGATAGACAGAGATGAGGGAGGAGATGTAGGGGGGCGCTGCATTGTGAAGAGAACAGGTGGGGTGATAGACAGAGATGAGGGAGGAGATGTAGGGGGGTGCTGCACTGTGAAGAGCTTTGTGGGTGAGAACAACAGTTTGAATTGGATCCTGTAGTGTATGGGCAGCCAGTGCAATGACTGGCACAGAGCGGATCCTATAGTGTATGGGCAGCCAGTGCAATGACTGGCACAGAGCGGATCCTATAGTGTATGGGCAGCCAGTGCAATGACTGGCACAGAGCAGATCCTATAGTGTATGGGCAGCCAGTGCAATGACTGGCACAGAGCGGATCCTATAGTGTACAGGCAGCCAGTGCAATGACTGGCACAGAGCGGATCCTATAGTGTACAGGCAGCCAGCGCAATAACTGGCACAGAGCGGATCCTATAGTGTACAGGCAGCCAGTGCAATGACTGGCACAGAGCGGATCCTATAGTGTACAGGCAGCCAGTGCAATGACTGGCACAGAGCGGATCCTATAGTGTATGGGCAGCCAGTGCAATGACTGGCACAGAGCGGATCCTATAGTGTATGGGCAGCCAGTGCAATAACTGGCACAGAGCGGATCCTACAGTGTATGGGCAGCCAGTGCAATCACTGGCACAGAGCGGATCCTATAGTGTATAGGCAGCCAGTGCAATGACTGGCACAGAGCGGATCCTATAGTGTATGGGCAGCCAGTGCAATCACTGGCACAGAGCGGATCCTATAGTGTATAGACAGCCAGTGCAATGACTGGCACAGAGTGGATCCTATAGTGTATGGGCAGCCAGTGCAGTGACTGGCACAGAGCGGATCCTATAGTGTATAGACAGCCAGTGCAATGACTGGCACAGATCAGATCCTATAATGTATGGGCAGCCAGTGCAATGACTGGCACAGAGCGGATCCTATAGTGTATGGGCAGCCAGTGCAATGACTGGCACAGAGCGGATCCTATAGTGTATGGGCAGCCAGTGCAATGACTGGCACAGAGCGGATCCTATAGTGTATGGGCAGCCAGTGCAATGACTGGCACAGAGCGGATCCTATAGTGTATAGGCAGCCAGTGCAATGACTGGCACAGAGCGGATCCTATAGTATATAGGCAGCCAGTGCAATGACTGGCACAGAGCGGATCCTATAGTGTATGGGCAGCCAGTGCAATGACTGGCACAGAGCGGATCCTATAGTGTATGGGCAGCCAGTGCAATGACTGGCACAGAGCGGATCCTATAGTATATAGGCAGCCAGTGCAATGACTGGCACAGAGCGGATCCTATAGTGTATAGGCAGCCAGTGCAATGAATCCATGTGTGGCGCTCCTGCGACCTGGGTGGCCACAGGGGGAACTGCAGCCAGGTAAGGTAGAGACGGTTGACTGAAAAACATCCACACAGGTACACACACCGACCCTACGCCTAGGACTCTACGTTGGACAAGGGGTAGCAGGGGTTAAGAGTAGTGTGAGTGGAGCGTAGAGCAGCACTGAACAAGTGGGTGGAGAGACCAACACTAGAAAAATCCGGGAACACACAGTTAGAGTCAGACAGAAGTAGAACACCTAGTGTAGGCACGAGAATTCTCAGGAGGAGAGGTTCCCTGGAGGATGCAGAATCCTAAAACCGAGCACAATCCCTCACCAGGTCCTCCATCAGCACTACACCTGCCCTGTGGACCCTCAGCCCTTCCCGAGGAGGGCTTACCATCCACGCTGCCCTAAGTCACCGTCCCCAGCAGGAATACGGCAGCGTTGGTTCCACTAACCACATACCCCGGGTGGCGTCACAACAAATGCCCTGTAAATACTCCCTTTACTTGCAGCATCTGGGACAATGGGACCGGCAATTTGACACCCCCCAGAGACAGTACACCCTGGTCTCGAGTACCCCGGTCCATAGTGTGCGACAACTTGGCGTCACGAACAGGATATCGTGCCGACCAAACTGGGTACTGTGTGCCTGCAGAGACTTGTTTTTGGACTATGTAAAAGGAATCCTCATGATGGCGGCCCAAATAGACTGACGCCATGTGTTGGCCATGGGGCGTGCCAGAGCCCCTCATCGTGGGCCGAGCCAGCCAGGAGGGGGAAAAGAAGATCCCGCCCTGACCATCCTTCGCATTGGGAGAGCGCGCGGCCACTCAACAAAATTTAGTTCTGCCTAGGAATGGGTCGGCCGACAGCGCAGGAATAATCGGAGACGCCCAAAGAAGGGGAGGACAGTACGAGTGTGCACATGTAGACAACCGGACGGAAGTCGAGCAGTACCCGGAGATGGATACTAGAAGGGGAATATTGAGGCCGATACCGACGGTCCCACGGCAGCGAGGAGCGGTGGAGGAACCCGGGCGTGGAGTGCAGCGAGAGCCTCCGAGAGAGAAAAAAGCAGCACCCGGACGGGTGGTCACAACCCAGATCCCCGGCCTGCAGGAGAATGCCAGGCCGCAGAGACTGATGATCCGTTGGGCTTGAGGAGAGATGCCCAGGCCTAAAAGAACCACTTATCCCAGCGCCACCAACCCAAGAGGTGAGAGGAGAGCGAGGCCCGTATGCCATGTGTGTAATAAGACTGTCCCTGAGGCTGGAGGCACACTGTCGTGCATCAAACACGGAGCGTTTTGGCCCCTCCAGACTTGGATTGTTGGTGTCTACGAGAGGGACCCGGCTTGTTCTCTTCTCTAGTTTTGTAATGTAGGAGATGATTCCTTGATATTCTGGAGGATCTTGTAATCTGGAGGATCTTGTTATCTGGTTCTGTATTGTTTCTTGGATGGTCCCTAGTTCAAAAAGAACATATCCGGTTGTATCTGATGGCCTGGCTGTACACATAGAGTTCTTTATGTCTTTTGGATGAAAACTGTTCCATTGGAGATATGTAGGACGGTCAATTGGCTTCCGGTACAAGCAGGGGTGGATTAAGGGTAGCCAGGGCCCGGGCTGTTCAGACTCTGTGGGCCCCCGGTCATGTGATGGGGGTCATGTGACGGGGTCACAGGGGTCATGTGACGGGGGTCATCATATACCTGAAATATTCTGAATAAAAAGTTGTGGCACTCACCAGTGTATCAAACTGTGTCACGGTTTTATTTCCAGATTACCAGATTACATGGTGCAGGAAGGAGGGGGGTGCAGAGGAGGACGAACGGTGGGCCGTTTCACGCGGTTAGCACTTCAATGGGTCCTGTGTCACTAACTGCGTAAAACGGCCCACCGTCGTCCTCCTCTGCACCCCCTCCCTTCCTGCACCATGTAATCTGGTAATCTGGAAATAAAACCGTGACACAGTTTGATACACTGGTGAGTGCCGGAACTTTATATTCAGAATATTATATTCGCTTGTGCTCCTGCCGTGCAACGCCGGGGTTGATTGCTGCCTACAGCTGACATTTTGGATTGGACTGTTTGTGTCCGGTGCCCGGATTCCTTCTCTTTATAAATATACCTGAAAAGATTATTCCAGAAAAATAGCTGCTGAGTGAATCTCTAACCTGTCAAACATCCATTGATCGTCAATTTACCCTTCGGTTAGGAAGAAAAAAAACACTTTAAGCCATAGTATTGAGGAGTCCATTAGAAGGCGCATTATGCCCTGACTGCCCCTGTACTCGAAATAAATAACGTATAAATATCTCGCACGCTGTCCCCCTGTATGATAATCTCCTGTTACCAGTCTGATGGACTTGCTTGCAGATCGGTCCGTCCCGCAACCTCGCGGTCAGACTTTCTTCTGAATGATGTAGATAACGCCTCCTGCCACCTGCGTTATCCACGTGACCACGTCCAATGTTCCCATTGCCTACATTACGCTCATACCTCTCCGGCTTGTGCAGGTGCACTGTGCTCCACCATGGGGTTATCCTACAAGTTTGAACTCTCAGTGATGTCACCATACATTACACGCAGCAGACTGGGAGCCTGGAGCCGTGTGCAGAGACACCTGCGGGTCGCGCATGTGTAGAGGAGTTTACATTGTAGCCGCAGTAGGGCAGAGCACGGTGCTCCAGCTGGAGAGGCATCTGCAGACGTGAGATGGGAAAGTGGGACGGGGATAATGCAGGAGGCGTCTCCATATCATTCAGAAGAAGAGGCTGCGGACGGTGAGGAGAGACTGGGGGACCAATCTGCAAGCAAGACCGGACCGGTAACAGTTAGAATACAGTGTGCTAGATTTCTATAAGTTATTTATTCTGTGTACAGAGGCATTCAGGGCATAATAGCCGCCTTATAATGCAGCATCAGCGTGTGCACGAGGCCTTACATATACTGAGGTAACAACTCACCAAATACTCAGCGTGTGCACGAGACCTTACATATACTGAGGTAACAACTCACCAAATACTCAGCGTGTGCACGAGCCTTACAGATACTGAGGAAAAACTCACCAAATACTCAGCGTGTGCACGAGGCCTTACAGATACTGAGGTAAAACCTCACCAAATACTCAGTGTGTGCACGAGTCTTACAGATACTGAGGTAAAACTCACCAAATACTCAGTGTGTGCACGAGACCTTACAGATACTGAGGTAACAACTCACCAAATACTCAGCGTGTGCACGAGGCCTTACAGATACTGAGGAAAAAACTCACCAAATACTCACGTGTGCACAAGGCCTTACAAATACTGAGGTAAAAACTTTACCAAATACTCAGCTGTGTACGAGGCCTTACAAAATACTGAGGTAAGAACTCCCAAATACTCAGCGTGTGCACGAGGCCTTACAGATACTGAGGAAAAACTCACCAAATACTCAGCGTGTGCACGAGGCCTTACATATACTGAGGTAAGAACTCACCAAATACTCAGTGTGTGCACGAGGTCTTACAGATACTGAGGTAAAACCTCACCAAATACTCAGCGTGTGCACGAGGTCTTACAGATACTGAGGTAAAACCTCACCAAATACTCAGGTGTGCACGAGGTGCTTACAGATACTGAGGTAAAACCTCACCAAATACTCAGCGTGTGCACGAGGTCTTACAGATACTGAGGTAAAACCTCACCAAATACTCAGCTGTGCACGAGGCCTTACAGATACTGAGGTAACAACCTTACCAAATATCAGCGTGTGCACGAGGCCTTACATATACTGAGGTAAAACTCACCAAATACTCAGCGTGTGCACGAGGCCTTACAGATATGAGGTAAAACCTCACCAAATACTCAGCGTGTGCACGAGGCTTACAGATACTGAGGTAACAACTTACCAAATACTCAGCGTGTGCACGAGGCCTTACAGATACTGAGGTAAAACCTCACCAAATACTCAGCGTGTGCACGAGGCCTTACAGATACTGAGGTAAAACCTCACCAAATACTCAGGTGTGCACGAGGCTTACAGATACTGAGGTAAAACTCACCAAATACTCAGCGTGTGCACGAGGTCTTACAGATACTGAGGTAAAAACCTCACCAAATACTCAGCATGTGCACGAGGCCTTACAGATACTGAGGTAAAACCTCACCAAATACTCAGCGTGTGCACGAGGTCTTACAGATACTGAGGTAAAACCTCACCAAATAACTCAGCATGTGCACGAGGTCCTTACAGATACTGAGGTAACAACTACACAAATACTCAGGTGTGCACGAGGCCTTACAGATACTGAGGTAAAACCTCACCAAATACTCAGCGTGTGCACAAGGTCCTTACAGATACTGAGGTAAAACCTCACCAAATACTCAGTGTTGCACGAGGCTTACAGATACTGAGGTAACAACTACCAAATACTCAGGTGTGCACGAGGCCTTACAGATACTGAGGTAAAACCTCACCAAATACTCAGCGTGTGCACAAGGTCCTTACAATACGAGTAAACTCACCAATATACTTGTGTGAAGTTCACAGATCACTGAGGTACAGTCCAAATCTCATGGTCACAGTTAAATCATGAGTAACAACCTCACCAAATACTATGTGCACTAATTTCCACGCACACCAAGATCTTGTGTAAAATATTCACAGATACTTGTTGCAGTGACGTGGACCTACATAAATACATATAAACAGCCTCACAAATTACCAATGTGCCGACTTTCACTGAACAGAGGTGAACAATACTTACAAATATCTGGTGTGTGCACGTAGGCTTACAGATACTGAGGTAAAACCTCACCAAATACTCAGCATGTGCACGAGGCCTTACAGATACTGAGGTAACAACTTACCAAATACTCAGCGTGTGCACGAGGCTTACAGATATGAGGTAAAACCTCACCAAATACTCAGCATGTGCACGAGGCCTTACAGATACTGAGGTAACAACTTACCAAATACTCAGCGTGTGCACGAGGCCTTACAGATATTGAGGTAAAACCTCACCAAATACTCAGCAGTGTGCACGAGGCCTTACAGATATTGAGGTAAACTACTTACCAAATACTCAGCGTGTGCACGAGGCCTTACAGATACTGAGGTAAACAATTTACCAAATACTCAGCGTGTGCACGAGGCCTTACAGATATTGAGGTAAAACCTCACCAAATACTCAGGTTCACAGCTACAATACTGAGACACTACCAAATACTCAGTGTGCACGAGGCTTACGTACTGAGGAAACCCACCAATATACAGCAGCTTACAGATACTGAGGTAAAACCTCACCAAATACTCAGTGTGTGCACGAGGTCTTACAGATACTGAGGTAAAACCTCACCAAATACTCAGCATGTGCACGAGGCCTTACAGATACTGAGGTAACAACTTACCAAATACTCAGCGTGTGCACGAGGTCTTACAGATACTGAGGTAAAACCTCACCAAATACTCAGCATGTGCACGAGGCCTTACAGATACTGAGGTAACAACTTACCAAATACTCAGCGTGTGCACGAGGCCTTACAGATACTGAGGTAAAAACTCACCAAATACTCAGCGTGTGCACGAGGCCTTACAGATATTGAGGTAAAACCTCACCAAATACTCAGCGTGTGCTTGAGGCCTTACAGATACTGAGGTAACAACTCACCAAATACTCAGCGTGTGCACGAGGCCTTACAGATACTGAGGTAAAAACTCACCAAATACTCAGCGTGTGCACGAGGCCTTACAGATATTGAGGTAAAACCTCACCAAATACTCAGCATGTGCACGAGGCCTTACAGATACTGAGGTAACAACTTACCAAATACTCGCGTGTGCACGAGGCCTTACAGATACTGAGGTAAAAACTCACCAAATACTCAGCGTGTGCACGAGGCCTTACAGATATTGAGGTAAAACCTCACCAAATACTCAGTGTGTGTACGAGGCCTTACAGATACTGAGGTAAAACCTCACCAAATACTCAGCGTGTGCACGAGGTCTTACAGATACTGAGGTAAAACCTCACCAAATACTCAGTGTGTGTACGAGGCCTTACAGATACTGAGGTAAAACCTCACCAAATACTCAGCATGTGCACGAGGCCTTACAGATACTGAGGTAACAACTTACCAAATACTCAGCGTGTGCACGAGGCCTTACAGATACTGAGATAAAACCTCACCAAATACTCAGCGTGTGCACGAGGCCTTACATATACTGAGGTAAAACCTCACCAAATACTCAGCGTGTGCACGAGGCCTTACAGATACTGAGGAAAAAACACCAAATACTCAGCGTGTGCACAAGGCCTTACAGATACTGAGGTAAAAACTCAGCAAATACTCAGCGTGTGCACGAGGTCTTACAGATATTCAGGTAAAACCTCACCAAATACTCAGCGTGTGCACGAGGTCTTACAGATACTGAGGTAAAACCTCACCAAATACTCAGTGTGTGTACGAGGCCTTACAGATACTGAGGTAAAACCTCACCAAATACTCAGCATGTGCACGAGGCCTTACAGATACTGAGGTAACAACTTACCAAATACTCAGCGTGTGCACGAGGCCTTACAGATACTGAGATAAAACCTCACCAAATACTCAGCGTGTGCACGAGGCCTTACATATACTGAGGTAAAACCTCACCAAATACTCAGCGTGTGCACGAGGCCTTACAGATACTGAGGAAAAAACACCAAATACTCAGCGTGTGCACGAGGCCTTATGGTGGGTTTACACACACCAATCATTGTGTCCAATATCTGAACAGATCTCTGGTTGCAGTGAAATCATGGACACATAGTTCCATTTTGTGGCTGTGTACAACATGGAGCAATGTGTCCATGATTTCACTGCAACCAGAGATCTGTTCAGATATTGGACACAATGATTGGTGTGTGTAAACCCACCATCACAGATACTGAGGTAAAACCTCACCAAATACTCAGCGTGTGCACGATGCCTTACAGATACTGAGGTAAAAACTCACCAAATACTCAGCGTGTGCACGAGGCCTTACAGATACTGAGGTAAAAACTCACCAAATACTCAGCGTGTGCACGAGGCCTTACAGATACTGAGGTAACAACTCACCAAATACTCAGCGTGTGCACGAGGCCTTACAGATATTGAGGTAAAACCTCACCAAATACTCAGCGTGTGCACGAGGCCTTACAGATATTGAGGTAAAACCTCACCAAATACATACCTCCCAACCATCCCGGATTTGACGGGACAGTCCCGGTTTAGTCAGGGCTTCCCACTGTCCCGTGCGGGACTGGAAGTGTCCCACTCTCTGGCACGGGACGTACTAAAAAGAATGAAGAAAAGGAATAAATAAAAAGAATGAAGATAATAACTTATCTACAGATATTTCACGTTCATTCCACACCTTTAATGCTCAGGTAACATAATATACACCTGATTATATGGGATAAGTGTTCATTCCATGTGTAAGATACCCAAGAAACCTTTTATACATCTACATAATATATATCTAATAAGTTATTATCTTCATTCTTTTTATTTATTCCTTTTCTTCATTCTTTTCAGTATCTGCCGAGTCAGAGCCTCAGATAGAGTCAGACAGGGGGATGATTGTTAAATCAGCTCCTGTCCTATAGGAGCTCCACTCCCCTCCCCCGGTCTCTTCACATTCCTCTCCCCTGGTTCATATCTCCGCTCCTCTTCCCCGGTCTGTGCACACTCCTTTCCGCTCCCCTTCCCCAATCTCTGCACACTCCCCTCCCCTGATGTCTGCACGCTTCCCTCCCCCAGTCCCGACTCCTCTACCCCGCTCCCAGTCTCCAAGCATTCCCCTTCCCCGGTCCCGGTCTCCACATGCTCCAGTCCCACCCTCTCCACACTCCCTTCTCTCAGTCCCAGTCTCCGAACGCTCCCCTCCCCCAGTCCCAGGCTCCACACGCTCCTCTCCCCTGTCCTCCCAATGTCCGCATGCTCCTCTCCCTCAGTCCCTATCTCCACTCCCTCCCCTGTTCCCCCAGTCCCAGTTTCTGCACACTCCCCTCTCCAGATCCAAGCCTCTGCATGCTTCCCTCTCCCAGTTCCAGTCTCTGCATGCTCCCCTCCCCCAGTCCCAGTCTCTGCATGCTCCCCGGTCTCTGATCCCCTTCCGTGGTCTCAGTCTTGGTACGCTCCCTGCCCCAGGTCCCAGTCTCTGCATGCTCCCCTCCCCCAGTCCGAGTATCTGCATGCTCCCCTCCCCCGGTCTCCAATCCTCTTCCTTGGTCCCGGTCTCTGATCACCTTCCTTGGTCCCAGTCTCTGCACACCCCCCTCCCCAGTCTCTGATCCCCTCCCGTGGTCCCAGTCTGTGCACATTCCCTTCCCAGGCCCCAGTTTGTGCATGCTACCCTTCCCCGGTCACAGTCTCTGCATGCTCCCCACTCTCTGATCCCCTCCCGTGGTCTTAGTCTCTGCACTCTCCCTGCCCCAGGTCCCAGACTCTGCATGCTCCCCTCCCCCGTCCCAATCTCTGCATGCTCCCCTCCCCTGGTCTATGATCCCCTCCCATGGTCTCAGTCTCTGCATGCTCCCCTCCCCAGGTCCCAGTCACTGCACCCTCCCCTCCCCTGGTCTCTGATCCTCTTCCTTGGTCCCAGTCTCTGCATGCTCCCCTCCCCAGGTCCCAGTCACTGCACCCTCCCCTCCCCTGGTCTCTGATCCTCTTCCTTGGTCCCAGTCTCCACCTGCTCCCCTCCCCCAGTCCCAGTGTCCGCATGTGTCGCGCCGAGGACTGGGTACTCGGGTCTCAGGCGCGAGGTCCAGGGGAATCACTGGTGGCGATGAATGAGCCCGTGACCCTGGGGCGGACTCCTAATGGGGGAGGTAAATTGAAGGTGATGAGGTAATAGTTATTTCGTGACGCCACTTGTAGTACCTGGTGCGAGGTCATCAGTGCCGCCACAGTCCTCCGGAGGGCGTTGGTATTGCGGCTAGGTGGTATAGCTTTCTACAGGTGAAGCTGGGCCTCCGGGGCAGCGTTAAGTAGAAGTAGAGGGGTTCAATGGCGGTAGCACAGAGACGCAGAGACAAATTCACTCTCTCCCGGGTACTTTACTGGAGACAAGCATCTATTGGTACATCGTTCACAGTTCGGTACAGATGTATAACAGGTAACCTTCCGGGTGGCTGTAAATGGATGCAAAGCGGTATGGAGGTACCAGTGGTATACCTTAGTTGACGAACCCGTGTCCTGTGTTCCCTGCCTGGGATCAGTCCTATCCCTGTTCCCTCGAGTTAATCCTGGGGCTCCTCTCCTTCCCTTCTGCCTCTCCAACTTCAACCCTGACCTCTATGGAATTACAGGTGGGCCGCTCCGTAATGGCAGGGTGCTGTGTCCGGTAAACAAACTGCAGCTGCCGGTTGACGACTTCAGAGCTGGACTCTGGCCGTTTACTCAGATCCGCCTTTCCATGGTGGACTGGGGAAGCTCCCCAGAGAATGGTCGCTCCGCACTGGGGTTCCCCCTTTCTCAGGCCAAGACTCACGCGTCAGGCACCCTCTCTCAAGGTCCCCTCAGGACCCCCTTTCATCTTCCCTCAGGTGCTGTCTGCAACTTTCCTGTTCTGACCTCCCGACTCCTAACCCTCCCCCGGGTAACCTTACCCCCGGATTGAGTGTGGGAATGCTGGAATTGGGTCCCTCCCACATGCCTCTGCATTCCACCTACAGTTCGGGAAAATTACACTGCTTTTATGGGTGTAATACCCGGTGTGACGCCAAACCATCTGGGGCGCCACAGATGCTCCAGTCCCAGTCTAAGCATGCTCCCCTGCCCCAGTCCCAGTCTCTGCAAGCTCCTCTCCCTTGGTCCCTATCTCCGCTCTCCTCCCCTGCTCCTCTGCTCCCAGTCTCTGCATACTCCCCTCTCCCAGTCCCTGTCTCTGCACGCTTCCCTCTCCCAGTCCCAGTCTCTGCATGCTCTCCACCCTCGATCTATGATCCCCTTCCTTGGACCCAGTCTCTGCATGCTCCCCGCCCCTGGTCTCTGGATGCTTTCCTCCCCCGGTCCCAGTCTCTGCATGCTCCCCGGTCTCTGATCCCCTCCTGTGGTCTCAGTCTCTGCATGCTCCCTTCCCCAAGCTCCAGGTTCTAACCTCTGCACGCTTCCCTCCCCGGTCTCTGATCCCCTTCCTTAGTCCCAGTCTCTGCACGCTCCCATCCCCGGTCTCTGATCCCCTTCCTTAGTCCCAGTCTCTGCACGCTCCCATCCCCGGTCTCTGATCCCCTACTGTGGTCCCAGTCTCTGCACACTCCCCTCCCTGCTCATAGTCTCATCACCCTCCTGTCTCCCGGTCCCAGTCTCTGCATGCTCCCCGGTCTCTGATCCCCTCCTGTGGTCTCAGTCTCTGCATGCTCTCTTCCCCAAGCTCCAGGTTCTAACCTCTGCACGCTTCCCTCCCCGGTCTCTGATCCCCTTCCTTAGTCCCAGTCTCTGCACGCTCCCATCCCCGGTCTCTGATCCCCTACTGTGGTCCCAGTCTCTGCACACTCCCCTCCCTGCTCACAGTCTCATCACCCTCCTGTCTCCCGGTCCCAGTCTATGCACGCTCTGCTCCCCTCCCCCGGTCTCTGCATGCTCCGCACCCCTCCCCCAGTCCATGGCTTCCCTACCCCGGTATCCGCACACTAAGCTCCACATAGGGAGGGGCGGAGATGGGGGAGAGATAGCCGCTGCACCCAGCATTACAGAACTCGCCTCCATTGTGATGTCACCGCCTATATTATATAGAGTCATTACACACAGAGGGATCTATTTCATGTGGTTATTTATGTTAATGTTGATGATTATGGCTTACAGCCAATGAAAACCCAAAGTTAAAGTAGGGAGGATGAAGTGTCTGAGAGATAAAATATGACCTAAATAGGTATCAGAGGCTTCACCTTGTGTGGTTGTGAGAGTCACAACCACTATAACAGATCACGGCTGCTGCAGTCCCCTGTGTGCTGCATATAGAGGAGGGAGGATGAAGGGTTAAACAATGTGCTGCCATATTCCACCAGAGATCAAAGGGTGAATATTATATTGATTTATTAGTCACTGCGTTTCAGGTCTCTGTGGCCTCTTCCTCAGGACAAATCAATGTCATGTTGCCAGGTTTCAGGGCGGTGACTAATAAATCAATATTATATTCACCCTTTGATGTCTGGTGGAATACGGCAGCGTGGTGTTTAACCCTTCATCCTCTCTACTTTATATTTCTGAGATAATGACCTTTGGGCTTTCATTAATCATCAACATTAACAGAAATAAACACATGAAATAGATCCCTCTGTGTGTAATGACTCTATATAATAGATGTGGTCACTTTATGTATTGAATTACTGAAATAAATGATGTTTTTGATGATCTTCTCATTCATTGTGATGCTCCTGTATAATATGGTTATATATATTTTTGTATTATTATATATAGACACCAGCTTTAATGTCCTCGTTTGGCCTCCCGGCCAATGAAGCCTCCGTGGCCACTTCAATCCTGATGGAATGGGTCCCAACATCCGCCGGGGGCAAACCCAAGGACGCCAGAATCTTCCATAATAGATAAAAACTTGTTAAAGGCGATTCATCAACCTGAGCGAAACATGAAAACCGGGGGAGCGCGGTGATAGAAGCCGATGGCTCACGGGACCTGATATAGAAAAGAGCAGAAACCACATACCTCGACCCACACGATCCGGATCCGTAAACCCACGTTACAAACCGCTACGTCATCCCGCCGTAAACCCCGTCCTCAGAGGAGGATAATGGAACCGGCTCACTTAGGGTACCGTCACACACAGAGATACATTGCTTGCAAATCTCTGGTTGCAGTGAAATCATGGACACATTGTTACATTTCTACACAGCCACAAAATAGAACAATGTGTCCATGATTTCACTGCAACCAGTGAGTTACAAGCAATGTATCTGTGTGTAAAGGTACCCGAACTCACACGATCCAAAACATGCTAAGGCTGCATTCACACATTGCGTATTTTGCCGCGTTTTTTTACGCGCGCTTTTCAAAATACGCAATGTGCCTTTTGTCTGCCTGCAAAGTGAATGGGAAATTCACTTTGCAGTGCAGACTTTGCGTAAAAATACGCAGTGCATTTTCCGGGAGAAAACGCAGCTGCGTAAACAATTGATATGTCAATTGTTTACACAGCTACTTCTGCGTATTCTCCCAGAGGGGAGGAAGAATCCAGCTTCCTCCTCCCTCTGTGACAGCTGTGGCCCCCATTAGACTTCACAGTGTATTAATAAACACTGTGAAATCTAAATTAAACAAAAGCAAGTGTGTGAAAAATAAAAAAGAATCAATACTTACCTTCCGACGCCTTCTGCCGCTGTGCGATCCCCGGTTCTAAGTCAGATCTCTTCTGACAAGACCTGTGGTGACGTGAGAAGGGGCGTTCCCGGGCACTCACATGACCGCAAGCAGCCAATCAGCGATGGGACCGCCCCGGGAACGCCCCCCTCTGACATCACCACAGGTCCTGTGAGAAGAGATCTCACTTAGAACCGGACACCGGAGAGTGGCAGAAGGCACCAGACACCGGCAGAAGGCGTCGGAAGGTGAAGTATTGATTCTTTTTTATTTTTCACACACTTGCTTTTGTTTAATTTAGATTTCACAGTGTATATTAACACTGTGAAGTCTAATGGGGCGGTCACAGCTGTCACAGAGGGGAGGAGGAAGCAGGATTTTTCCTCCCCTCTGTGACATCACTGCGCTTTCTGGGGGAAAGAAAGCGCAGTGTGTGAAAGCCCCTGCGTATTTTGCTGCGCTTTTTTGCGCGGCCGAAAAACGCTGCAAAAAGCGCTCGCAAAAAAGCGCAGCAAAATACGCAAATGTGTGAACGCAGCCTAAGGCCTCGTGCACACGCTGAGTATTTGGTGAGTTTTTACCTTAGTATATGTAAGGCCTCGTGCACACGCTGAGTATTTGGGGAGGTTTTACCTCAGTATTTATAAGGCCTCGTGCACACGCTGAGTATTTGGTGAGTTGTTACCTCAGTATCTGTAAGGCCTCGTGCACACGCTGAGTATTTGGCGAGTTTTTACCTCAGTATCTGTAAGGCCTCGTGCACACGCTGAGTATTTGGTGAGTTGTTACCTCCAGTATTTGTAAGGCCTCGTGCACACGCTGAGTATTTGGTGAGTTATTACCTCAGTATATGTAGGGCCTCGTGCACACGCTGAGTATTTGGTGAGTTTTTACCTCAGTATATGTAAGGCCTCGTGCACACGCTGAGTATTTGGTGAGTTGTTACCTCAGTATCTGTAAGGCCTCGTGCACACGCTGAGTATTTGGCGAGTTTTTACCTCAGTATCTGTAAGGCCTCGTGCACACGCTGAGTATTTGGTGAGTTGTTACCTCAGTATCTGTAAGGCCTCGTGCACACGCTGAGTATTTGGCGAGTTTTTACCTCAGTATCTGTAAGGCCTCGTGCACACGCTGAGTATTTGGTGAGTTGTTACCTCCAGTATTTGTAAGGCCTCGTGCACACGCTGAGTATTTGGTGAGTTGTTACCTCCAGTATTTGTAAGGCCTCGTGCACACGCTGAGTATTTGGTGAGTTATTACCTCAGTATATGTAGGGCCTCGTGCACACGCTGAGTATTTGGTGAGTTTTTACCTCAGTATATGTAAGGCCTCGTGCACACGCTGAGTATTTGGTGACTTGTTACCTCAGTATCTGTAAGGCCTCGTGCACACGCTGAGCATTTGGTGAGTTGTTACCTCAGTATCTGTAAGGCCTCGTGCACACGCTGAGTATTTGGTGAGCTTTTACCTAAGGCCTCGTGCACACGCTGAGTATTTGGTGAGTTTTTACCTCAGTATCTGTAAGGCCTTGTGCACACGCTGAGTATTTGGTGAGTTGTTACCTCAGTATTTGTAAGGCCTCGTGCACACGCTGAGTATTTGGTGAGCTTTTACCTCAGTATATGTAAGGCCTCGTGCACACACTGAGTATTTGGTGAGCTTTTACCTCAGTATCTGTAAGGCCTCGTGCACACGCTGAGTATTTGGGGAGTTTTTTACCTCAGTATCTGTAAGGCCTCATGCACACGCTGAGTATTAGGTGAGGTTTTACCTCAGTATATGTAAGGCCTCGTGCACACGCTGAGTATTTGGTGAGGTTTTACCTCAGTATGTGTAAGGTCTCGTGCACACGCTGAGTATTTGGTGAGTTTTTACCTCAGTATCTGTAAGGTCTCGTGCACACGCTGAGTATTTGGTGAGTTTTTACCTCAGTATATGTAAGGCCTCGTGCACATGCTGAGTATTTGGTGAGTTGTTACCTCAGTATATGTAAGGTCTCGTGCACACGCTGAGTATTTGGTGAGGTTTTACCTCAGTATCTGTAAGGCCTCGTGCACACGCTGAGTATTTGGTGAGGTTTTACCTCAGTATTTGTAAGGTCTCGTGCACACGCTGAGTATTTGGTGAGTTTTTACCTCCGTATTTGTAAGGTCTCGTGCACACGCTGAGTATTTGGTGAGTTTTTACCTCAGTATTTGTAAGGCCTCGTGGACACGCTGAGTATTTGGTGTTGTTACCTCAGTATATGTAAGGCCTCGTGCACACGCTGAGTATTTGGTGAGTTTTTACCTCCGTATTTGTAAGGTCTCGTGCACACGCTGAGTATTTGGTGAGTTTTTACCTCAGTATATGTAAGGCCTCGTGCACACGCTGAGGATTTGGTGAGTTTTTACCTCAGTATATGTAAGGCCTCGTGCACACGCTGAGTATTTGGTGAGTATTTACCTCAGTATATGTAAGGCCTCGTGCACACGCTGAGTATTTGGTGAGTTTTTACCTCAGTATTTGTAAGGCCTCGTGCACACGCTGAGTATTTGGTGAGTTTTTACCTCAGTATTTGTAAGGTCTCGTGCACACGCTGAGTATTTGGGGAGTTTTTACCTCAGTATTTGTAAGGCCTCGTGCACACGCTGAGTATTTGGGGAGTTTTTACCTCAGTATTTGTAAGGCCTTGTGCTCACGCTGAGTATTTGGGGAGTTTTTACCTCAGTATGTGTAATGGCCGCTTTACACGTCCCAACATTGGTTCGATATTCTATACAACGGCATGGGAACTCGCACTTTTTTGGCTGAAATCCAAGATCGCATAGGAGCTGTCACACAGGGAGATATCGGCAGCCAACACAACTGCGATGTCTACGTCCCCTTGTACGCGCGAACCAGGGAACGACCATTTAACATGAGAGAGAATAGGGAAGTTGTTCTCCAAATCGTTGTTGGGCCGTCACACAGCAGTGAAATACCGCTACATGCTGCATGTGCCCCTCTATGTGGATATTTTGCTTGAATCATGTATGTATGGACTCCATACATACATGATCCAAGCAAGATAGCCACTTAGAGGGGCACATGATACGGCATGTAGAGGTATTTCACATGATTCTGTGTTATCCAAGATGGTGGGGCATAGTTTACATGGGGCAAACTTGCCCCATTTAGTTTCAGGACAGACAGTCCTCTGTCCAGTATTGTCTCCCCGCACCATCCCTGACCACTCCAGTGATTAAGGGGCCTTTTCACATCAGCGGTTTTGCTCATGTGCGGCTGATTCGGCAGGTAGCGCCGGATCGGCCGCCTAACTTCCGACTTGCGGCCCAGATGTGGCAAGCTCCATGCATTATCTATGCGGTTCTGCTGACTGCGGCAGATCCAGCACTTGCTGCCGCGAAAAAAAACACCGCTTGCACAAATCATTTCATTAACGCTTACATTCTTTTTTTACTTTGACTGAGTCCTCCCTGTCATGCAGCAGCCACCAGGAGGTCTGACTGGCAGTGCACACACAGAGCACAGTCACAGGCAGCAGCTGCAGCAGCAGGGCAGGAGTCAGTAATGGACATATCACTGTCACCTCACTGTCACACAGGCACGCTCCCTCTGTGCTCTGTGTCGGCATTAGGTGACGGTCTCTCTCCTCAGCCTCCCTTTTTTCATGCTGGCGGCGGCCCAGGAGGTGGTGGACGGTGGTCAGCGGGTGAGACACAGACTCAGTTAAAACGGAGGAGTTTGCTCAGTCGAAATCAGCTACCATACACCTAGTACACTCTCGTCTCTGATACAGTTGTGGCCAAAAGTATTGACCCCCCTGCAATTCTGTCAGATAATCCTCAGTTTCTTCCTGAAAATGATTGCAATCACAAATTCTTTGCTATTATTATCTTCATTTAATTTGTCTTCAATGAAAAAAACACAAAAGAGAACGAAGCAAAAAGCAAAACATTGATCATTTCACACAAAACTCCAAAAATGGGCCGGACAAAAGTATTGGCACCCTCAGCCTAATACTTGGTTGCACAACCTTTAGCCAAAATAACTGCGATCAGCCGCTTCCGGTAACCATCAATGAGTTTCTTACAATGCTCTGCTGGAATTTTACACCATTCTTCTTTGGCAAACTGCTCCAGGTCCCTGATATGTGAAGGGCGCCTTCTCCAAACTGCCATTGTTACATCTCTCCACAGGTGTCTATGGGATTCAGGTCTGGACTCATTGCTGCCACCTTAGAAGTCTCCAGTGCTTTCTCTCACACCATTTTCTAGGGCTTTTTGAAGTGTGTTTTGGGTCATTGTCCTGCTGGAAGACCCATGACCTCTGAGGGAGACCCAGCTTTCTCACACTGGGCCCTACATTATGCTGCACAATGTGTTGGTAGTCTTCAGACTTCATAATGCCATGCACACGGTCAAGCAGTCCAGTGCCAGAGGCAGCAAAGCAACCCCAAAACATCAGGGAGCCTCCGCCATGTCTGACTGTAGGGAGCGTGTTCTTTTCTTTGAATGCCTCTTTTTTTCTCCTGTAAACTCTATGTTGATGCCTTTGCCCATAAATCTCTACTTCTGTCTCATCTGACCAGAGAACATTCTTCCAAAACGTTGTAGGCTTTCTCAGGTAAGTTTTGGCAAACTCCAGCCTGGCTTTTTTATGTCTCGGGGTAAGAAGTGGGGTCTTCCTGGGTCTCCTACCATACAGTCCCTTTTCTTTCAGACGCCGACGGATAGTACGGGTTGACACTGTTGTACCCTTGGACTGCAGGGCAGCTTGAACTTGTTTGGATGTTAGTCGAGGTTCTTTATCCACCATCCGCACAATCTTGCGTTGAAATCTCTCGTTGTTTCTTTTCCGTCCACATCTAGGGAGGTTAGCCACAGTGCCATGGACTTTACACTTCTTGATGACACTGCGCACGGTAGACACAGGAACATTCAGGTCTTTGGAGATGGACTTGTAGCCTTGAGATTGCTCATGCTTCCTCACAATTTGGTTTCTCCAGTCCTCAGACAGTTCTTTGGTCTTTTTTCTTTTCTCCATGCTCAATGTGGTACACACAAGGACACAGGACAGAGGTTGAGCCAACTTTAATCCATGTCAACTGGCTGCAAGTGTGATTTAGTTATTGCCAACACCTGTTAGGTGCCACAGGTAAGTTACAGGTGCTGTTAATTACACAAATTACAGAAGCATCACATGATTTTTCTAACAGTGCCAATACTTTTGTCCACCCCCTTTTTTATGTTTGGTGGAATTATATCCAATTTGGCTTTAGGACAACCCCTAATTCTTGTGTTTTTCCATTGAAGACAAATTAAATGAAGATAATAATAGCAAAGAATTTGTGATTGCAATCATTTTCAGGAAGACACTGAGTATTATCTGACAGAATTGCAGGGTGTCAATACTTTTGGCCACAACTGTACATCCACACTGTAAATCCCTCCTGACCCTACACATAAACTTCACCTCATCCACTTCTTCACCTCTTCACCTCATCCTGCACGGTGCTGGCCGGCATTGCATATACGAAGGAGCTGATCATGTGATCCCTGACTCCTCCCCTCAATTGACATCATTACAGGTCCTGTAAGCACAGATCCTGTGCAGCTCTACAGGTGGGCTCACACTGCAGGGGGCGGCATAATGCAGCGACGGCAGCAGGGGGCCCTGTGGATGCTGCCCCCTGTCTAATAGCAGATGTCGTCACCTCATGGATGCTGCGGCCCAGCGTGCAGAGTGCGGTGGCACCGTGGCGGATTATATTATATTATTATTATATATTATATTTCATTGTTCTGTAGCTTCATGATGGTGTCCAGAAAGCTGACTTCAGTGCAGGAGTAGTTGAGTGTTAAGTTGATGGTGGATGAAGCTGATTAAAGTGTTCATGTAACGTCTTCAGCTGTTGCTCAGACTCCGTCCAGATGATTAAGATGTCATCGATATACCGGTAATAGGCCAGAAGCCTGATAGGACAAGAGGATAAAAAGTCACCTCCAAGCTTGGCCAGGAAAAGGTTTGCATATTGTGGCGCCATTTTGCTTCCCATTGCTGTGCCCGGTCTCCTGTAAATATATGTTGTCATCAAATGTAAAGTATTTGTGTGTGAGGATGAATGTTGTGAGCTTCACCACAGAGTCAGCATCAATCCCTGTGTCCTCCAGGAAGGTTTTGCAGCATTAATCCATCCTGGTGTGGGATGTTACTGTACAGAGATTCCACATCCATGGTGGTGAGGATGGTTCTTCTGATATGTTCCAACAGATAGAGACAATCACCTTGAGGATCTCAGAAAGATCTTTTTGAACCAGGGACCATCCAAGAGCAATCGAGAACCAGATTACAAGATCCCCCAGAATATCAAGGAATCATCTCCTACATTACACAACTAGAGAAGAAAACAGCCGGGTCCCTCTCGTAGTCACCGACAATCCAAGTCTGGAGGAGCTAAGAGGAAACTACAACCACAACTACAAAAAGATGCCGGACTACAATCAATATTTCCGGATCCCCCACTCTTGTGTGTTAGACAAACCCCGAATGTAAAAAGCCTCATTGTCAGAAGCGTCCTGTCCTCTCCAGCAGCAACAGGAACCTTCCCTGCAACCAGAGAAAGTGCAAACCCTCCATCTATAATGACAACCGACAAGATAAGGATTCCTGGGACAGATCAGGACTACAAGATCCCAGGTAACTTCAGCTGCAGCACAAGTAATGTGGTGTATATAATCATATGTACCAAATGTCCAACAGGGGGTCTGTACATAGGGGAGACCGGGCACAAATTCAGGACAAGAATGGATTCTCATCGCCACTCAATAAAAGAAAAGCGTATGGATCTACCTGTAGAAAAGCATTTTTGCAGCCCAGACCACAGTGACACCGATATGAGGCTGCTCATCTTAAAAAGTAACTTCAAATCTCAGAGAGAGAGAAGAATTTGGGAATACAAGTTGATAACGACCTTTGACACATTCAAAACAGGATTAAATGTCTCACATGGATTCATGTGTTTTTATATAATTTCAAAGGACATTTGGGGACATCACATCTTTGAACAGACTCCAGTTAGAGGACAATGAACTTCTGACACTTCTTATGTGAACTGTCTCGCATCGATTTATAGCTTCTCACTGAGGAATTTTCAGGTCTCCACAGGCTACTGATCATATAACAATAATACAATCGGTTCCTCTTATCTTGGAATTTTGACTTTACCTCCCAGCTCTTCTCCCCCTCCCTAACCAGACTCTGCTTTATGTCACCTGTTGTATATACTGCATCATCTCACCCTGCTTATATATATATATGTATGTGATGTGTCTTCAGAATTCTTGTCATTATCAGCCTGATGAAGAGGCCATAGAGTCTCAAAAGCTTTCTTTGCTTACCATCCTTTCCTTTAGCCATTAAACGGTATAAACCACTGAGGACTCTCAGATTCTAATATATCTCTATCTACTGGCTAACACGGTACAAACAGTTTTTTCCTTGACATACCATTCAAATAAGTGCAACATTCTGCCAACAATAATCTACTCACCACCATATTACAGTCCAAAAGTAATATTGATCTACCTGCACTCCATAGTCAATGGCCTGCATTATATCCAGAGCTGCACTCACTATTCTGCTGGGGCAGTCACTGTGTACATACATTACATTACTGATCCTGAGTTACCTCCTGTATTATACTCCAGAGCTGCACTCACTATTCTGCTGGTGCAGTCACTGTGTACATACATTACATTACTGATCCTGAGTTACCTCCTGTATTATACTCCAGAGCTGCACTCACTATTCTGCTGGTGCAGTCACTGTGTACATACATTACACTACTGATCCTGAGTTACCTCCTGTATTATACTCCAGAGCTGCACTCACTATTCTGCTAGTGCAGTCACTGTGTACATTACATTACTGATCCTGAGTTACCACCTGTATTATACCCCAGAGCTGCACTCACTATTCTGCTGGTGCAGTCACTGTGTACATACATTACATTACTGATCCTGAGTTACCTCCTGTATTATACTCCAGAGCTGCACTCACTATTCTGCTGGTGCAGTCACTGTGTACATACATTACATTACTGATCCTGAGTTACCTCCTGTATTATACTCCAGAGCTGCACTCACTATTCTGCTGGTGCAGTCACTGTGTACATACATTACATTACTGATCCTGAGTTACCTCCTGTATTATACTCCAGAGCTGCACTCACTATTCTGCAGATGCAGTCACTGTGTACATACATTACATTACTGATCCTGAGTTACCTCCTGTATTATACTCCAGAGCTGCACTCACTATTCTGCAGATGCAGTCACTGTGTACATACATTACATTACTGATCCTGAGTTACCTCCTGTATTATACTCCAGAGCTGCACTCACTATTCTGCTGGTGCAGTCACTGTGTACATACATTACTGATCCTGAGTTACCTCCTGTATTATACTCCAGAGCTGCACTCACTATTCTGCAGATGCAGTCACTGTGTACATACATTACATTACTGATCCTGAGTTACCTCCTGTATTATACTCCAGAGCTGCACTCACTATTCTGCTGGTGCAGTCACTGTGTACATACATTACATTACTGATCCTGAGTTACCTCCTGTATTATACTCCAGAGCTGCGCTCATTATTCTGCTGGTGCAGTCACTGTGTACATACATTACATTACTGATCCTGAGTTACCTCCTGTATTATCCCCCAGAGCTGCACTCACTATTCTGCTGGTGCAGTCACTGTGTACATACATTACATTACTGATCCTGAGTTATTTCCTGTATTATACTCCAGAGCTGCACTCACTATTCTGCTGGTGCAGTCACTGTGTACATACATTACATTACTGATCCTGAGTTACCTCCTGTATTATACTCCAGAGCTGCACTCACTATTCTGCTGGTGCAGTCACTGTGTACATACATTACATTACTGATCCTGAGTTACCTCCTGTATTATACTCCAGAGCTGCACTCACTATTCTGCTGGTGCAGTCACTGTGTACATACATTACTGATCCTGAGTTACCTCCTGTATTATACTCCAGAGCTGCACTCACTATTCTGCTGGTGCAGTCACTGTGTACATACATTACATTACTGATCCTGAGTTACCTCCTGTATTATACTCCAGAGCTGCACTCACTATTCTGCTGGTGCAGTCACTGTGTACATACATTACATTACTGATCCTGAGTTACCTCCTGTATTATACTCCAGAGCTGCACTCACTATTCTGCAGGTGCAGTCACTGTGTACATACATTACATTACTGATCCTGAGTTACCTCCTGTATTATACTCCAGAGCTGCACTCACTATTCTGCTGGTGCTGTCACTGTGTACATACATTACATTACTGATCCTGAGTTACCTCCTGTATTATACTCCAGAGCTGCACTCACTATTCTGCTGGTGCAGTCACTGTGTACATACATTGCATTACTGATCCTGAGTTACCTCCTGTATTATACTCCAGAGCTGCACTCACTATTCTGCTGGTGCAGTCACTGTGTACATACATTACATTACTGATCCTGAGTTACCTCCTGTATTATACTCCAGAGCTGCACTCACTATTCTGCTGGTGCAGTCACTGTGTACATACATTACATTACTGATCCTGAGTTACCTCCTGTATTATACTCCAGAGCTGCACTCACTATTCTGCTGGTGCAGTCACTGTGTACATACATTACATTACTGATCCTGAGTTACCTCCTGTATTATACTCCAGAGCTGCACTCACTATTCTGCTGGTGCAGTAACTGTGTACATACATTACATTACTGATCCTGAGTTATTTCCTGTATTATACTCCAGAGCTGCACTCACTATTCTGCTGGTGCAGTCACTGTGTACATACATTACATTACTGATCCTGAGTTACCTCCTGTATTATTCTCCAGAGCTGCACTCACTGTTCTGCTGTTAGTAAACACAATAATCTTGTCCAGGCCCCTCTATCATATTTTCAGCTTTTCTCCCACATTACATGTTGTTGGTGTTAGGAGAATACAATTCCTGAGCAGACACAGGAGCAGCAGGGGACGCTGTTTGTTTTGTGCAGAGTATTTCAGCATCATCTATGTTCTGTTCCTGTGAAGGAAGACACCGGGATCAATTTTCCATGTAAAATTTTTACAAAATTTTAATGTATAGACAAAATCATCGCATACATCATGTGCGGGGGAGGGGCGGGTGCATGGATGAACGGAGAAAGAAATAAAACAATCAAATGTGTCCCAGTGAGAGAATGAGAGCCGAGCTCGCAACGTGCAGCGGAGGACGGCCCCGGGTCCAGGTCTTCTCCCATTGTCCAGCAATGATCACAGCTCCGGAGGGGGGGGGGTCATTCCCGGAATTGTCTGATCTTCACACGGCTCGGTGACTGCAGATCTATGGTTCTTATACACCAATTCCATCATGAAGGTTCTGTCTTGTACCTTTGTATCTTTTCACTCTTATCTGCCTTCTAGGTGGACACAGCTGAATTCATGTTACCTGAGCATTATAGGTGTGGAATGGACATGAAATATCTGTAGATAATAGGAGAATGACCACATATCCCATATAACCAGGTGTATATTATGTTACCTGAGCATTATAGGTGGGGAATGAACATGAAATATCTGTAGATAATAGATGAATGAACACATATCCCATATAACCAGGGGTATATTATGTTACCTGAGCTTTATAGGTGGGGAATGAACATGAAATATCTGTAGATAATAGGAGAATGACCACATATCCCATATAACCAGGGGTATATTATGTTACCTGAGCTTTATAGGTGTGGAATGAAGATGAAATATATGTAGATAATAGGAGAATAAACTCATATCCCATATAACCAGGTGTATATTATGTTACCTGAGCATTATAGGTGTGGAATGAACATGAAATATCAGTAGATAATAGGAGAATGAACACATATCCCATATAACCAGGTGTATATTATGTTACCTGAGCATTATAGGTGTGGAATGAAGATGAAATATCTGTAGATAATAGGAGAATGGACACATATCCCATATAACCAGGTGTATATTATGTTACCTGAGCATTATAGGTGTGGAATGAATGTGAATTATATGTACATTACCGGGGATTGAACACATATCCCATATAACCATGTCAAGTGAACCAATGATTATTACCTCTATATTTTTAATTCTTTTGAGATTCTGTTATTTGATAATAGCGGTCAGACGATGCAAAATAAGAAGAGAAATATTTTTTAAAAAACTATTATTTTTTTAAATGATTTTCAAAGTTCGAAAAAAGTGCAAATTTCAGTGTTGCGGCCTTTACGTTTCTCCTCATAACTCGGGCTAGAAATAAGATAGAGAAACAAAATAAACACCATTCTACTCAGACCTGTCCAGGCTTTCGCTAGATCTGTCACAAGAGGATCTTTGTTACTGTTTTACCCATGTAAATGCAAAATTTTAAAACGTATTTCCGAAAAATCGGCATAATTTAAATATTTCAAAAATTGCCCCTGTGTCTGCTGTGCTCTTAGCCACATCTGTACCAAATTTCAAGTTGGGATCACGATGGGATCATATTTTAAGCTCATATTTTAATATATTTTACTATTAATAGCCTCAATGGGTCATTCCATATCTGCATGGTTGTAATAACTCATACAACCATAAAATAAAAAATGTATAAATTTGACAGGTCCCAAGTTGAATCTCTGCACAAATATAACCAAGAACACAAGTAACACACAGGTAGCACACACACACAGGTAACACACACAAGTAACACACAGGTAGCACACACACACAGGTAACACACACAAGTAACACACAGGTAGCACACACACACACACACACACACACGTAACACACAGGTAACACACACACAGGTAACACACAGGTAACACACACACACACAAGTAACACACGTAACACAGGTAACACACACACAGGTAACACACACACAAGTAACACACAGGCATTTTTTCACAATTGCGCATCAAAATTTTGAATTAGATTTTTCCCAAACAAAATATAAAACCATCGTCTTGTGACATATCAAATGAAAGCTGTTACCGTTCTGAGTAAAATGATGCCTCTCCCATTTCATTATCTTATTTCTAGCCCGAGATAAAAAAATGTAAAGCCATACCAGGCCAAAATTCCCACTTTTTTTTAAAACTTTAAATATCTGTAAAAAATTAACTGATTACAAATTAAAAGTTTTGAATTTTTTTTCTTAATCAACTAAAGTAGTACTTCATAAAGGAAAAAAAAAAAAAAAAATCTAAAGACGTCAGGTAAAAAAAAATATTCATATTTAGATCACTTGATATGGAATGACCCATTGAGGCTATTAATAGTAAAATATTTTAAAATATGATCCCATCGTGATCCCAACTTGAATTTTGGTACAGATGTGGCTAAGAGCAAAGCAGACACAGGGGCAGTTTTTGAAATATTTAAATTATACGTTTTTTTCGGAAATGTGTTTTAAAATTTTGCGTTTGCTTTCACATGGGTAAACAAATTAACAAATATCCTCTTGTGACATATCTGGTGAAAGCCTGTACAGTGCTGAGTAGAATGGTGTTTATTTTGTTTCTCTATCTTATTTCTAGCCTGAGATATGATAGAAAATGTAAAGCCAGACCAGGCCAAAATTCGCACTTTTTTAAAACTTTAAAAATCTGTAAAAAATTAACTGATGAAGAAAAAAATTCAAAACTTTTTTTTTGTAATTAACTAAAGTTGTTCATATAGAAAAATTTTTTTTAAAAATCTAAGGACGTCAGGAAAAAAAAATATTCATTTTTGGATCACTTGACATGGAATGGCCCAGGTGTGTGTGTTCATTTTCCTATTATCTACAGATATTTCACATATCCACTCCTATCCTGCTGTATATCATCTTAGCCCATCTATACAGAGCCCAATCTTGCAGTTTATCACTCCTTTCAGCCCCTCTATATAGAGTCCTATCATGTAGTACATCTCTTTTCTGTCCCCTGTATACAGAAGCCCCATCCTGCAGTACATGATTTCTTTCAGCCCCTCTGTACAAACCCCATCCTTCATTACATCTATCCTTTCAGCTCTTGTATACAAAGCCCTATCTTGCAAAATCTCCTTTCATTAATTTATTATAAGGCCACATTGCAATTTGGGAAATAACCCTCTAAAGGCCCCGTCACACACGTCAATGTCGTCAGTGATCTGATCGCTGGCGACATTGACGGCTGATCGCTGGTGAGCTGACACACAGGCAGACTCACCAGCGATCATTACCAGCAACATCGTGGAAATGATTTAAATATCGTTTCCACAATGTCTTGCTCCCGCTGCCAGGCTGCAGTTAGCGGGAGCAGGCTGGTATCCATGGTAAACTGCGGGTATCTAGGCAGCATGTGCTGCCTAGATACCCGATGTATACCTTGGTTACCAGCCTTCTCCGCTCACCGGCTGGTATCCAAGGTACACAGCGGGTAACTAGGGACCCTACTTACCTGCTGTGTGCCTTGGATACCAGCCGGTGAGCGGAGAAGGCTGGTAACCAACGTATACATCGGGTATCTAGGCAGCACGCGCTGCCTAGATACCCGCAGTTTACCATGGATACCAGCTCCCAGCGCTTGCTGAGAGGTGCTGGGAGCTGGCTGATCGCGCGCCTCCATGTGTCACACACAGCGATGCGTGTCCACCAGGCGACCATCGCCAGGTTTTCGGTCCTGTCCAAAAACCTGGCGAACATCAACAAGCGATTTATCGCTGGTTGATGCGCCCTGTTACACGCGTCAATATCGCTGCAACGTCACGTGCAGCAGTGATATTGCACGTGATATTGACGCGTGTGACGGCCCCTTTATAGTTCTTCTCTCATTTTGGCGATCATCTCCTTCTTGTCTATTTGTGTCCATTGATCCGGGATCGCTCCTCTATTCTTAAATTTAAGCTTATAATCCTCTTCCAGGTTTTGTCGGAAGTGAGACACAAACCACTTCCAGTATGGCTGGAAGGAGCTGTCTGGGGTGATGCTCCAGTTGGCGTAGTTTGGGCCAATAGTCCTGTAGTTCTTATATAGGACCTGAGTTGATTCGTCAATCACCACACTGTTTTCGGAGCTCACAAAGTTAGAACATATTTCTATGACGAATTCATAAGAATTGTTCCATGAGATTCCGGTGATGGCCTGAGGACGGTGAAACGGCACGGAGTGGTCACCGTCATGGTCGGCAATTGTATGGGTACAAATTGCTCCACAGAAGGGGCATTGCTCCCAGCACCCGCACAGCTGGTTGACCAGTATGTCATGAGGCTTGGTCTCGAATGACTCAAAGGTGTTTGTATTTAAGACTTTCTTGAAGTCCTCTACAACGTCGGGCCAAGATGTGCACATGACTTTTTGGATAAACTCAATGTCCTGAATCTCCTGGTGTTCGATGTTCTTCAGGTCGGCTCTTGTGAAGATCACATGGTCTTCAATCCTCTTGTAGAAGTCATCAAGCCATTCGGACACTTTGCCATTTTTATCTTTGACGGCCCGGGTGGACTTGCCAATGCTCAAGAGAATGAGTCTCTGGAAATGGTCAAGGCTGATGTGCAAGACGTCCCTGAGTCTATGAGACTGTCCCTCTATGTAGTAATTCCTAACACTTGTTTCAATGAAGTCTCGGAAAAACATCTTTGGCGAATGAAGATATTGGCGGTATTTCTCAAAGTCTTCCTGTTCAGCCAGGTAGATCAAGATGTAGGTTTCCAGCCTGGAGCGATTACTGGCGAATGGCGGGTAGTTGCTGGTCATCTCATCCACAATGGCCATCCCCGTCCTTACGTACAGAGCAGGTTGTATCGCCTGAAGGATCTTTTTACATAAGAAATCTGCAAACGTCTTGAGCGAGGCGGCTCCTTGACAAGAGATTTCGTAACAATTGAAGAACTCTTCCCGTTTACTCTCCAGGATGACGACGGGGTCATTGGTGAGCTGGAAATGTCTGTGCATCGACTGAAAGATGGGAGCGGCCAGTCCGCAGAAGTACAGACACACATCGAAGTTATACTTCTTGGTCAATGAGAATTTTTGGAATTTCTGTTCATTTATTTGATCGGACACTTCCAGTACGATCTCGCGGAAGAAATCCTCTGTGTAGTCCACATTCGTCCTCTGCTTATCTTCAAAGTATCTGATTATGAATTGCCTTAGATTCACAAACAATTGATCAATGCTTCTCTTCTCAGCGTCCCCAAAGGAAAAATAATATAGTTTCTTCATAGTAACATGCTTAGAAGCATCGAAACAGAAGGATGTCCACCTTGAGAAGTCATTGATTTTCCTGCTCTTGCTGCTTTCGTCTCGGTAGTATTCCAACAGGACGTCTTCGGCGTCTTTGAAGATCTGGGGCTCCTCATGGGCGGGGGATGTATTGCTAATCTCTGTGATCCACTTTTGCCATAGGGCATTGAATTGATCTTTCAGCTCAGATTCCTGTAGCCCTTTGTCCTTCAGGTTGAGGGCAAGCTGCTTACTCTTCTGGTGGAGTTCTTCTTCATAGCCGAGTTGCCGTTGACTTACTTGATTCTGACGGTTCCTCAGCTGTATGTGCTTTGCCGCTTGCCTCTTGGTTTCTTCCACTAGATCCCTCTGTAGACTATCAAACCTGTTGTGAATGTTGGCTTTCCACTGGATCAATATCTCTTTCTCCTTCTCCTCATTAAAGAAAGCTTCAAACTCCGCCTTGATGGCCTCAAACTTTTCCTTTACCTCCATCTCAATACTGCTATGGCTCACGGCGTTAATTTCACCTTTCTTGATTCCGTGGTTCAATTTAGCCTGAAGCTCGAGAAAATGTCGTCTCAGCTGCCAAGTCTTCTTTCTGTATTCATTTTCAACTTTTCTGTAGGCGGAAATTTCCAAGGTATTTTTAAAGCTAAACACAAAGTTTTCCATTTTCAGTGCTGTCCATAGATCTTCTATGCGAACACTAACTGCGGATAGGTTTAAGATGCCGCTGGAGTCGGCCTGTCTAGAATGGAGTATCATATCTTTCACTTTCTGGGTGTTCTCGCTATAGTGGGGATTCGGTGGTGCCATCGGTGGATTACCTTCCCATAAGTGAGAAAAATAATAAATGTGGCGACCGGCGTTAAAACTGATGACGTCGCTGAAGCGCTGAACGTGGCACATTTCTTGCTCAGCAGCGAGGGCCGTCATCTTATCCAACTCGGCCTGGAGATTTCTTCGCCCGTCTGCATTTTTATCATGGGCGGTTACTTCTCCTACATTTTGGTGCACAAAGAGGCAACTTGTAGAAAGCTTCACCTGCTTCATCCTTAGAAAGGCCTGGACGGCTATTTGTAGAATGTCCTTGATCTCGGAAGGGTTTTCACCGAAGACGTTGATCAATGTCATGTTGCCAACGCCGATTACAAAAGTTGCCAATTCATTATCGTGATTTAGTGTTGACTGATTAGACAGTTCCATGGCTCGGAGACCCTCGGTATCGATAACAAGCATGTAGTCAAAGCCAAGCTTATCCTTGAAGTCCTCTGCAATTTCCATCAGTTGCATAAATGCTCCTCTAGTGCATCTGCCGGCGCTCACACCAAACTGAAGTCCGAACATGGTGTTCAGGAGGGTTGACTTACCCGAACTCTGGACCCCGAGCACAGAAAGCACAAATATCCTCCGATCTCCTACAATCTTAATGATCTCTCCCAGGACGGCTTTAATCCAGTTGATTGGTACGTAGCAAGCATCTCCATCCATGAGTTCAATGTGGAGTCCATAAGAAATCATCATATCCGCAGCAATTTTTGGCAGCTGATCAAAACATTTATCTTTATGCTGCAAGTCCTGCAAAGCCTCGTAGGTTTGGCCAATTTCTCTCAGGATGTGCTCAAGACCAAAATTACTTGCATTCATCTGTGCTGATAGAGAGTCCAAGTCATCTTGTATTGTCCTCACCAGATGCTTGTTGTCGGGCTGCTCTGATTGTAGACGTGTCCATGCCGTGTTATACTCATAGCGCAGCCTGGACATCAGGTCACAGGAGTGGTCATCCAGGAAGATCTTAAACCACTGCAGAAAGTAGTGTTTTGGTGTTACCGGCAGAGACGTCTGTAGAGCAATGAAGTCCTTCATGAACTGATTCTGGCTCGCTTTCTTCAGCTGCTCTTCCCGGACAGAGTTCTTGTCTCTCTCCGTCTGATTGCGGTGATGCTCGATGCTCTGATTCATCTTGTTGTGAAGGTGTGTGAGCTCTCGGTCTTTTTCGCACCATGAGTGCCATAGACGTCCCGATAGAGGTAACAGCCCCTCCTTGGCCGTTAACACATCATTTTGTTTCACGAGGGCCATCATTTCCTTGGCTTTTATTTTGCCCTCCACACATTCCTTACTGTCTTCATCTACAAGGAAGCCACATTGTCTCCCTATTTCTGCACAAGTTTCAAGGCTGCAAGACTGGGGAGATGCGGCCAACAAACGTCTGATGGAGATGGTTAGTTCTTCCAGGACTTTTGCTTCATTCTGGTTTTTTAGACCAATTATGACTTGCTTGCTATTTGAGGTCACTTTGACCGATGATTCTCTGTCTGGGGAGAGGATAATCAGGGGTTTATTTCTCAAGTTCTCTCCGGACATTTCACCGCTTGAGTTTGACTTAGAATAAAGAATGACATTGATTGAAGATATTTTGTGCAAAAATTCAGATTGTTTCTTATGTTCCAGGCTGTCGCCCCTGAAGTTAACAAAAGCTGCACACTGAGGAAATTGGTCCGTCTCCTTCCCACTGGGGCAAAACCAAAAGATTTCTGCCATGCCATCGATAAGTGCTCGATTCTTCACGCTACCTTTGCAGTTCCTGTGGTAGAAGATGTCATGCTTGTGCTTACTTAATAGGTTGGTTAAGAGTTGAGATTTAGATAATTGATATGATCCAAACCTGGTGAAGGAGATCATGGGGACATCCACTTGACATATGAATTTCTCTTTAAGTCTTCCGGTTTCCGAGAGGTCGAAGTCTATGACACTTTTTTGCATCTGTCTAAATGCCCAAAGAGGAAGCTCTATCTCCGAGTCATAAGGCCTTGGTACTAGAAAAGGCAGCGCAAACTGGCAGAAGGACAATTTGGTAAAGATGTATTGTCTCATGAAGTCATCGGCACAGTGATACATGGCCATCAAGAGATCCATGGGATGTATGCCCTCCTTCATTCCTGAGACAGTCAGTTCCTCCTCCTCAGAACAGAGATTGAGTAAATCGTCAACAGAACAGAATGTGCCGACCTCGACCTCGGAGCTGCCGCCATTGTTGGGGTCATTGGTTTTGTTGCAAGTTAAGTATCTGAATCGATAATCTAATTTCATCAGCATCTGCATAAAATGTAGTGGAAGATCTCTCGGATCATCTGGGCCGTTCAGCAAAGATGTGTGAACCACATGAAAGTTTTTCCTCGTTAACCCTTTAGGAAAGTATTGCTCAAGTTGCAGACTCTTCATCAGATTCGCAACGTTTTGCTTAAAAGTCGTTACATTGTTATCGGCACCGCCAGCCGGTAGAGATTCGGCATTGAAACTTTCGCTGGTTGCATGACAAACTTTCTTTATTTCTTCAGCTAGTCCAACCATATTTGTGGCTTCATAATCTCCCAAACGCAAATGTTTGAAATCCTTGATTAAAGCCTGTAAGTCACTTAGGTCTTCATGTTTTTGAAGAACATTGGCAATTTCCTGGTCAAGACAAGACTCTAAACGTTTCACGATAAGTTGTAAAAGCTCCGTCTTCTGCGCGGTGGATCTGGGGTGAGAGTCATCACCTTGCGTTAGTGCCGCCTCCAATAACAAACTTTGAGCTCTGCAAACTCCAACTTCTCTGAGAGTGTGATATTTTTTCAACAAACTTTGCATCTCATCAACCATGAAGTTGACCTCGGACCATCCAAGTCTTTGAAGGAAGTAATCTTTATGGGCCGAGTAGCCTACACAGCTAGCTGCACACAGAACGATGATCTCCTCCTCTTTTTGACCCAGGTTTCTCAAATTTTTCAAGAATGAACTGAAGTAAGAAGTTATACGGACGTTGATTTCGACTTGTGGGTCATGATTTCCGCCCTCGGGGTCATCATTCGAACTGAGCTGTAGGAGATCATTCTTTGCCTTCGTTAATAAATTGAGAAATGTAGGAAAATCTGAAATGTTACAAGTCGGCTTCTCTTTCTTCTCTGGATTTAACCACCTGATTATGTCGGAATAAGAGTCTACGTTTTTGTTTGCCTTTTCAAGGTTTTGTAGAAGGCATTTTAATAAGGAGCGGATGACCGGCTCATCTTCCTTCGGGTTCTGTTTGTAGGATTCCATAACCTTCTGGAGAAAACCGTGAAGAGCCTCGTGAGGAAGGCAAACGTCTAACCAGACATTGTAACTTCCAGTCTTGTCATTAAGATTTTGTCTGAAATCAATCAACGTCTTCAGCTGTTCCTGTGTCGGCTCGATGGTCCATGATGGCACTTTAGAGAGGAGTAACCTGGCATCATGCACAGCCGTGGAGATGTTCTCTGCAAGCGGCAAACTGGGTTGTTGTCCAGTGATGGCCACATAGACGTTCTTCAGATCCTTAGCCATTTGGTAAATGTCTCTTAAATTGTCTTTGTGCCCATTCAGTAGAATTTCCCAGACTGGAGTAAGGTGGAAGCCTCGGTCTATGACACTCCAGGTCTTGTTGTTGGCCTCCAGTCCTGCCTTCCACTCGCTGAGGGAGTCAATGGTCAGGGGTCCTCCGGTTTTGGTCACCGTCAGTTGGATGTGTGTTTGAGCCTCCTTCTTGTCGCTCTTGTCGGAGGACTGATGAGAGTCAGTCTTCGTTATGTCGGTGCTGGCAGACACTGACCGCAGACCCGAGTAGCTGCCACTTACAGAAGAATCCAGAACCTTCTGAGCTTCGTTTTTAACTTTTTCACGCATTTCTTTCTTAAATCCCCTGGAAGTTGCCGTCCACCAGAATATGCCTCCGAAGTGAAGGGGCCCCTGATTGGCGTGGGAGCCAAAACGACTGAAGAATTTTCCATATTTCTCCATTAATATATTATTTTTTTCCGCCTCATCACAAAACTGTAAAAGTTCCTGAATTGATGTAAGTTCTTCCAGGGCGGCAGAGGAGAGCCGGAGCTGATCTTTTGGGATGTGGCAGGAGGCCAGGGGGATGTAACAGTACTTTGTGGTCGATATATAGGAATGTTCATGGTGAGTCTCTGACATTTGCTTTGACTTGCTGTCTGAACTGTAGCATATGCTGCCCTCACCTTGGATAGCCCAGAACTTGGCTTCAGCGGAGGTGGCCATACTAAAACCCAACTTCTCCATGGATTTATGGAAGGTGGTCTCGGCTTCGGAGGATGAGAACTCCTTCTGTTCCAGCACCGGCTTTTGTTGTGGACCGGTGAGAGAAAAGCCACTTGGAACGGTGAAAAGATGGTCACGTTTTTGTAGAATATCTTCCTGATTCATTGTCAGGTATATTCCTTCCAGGGCAAGTCCTCCGGAGGCCTGCAGCAGAACATCCGCGTCACTCAGCCGGTCACTGCTGGGGTGTCGCTTCTCTGATACAGTCAGGTCACACTTGTCCATCTTCACCTCCAGAGACTCCAGTAAAGGCTGGGAGGGTCTCGCCATCTTGTCTTTGGCTTTCTTCAAGGCTTCTGCTTCCACCTTCATTGTCTTCTTGATGTTGTCTTTGGCGTCCAGCTTGAGTTTCTTCACTTCGTCCAGTTGTGTTTTCCCTTTCACCTCCTTGTCGTTTCTTTTTCTGACTTCTTCATCTTGGACTTCTTTCAGTGAAGCTTCAGGATGGTTTATATTCAGCATCTTTCTCAGGGCTTGTTTCTCCCAAGGAAACTCTGCAAACTTCTCGATCTTCTGATAATCTTCAGGACCCAAATATTCCAGACTTTGTGCACTTTCCATCCCCAGATGTTTGCTGAAGAGTGGACTCCATTTCTCAGGCTTGAGCCCCACATCCTTCAGTTTCGTGGTGAGGTCGGGGGAATCTTCATCTCTGTCCTCCACATGCTGAGCCTCGGCCATCGCTGGAAGATACAAAACATCTTACTGTAATAGAGCGCGGTGACTGTGTCCAGGAGCCCAGAAGAGGGGGAGCTCAGAGGAGGATGGAGGACAGACAAGTCTGGAGGAGTGGGGGGAGATCAGAGGAGAATGGAGGATAGAGAAGTCTGGAGGAACCAAAGGGGGAAGTCTGAGGAGTATAGAGGACAGACAAGTCTGGAGGAGTGGGAGGTCAGACAAGGATGAAGGACAGACATGTCTGGAGAAGTGGGGGTGGAAGGGGAGGTCAGAGGAGAATGGAGGATAGAGAAGTCTGGAGGATCAGGAGCTCACAGGAGGATGGAGGACAGACAAGTCTGGAGGAGTGGGAGGTCAGACAAGGATGAAGGACAGACAAGTCTGGAGAAGTGGGGGTGGAAGGGGAGGTCAGAGGAGAATGGAGGATAGAGAAGTCTGGAGGAACCGAAGGGGGAAGTCTGAGGAGTATAGAGGACAGACAAGTCTGGAGGAGTGGGAGGTCAGACAAGGATTAAGGAGTGGGAGAGGAAAGTCGGAGAAGGATGGAGGACAGACAAGTCTGGAGGTGCAGGAGGTCAGAGGAGGATGGAGAACAGATGAGTCTGGAGGATCAGAAGAGGAAGGTCAGAGGAGGATGGAGGACAGACAAGTCTGGAGGTGCAGGAGGTCAGAGGAGGATGGAGGACAGACAAGTCTGGAGGTGCAGGAGGTCAGAGGAGGATGGAGAACAGATGAGTCTGGAGGATCAGAAGAGGAAGGTCAGAGGAGGATGGAGGACAGACAAGTCTGGAGGTGCAGGAGGTCAGAGGAGGATGGAGGACAGACAAGTCTGGAAGAATGAGAGAGGAAAGGAGGATGGAGGACAGACAAGTCTGGAGGAGTAGGAGGTCAGAGGAGGATGGAGGACAGACAAGTCTGGAGGAGTGGGAGGTCAAAGGAGGATGGAGGACAGACAAGTCTGGAGAAGCGGGAGGTGAGAGGAGGATGGAGGACAGACAAGTCTGGAGAAGCGGGAGGTCAGAGGAGGATGAAGGACACACAAGTCTGGAGAAGCGAGAGGTGAGAGGAGGATGGAGGACAGACAAGTCTGGAGAAGCGGGAGGTGAGAGGAGGATGGAGGACAGACAAGTCTGGAGAAGCGGGAGGTCAGAGGAGGATGAAGGACACACAAGTCTGGAGAAGCGGGAGGTGAGAGGAGGATGGAGGACACACAAGTCTGGAGGAGAAGGAGGGGGAGGTCAAAGGAGGATGGAGGACAGAGGAGGCTGGAAGAGCAGGAGGGGGAGTTCAAGAGGAACTCTATGACAGTGTTTGATAACCTATGGAATGCATGGAGGAGGTTAGGAGTGGTAAGGGGAGGTTAATACCCAGGTGAGGCTTTAAAGAACAGACTCCTATTTCAGCTATATATTATGCTGTACTGGACTGTATACAGACTTGTTACTGTCTGCTCCTTATATAAATGATGATGTACTTGCTGTCTACAGGGGGGTGGGATAGGAGGGGTGATTAACATTTGAAATATGTAATATGAGGAAAATTCATACTACTGTTTTTGAGTGAATGTACTATAATTTTATTATCATTAATTAAAACATCTGATTTAAAAAGGAGAGGGCAGTCAAAGGAGGATGGAGGACAGACAAGTCTGGAGGAGTAGGAGGTCAGAGGAGGATGGAGGACAGACAAGTCTGGAGGAGTAGGAGGTCAGAGGAGGATGGAGGACAGACAAGTCTGGAAGAATGAGAGAGGAAAGGAGGATGGAGGACAGACAAGTCTGGAGGAGTAGGAGGTCAGAGGAGGATGGAGGACAGACAAGTCTGGAGGAGTAGGAGGACAGACAAGTCTGGAGGAGTGGGAGGTGAGAGGAGGATGGAGGACAGACAAGTCTGGAGGAGCGGGAGGTGAGAGGAGGATGGAGGACAGACAAGTCTGGAGGAGTGGGAGAGGAAAGTCAGAGGAGGATGGAGGACAGACAAGTCTGGAGGAGTGGGAGGACAGAAAAGTCTGGAGGATGGAGGACAGACAAGTCTGGAGGAGTGGGAGAGGAAAGGAGGATGGAGGACAGACAAGTCTGGAGGAGTGGGAGGACAGACAAGTCTGGAGGATGGAGGACAGATAAGTCTGGAGGAGTGGGAGAGGAAAGGAGGATGGAGGACAGACACGTCTGATGGAGTGGGAGGTCAGAAGAGGATGGAGGACAGACAAGTCTGGAGGAGCGGGAGGTGAGAGGAGGAGGGAGGACAGACAAGTCTGGAGGAGTGAGAGGTCAAAGGAGGATGGAGGACAGACAAGTCTGGAGGAGTGGGAGGTCAGACGGCGATGGAGGACAGACAAGTCTGGAGGAGTGGGAGGACTGACAAGTCTGGAGGAGTGGGAGGTCAGAGGACGATGGAGGACAGACAAGTCTGGAGGAGTGGGAGGTCAGACGGCGATGGAGGACAGACAAGTCTGGAGGAATGGGAGGACAGACAAGTCTGGAGGAGTGGGAGGACAGAAAAGTCTGCAGGATGGAGGACAGACAAGTCTGGAGGAGTGGGAGAGGAAAGGAGGATGGAGGACAGACAAGTCTGGAGGAGTGGGAGGACAGACAAGTCTGGAGGATGGAGGACAGATAAGTCTGGAGGAGTGGGAGAGGAAAGGAGGATGGAGGACAGACACGTCTGATGGAGTGGGAGGTCAGAAGAGGATGGAGGACAGACAAGTCTGGAGGAGCGGGAGGTGAGAGGAGGAGGGAGGACAGACAAGTCTGGAGGAGTGAGAGGTCAAAGGAGGATGGAGGACAGACAAGTCTGGAGGAGTGGGAGGTCAGACGGCGATGGAGGACAGACAAGTCTGGAGGAGTGGGAGGACTGACAAGTCTGGAGGAGTGGGAGGTCAGAGGACGATGGAGGACAGACAAGTCTGGAGGAGTGGGAGGTCAGACGGCGATGGAGGACAGACAAGTCTGGAGGAATGGGAGGACAGACAAGTCTGGAGGAGTGGGAGGTCAGAGGAGGATGGAGGACAGACAAGTCTGGAGGATCGGGTGGTCAAAGGAGAATGGAGGACAGACAAGTCTGGAGGAGCAGGACATCAGAGGAGGATGGAGGACAGACAGGTCTGGAGGAGTGGGAGGTCAGAGGAGGATGGAGGACAGACAAGTCTGGAGGAGCGGGAGGTGAGAGGAGGATGGAGGACAGACAAGTCTGGAGGAGCGGGAGGTGAGAGGAGGATGGAGGACAGACAAGTCTGGAGGAGAGAACGCTGACTGCGGGGTGAGTGCATTGGGTGAGAGTGCAGACCCGGTGGTGCAACTCACTAATGCCCTGGGCTGGATAGCTCCTCCGATACCCCTGAGGAAGGTGCAGGGACGGGACTGAAATGCATTGGGAATAAAGGAGCATCTTTGAAGGAGCCTGGTCTCCCGTATCTTTCATCCTGACGGCAGAGCGGATCACACAAGCACTAACCCTCTGGATTTCTGGATACGACATCACTTTGTACGTGGAAGTGCAGATCCAGCGGCAGCTGTCCATGCGAGCACACTGGTTGTGGGTCATCACAACCGAACCAGGTGAGTACATTTAGGCTACGTTCACACATTGCGCATTTTTTAGCGCTTTTTTGCGCGCTCTTCAAAAATACACAATGTGCCTCTGTGTCTGCCGGCAAAGTGAATGGGAAATTCCCTGCGGTACAGACAGTGCGTAAAAATACGCCGCGCTTCTATGGGAGAAAGTGCGGGCGCAAAAAGAATTGACACCTGTGCCGCCACTTTCTCCCATAAGGGCGCGCGCTGCTGGGTCTGATGTCACAGAGGGGGAGGAAGAATCCTGTTCCTCCTCCCCTCTATGACATATGTGTCCGCCCCATTTGGGTTTCGAACACCCATATAGCACCTGCAACTTGTGTTGGCCAATCACGTGATAGGAGGACGCAAATATGGAAGAAGAGGATGACGGATGCCACAAGGTAAGTATATAATAGATGTTTCTGTATATAATGTGTATGAATACTCACTCTGTGTTGATACACAGTGAGTACGGTGCAAATACTCAACACTGAGCAAAGGAGCTGAATACTTATCACCAATACTGAGCAAAGGGGCTGAATACTTATCATCAATACTGAGCAAAGGGGCTGAATACTTATCACCAATACTGCGCAAAGGGGCTGAATACTTATTACCAATACTGAGCAAAGGGGCTGAATACTTATCACCAATACTGAGCAAAGGGGCTGAATACTGATCAATACTGAGCAAAGGGGCTGAATACTTATCACCAATACTGAGCAAAGGGGCTGAATACTGATCAATACTGAGCAAAGGGGCTGAATACTTATCAATACTGAGCAAAGGGACTGAATACTTATCATCAATACTGAGCAAAGGGGCTGAATACTTATCATCAATACTGAGCAAAGGGGCTGAATACTTATCACCAATACTGAGCAAAGGGGCTGAATACTTATCATCAATACTGAGCAAAGGGGCTGAATACTTATCATCAATACTGAGCACAGGGGCTGAATACTTATCACCAATACTGAGCAAAGGGGCTGAATATTTATCACCAACACTGAGCAAAGGGGCTGAATACTTATCATCAATACTCAGCAAAGGGGCTGAATACTTATCATCAATACTGAGCAAAGGGGCTGAATACTTATCACCAATACTGAGCAAAGGGGCTGAATACTTATCACCAATACTGAGCAAAGGGGCTGAATACTTATCACCAATACTGAGCAAAGGGGCTGAATACTTATCATCAATACTCAGCAAAGGGACTGAATACTTATCATCAATACTGAGCAAAGGGGCTGAATACTTATCACCAATACTGAGCAAAGGGGCTGAATACTTATCACCAATACTGAGCAAAGGGGCTGAATACTTATCACCAATACTGAGCAAAGGGGCTGAATACTTATCATCAATACTCAGCAAAGGGGCTGAATACTTATCATCAATACTGAGCAAAGGGGCTGAATACTTATCATCAATACTGAGCAAAGGGGCTGAATACTTATCATCAATACTGAGCAAAGGGGCTGAATACTTATCATCAATACTGAGAAGAGGGGCTGAATACTTATCATCAATACTGAGCAAAGGGGCTGAATACTTATCATTAATACTGAGCAAAGGGGCTGAATACTTATCATCAATACTGAGCAAAGGGGCTGAATACTTATCACCAATACTGAGAAGAGGGGCTGAATACTTTCCGTACTTGCTGTATATAAGACGTTGCAGCCCTGGATTTTAACTGAAAAGGGGGGAGATACGTAAAATGGGGGAAATAAACTGTAAAAGGGAAAATAAACTTAAAAAGGGGGGGAATAATTTAGAAATGGGGGGAAATTTTATAAATGGGGGAGGGAAGAAAGAATACAATCTGGGGAAAGGGAGAGAAACTTAAAATGGGGGCTTTTCTGAAAAATTTAAATATAGTGAAAAGGGGAAAGGAATGATCTGAAAGAAAAATGGGGGGAAACTGCAAAGGGAAAAATGATCTGAAAAATGGGGGAATGAACAAGGAAGGGAAAAGGGGGAATGATTTTAAAAATGGGGGGGGAACTGCTAAGAATGGGGGGAGATGGAAAAATAAAATATCGGGTAAAAAAGGGGGGAGATATCTGTAAAAAATGGGGGGGGATACTTAGAAAAATAAACTTAGAAAATGGAAAATGACTGTAGAAATGGGGGGGATGACTGTAAGAATGGAAATATCTTAAAATGGGGGGAGAATCTGTAAAAGGGGGGGGAATTTCTGTAGGTTTGGGGGGAAATCTTAAAATGGGGGGGGGATATTTTAAATGGAAAAGAGATTATTTTAAAGAATGGGGGATATCTTAAAAATGGGGAAATAACCTTAAAATGGGGAATATCTGTAGAGAATAAAATTTAAACTGTAAAATTTGGGGAAATTAATCTGTAAAAAAATACTGTAAAAATTTAGAGAGTTTTTAAGAAGGGAGGGAATAACCAAGAAATGGGGGGAAACCTTAAAATGGGGGGAAAAATGACTTAGAAAATGGAGGAAACTGTAAAATGGGGAATGACGGTAGAGAATGGGGGAATACTTAGAAAAGGGAGAAGATTTTGTGGGAAAGGGAGGATTTTCTTAGAGAATGGAGGGAGACATGTAGAAATTTGGGGGGGATGATTTAAGAAGGGAGAAATATCGTAGGGGAATAAATGACCAAGAGAAGGAGGGGGAGATATCTTGAAATGGAAGATGATCTTTAAAATGGAAGGGGATGATCTTAGAGAATGGAGGGAGTTTGATCTGTAGAAAATTTGGAGGGAGATGATCTGTAGAGAATGGGGGGTTTTAATTGTAGGAATGGAGGGAGATGATCTGTAGAGAATGGAGGGAGATGATCTGTAGAGAATGGAGGGAGATGATCTGTAGAGAATGGAGGGGATGATCTGTAGAGAATGGAGGGAGATGATCTGTAGAGAATGGAGGAGATGATCTGTAGAGAATGGAGGGGATGATCTGTAGAGAATGGAGGGAGATGATCTGTAGAGAATGGAGAGAGATGATCTGTAGAGAATGGAGGGGATGATCTGTAGAGAATGGAGGAGATGATCTGTAGAGAATGGAGGGAGATGATCTGTAGAGAATGGAGGGAGATGATCTGTAGAGAATGGAGGGAGATGATCTGTAGAGAATGGAGAGAGATGATCTGTAGAGAATGGAGGGAGATGATCTGTAGAGAATGGAGGGAGATGATCTGTAGAGAATGGAGGGAGATGATCTGTAGAGAATGGAGGGAGATGATCTGTAGAGAATGGAGGAGATGATCTGTAGAGAATGGAGGGAGATGATCTGTAGAGAATGGAGGGAGATGATCTGTAGAGAATGGAGGGAGATGATCTGTAGAGAATGGAGGGAGATGATCTGTAGAGAATGGAGGGAGATGATCTGTAGAGAATGGAGGGAGATGATCTGTAGAGAATGGAGGGAGATGATCTGTAGAGAATGGAGGAGATGATCTGTAGAGAATGGAGGGAGATGATCTGTAGAGAATGGAGGGAGATGATCTGTAGAGAATGGAGGGAGATGATCTGTAGAGAATGGAGGGAGATGATCTGTAGAGAATGGAGGAGATGATCTGTAGAGAATGAGGAGATATCTGTAGAGAATGGAGGGATATGATCTCTGTAGAGATGGAGGATGATCTGTAGAGAATGGAGGATGATCTGTATGTATGAGGTGATTCTCTGTAGAAATTGACGGGTGATCCTTACTCCCGGTGTTCTTCTTCTCCGGTGTCTCCTCTCGTTTCTCCTCCGGTGTCTCCTCTCTTTCTCTCCGGTGTCTCCTCTCTTCTCTCCGGTGTCTCCTCTCTTTCTCTCCGGTGTCTCCTCTCTTTCTCTCCGGTGTCTCCTCTCTTTCTCCTCCGGTGTCTCCTCTCTTTCTCTCCGGTGTCTCCTCTCTCTTCTCTCTCCGGTGTCTCCTCTCTTTCTTCTCCGGTGTCTCCTCTCTTCTCTCTCCGGTGTCTCCTCTCTTTCTTCTCGGTGTCTCCTCTCTTTCTTCTCCGGTGTCTCCTCTCTTTCTTCTCCGGTGTCTCCTCTCTTTCTCTCCGGTGTCTCCTCTCTTTCTCCTCCGGTGTCTCCTCTCTTTCTTCTCCGGTGTCTCCTCTCTTCTCTCTCGGTTGTCCTTCTCTCTTTCTTCTTCCTGCTTGTCTGTTGTGTCTCCTCCACTTACAGCTCACACTTATCACTCCTCACTTTACTTCCACTTCCTGACACTTTGCAACATTGTACACTGACCTATTCTCACACACATACACAGCACACACTTACACTGCACACACTATACTCACCTTCACACACTATACACTGCACACAACTATACACTGACACACATAACTGCACACTACTGCACACACTATACACTGCACACACTATACACTGCGAACACATACACTGCACACATCATGCACACTATACACTGCACACACTTATACACTGCACACACTATACACTGCACACACTATACACTGCACACACATATACACTGCCACCACTATACACTGCACACACTATACACTGCCACACTGCACACTATACACTGCCACACTATACACTGCACACATATACACTGCACACCACATATACACTGCACACACTATACACTGCACACTGCACACACTATACACTGCACACACTATACACTGCACACACACTATACACTGCACACACTATCACACTGCACACACATACACTGACACACTATACACTGAAACACACTATACACTGCGCACACTATACACTGCACACACTGCACACTATACACTGCGCACACTATACACTGCACACACTATACACTGCACACACTATACACTACACACTATAGCACTGCACACTGCACGCACACTATACACTGCACACTACACACACTCACACCTATACACTGCACACACTATACACTGCCACACTATACACTGCACACACTATACACTGCAACACACCTATACACTGCACACACACACTATACATGCAAGACTGATACACTGCACAGCACACATACACTGACAACTTACACTGAAATAACACTGCACACACTAATACACTGCACAGACACTATACACTGCACACACTATACACTGCACACACTATACACTGACACACACTATACACTGCACACACTAACACTGCACAACACTATCACTGCGCACACTATACACTGTACTGACAACACTGCACACACTATACATCATATCTGCACACACTATACACTGCGCACATATTGATACACTGAATGAATATCTGACACACTATACACTGCCACACTATACACTGCGACACAGACTGATAACTGAAATAATCACTACATGCAACACTATACACTGCACACACTATACACTGCACACATATACTTACTGCGCACATCATGCAACTATACACTGCACACACTATACATGATCTGAAGCACACTGACACTATACTGAGAAATACTGCGCACACTTACACCTGCACACATCTATACACTGCGCACACTGCACATTATACACTGCACACACTATATCACTTATACACTAGCACAACTACACACTGCACACACTATACACTGCACACACTATACAGCTATACACTGCACACACTACACACAGCACTACACATGTACACACTATACACTGCACACACACTATACACTGCGCACACTATACATGGCGCACACTGCACACTATACACTGCGCACACTATACACTGCACACACTATACACTGCACACACTATACACACTATACACAGCACACACTGCACGCACTATACACGCTATACACTGCACACACTATACACGCTATAAACTGCACACACTAACACATGACACAATACACTGCACACGCTATGACACTGCATACACTTATACACTGCACACACGCTATACACTATAGAGAATGGAGGGAGATGATCTGTAGAGAATGGAGGGAGATGATCTGTAGAGAATGGAGAGAGATGATCTGTAGAGAATGGAGGGGGATGATCTGTAGAGAATGGGAGGCGGGAGATGATCTGTAGAGAATGGAGGGAGATGATCTGTAGAGAATGGAGAGAGATCGAATGATCTGTAGAGAATGGAGGGAGATGATCTGTAGAGAATGGAGAGGGATGATCTGTAGAGAATGGAGGGAGATGATCTGTAGAGAATGGAGGGGATGATCTGTAGAATGGAGAGATGATGAGAGAATGGAGAGATGATCTGTAAGAATGGGGCGAGAGGAGATGATCTGTAGAGAATGGAGAGACTAAGAAGAGATGATATCTGTAGAGAATGGAGGGGATGATCTTAGAGAATGGAGAGGATGAATTGAGGAATGAGGGAGATGATCTGTAGAAATGGAGGAGATCTGTAGAGATGGAGGAGATGATCTGTAGAGAATGGAGGAGATGATCTGTAGAGAATGGAGGGAGATGATCTGTAGAGAATGGAGGGAGATGATCTGTAGAGATGGAGGGATGATCTGTAGAGAATGGAGGGAGATGATCTGTAGAGAATGGAGGGAGATGATCTGTAGAGAATGGAGGGAGATGATCTGTAGAGAATGGAGGGAGATGATCTGTAGAGAATGGAGGGAGATGATCTGTAGAGAATGGAGGGAGATGATCTGTAGAGAATGGAGGAGATGATCTGTAGAGAATGGAGGGAGATGATCTGTAGAGAATGGAGGGAGATGATCTGTAGAGAATGGAGGAGATGATCTGTAGAGAATGGAGGGGATGATCTGTAGAGAATGGAGGGAGATGATCTGTAGAGAATGGAGGGAGATGATCTGTAGAGAATGGAGGGAGATGATCTGTAGAGAATGGAGGGGGATGATCTGTAGAGAATGGAGGGAGATGATCTGTAGAGAATGGAGGGAGATGATCTGTAGAGAATGGAGGGAGATGATCTGTAGAGAATGGAGGGAGATGATCTGTAGAGAATGGAGGGAGATGATCTGTAGAGAATGGAGGGAGATGATCTGTAGAGAATGGAGGGAGATGATCTGTAGAGAATGGAGGGAGATGATCTGTAGAGAATGGAGGGAGATGATCTGTAGAGAATGGAGGGAGATGATCTGTAGAGAATGGAGGGAGATGATCTGTAGAGAATGGAGGGAGATGATCTGTAGAGAATGGAGGGAGATGATCGTAGAGAATGGAGGGAGATGATCTGTAGAGAATGGAGGGAGATGATCTGTAGAGAATGGAGGGAGATGATCTGTAGAGAATGGAGGGAGATGATCTGTAGAGAATGGAGGGAGATGATCTGTAGAGAATGGAGGGAGATGATCTGTAGAGAATGGAGGGAGATGATCTGTAGAGAATGGAGGGAGATGATCTGTAGAGAATGGAGGGAGATGATCTGTAGAGAATGGAGGGAGATGATCTGTAGAGAATGGGGGATTTAGGATGAGAGTGATCTGTAAAATGAGGGATCGTAGAGAGGGGGATGATCTAGAGAATGAGAGATCTTAAGAATGGGGGATTGTAGAGAGGAGGGATTTGTAGGATGGTGATCTGTGAGAGAGAGGGGATGATCTGTAGAGAATGGAGGGAGATGATCTGTAGAGAATGGAGGGATGATGTAGAGAATGATTCTGTAGAGAATGGAGGGGATGATCTGTAGAGAATGGAGGGAGATGATCTGTAGAGAATGGAGGGAGATGATCTGTAGAGAATGGAGGGAGATGATCTGTAGAGAATGGAGGAGATGATCTGTAGAGAATGGAGGGAGATGATCTGTAGAGAATGGAGGGAGATGATCTGTAGAGAATGGAGGGAGATGATCTGTAGAGAATGGAGGGAGATGATCTGTAGAGAATGGAGGGAGATGATCTGTAGAGAATGGAGGGAGATGATCTGTAGAGAATGGAGGGAGATGATCTGTAGAGAATGGAGGGAGATGATCTGTAGAGAATGGAGGGAGATGATCTGTAGAGAATGGAGGGAGATGATCTAAGATGAGGAGATATCTGGAGAGAGAGATGATCTGTAGAAGGAGGAATGGAGAGGAGATGATCTGTAGAGAATGGAGGGAGATGATCTGTAGAGAATGGAGGGATGATTGTAGAGAATGGAGGGAGATGATCTGTAGAGAGATATCTGAGAGAGGAGGGAGATGATCTGTAGAGAATGGAGGGAGATGATCTGTAGAGAATGGAGGGAGATGATCTGTAGAGAATGGAGGGGATGATCTGTAGAGAATGGAGGAGGATGATCTGTAGAGAATGGAGGGGAGATGATGTGAATGGAGGGGTGAGTGGAGGAGGAGAATGATCTGTAGAGAATGGAGAGAGATGATCTGTAGAGAATGGAGAGAGATGATCTGTAGAGAATGGAGGGAGATGATCTGTAGAGAATGGAGGGAGATGATCTGTAGAGAATGGAGGGAGATGATCTGTAGAGAATGGAGGGAGATGATCTGTAGAGAATGGAGGGAGATGATCTGTAGAGAATGGAGGGAGATGATCTGTAGAGAATGGAGAGAGATGATCTGTACTCACCTTTCTTCTCCCGTGTCTCCCCTCTTTCTCCTCCGGTGTCTCCTCTCTTTCTCCTCCGGTGTCTCCCCTCTTTCTTCTCGGTGTCTCTCTCTCTTTCTTCTCTGGTGTCTCCTCTCTTTCTCTCCGGTGTCTCTCTCTTTCTTCTCCGGTGTCTCTCTCTTTCTTCTCCGGTGTTCCCCTCTTTCTCTCCGGTGTCTCCCTCTTTCTTCTCCGGTGTCTCCTCTCTTTCTTCTCCGGTGTCTCCTCTCTTTCTTCTCCGGGTGTCTCCTTTTTCTTCTCCGGTGTCTCCTCTCTTTCTCTCCGGGGGTTCCTCTCTTTCTTCTCAGTGTCTCGTCTGTTCTCTCAGTACAGGACACTTTCACTTCTTTTCTCATTCCTGACATTGTAAAATGTGAGAGGAATAATCATCAACACACAATACACAACACACACTGCACACACTCATACACTGCACACACTATACACTGTATACACTGCACACACTATACACTGTATACACTGCACACACTATACACTGCACACACTATACACTGCACACACCTATACACACAGCACACACTATCACTGACACTGCCCACTATACACTGCACACACTATAACTGCCACACTATACATGCACACATATACACTGCACATACTATACACTGCACACACTATAATGCACACTATACATGCACACCACTATACATGCACACATATCACTGCACACACTATACACTGCACTACACATACACTGCACATATACACTGCACACACTATACACTGCACACACTATACACTGCACACACTATACACTTACCTGCACACTCACATACACTGCACACACTATACACTGCACACACTATACACTGCACACACTATACACTGCACACAAACACTGCACACTATACACTGCACACACTATACACTGCACACATACATACACTATACACTGCACACACACTATACACTGCACACACTATACACTGCACACACTATACACTGCACACACTATACACTGCACACTGCACACTATACACTGCACCACAACTGATATACACTGCACACACTGTACACACACACTATACACTGCACACACTATACACTGCCACACTATACACTGCGCACACTGAACACACATATACACTGCACACTTACACTGCACTACACTGCACACTATACACTGCGCACACACTATACACTGCACATATACACTGCACACTGCACACTATACACTGCACACACTATACACTGCAACACTATACACTGCCAACTGCACAACTATACACTGCACACACATACTATACACTGCACACTATACATGCACACTATACACTGCACACACTATACACTGCACACACACCTGAACTACACTGCACACACTATACACTGCACACACACTATACACTGCACACACACTATACACTGCACACACACTATACACTGCACACCACTATACACTGCCACACACTTACATACACTATCACTCAACACTATACACTGCACACACTATACACTGCACACACATACACTATACACTGCACACACTATACACTGCACACACTATACACTGCGCACACATACTGCACACACTATACACTGCGCACACTATACACTGCACACACTATACACTACACTGCGCACACTATACACTGCGCACACTGCACACACTATACACTGCACACACTATACACTGCACACACAATACACTGCGCACACTATACACTGCACACACTATACACTGCACACACTATACACTGCACACACTACACTGCGCACACTATACACTGCGCACACTGCACACACTATACACTGCACACACTATACACTGCACACACTATACACTGCGCACACTATACACTGCGCACACTATACACTGCGCACACATGCACACTATACACTGCGCACACTATACACTGCGCACACTATACACTTCACACTGCACACACTATACACTGCACACACTATACACTGCGCACACTATACACTGCGCACACTATACACTGCGCACACTATACACTGCGCACACTATACACTGCGCACACTATACACTGCACACACTATACACTGCACACTATACACTGCGCACACTATACACTGCACACACTATACACTGCACACACTATACACGCTATACACTGCACACACTACACACAGCACACACTGTACACACTATACACTGCACACACACTATACATGCGCACACTATACATGGCGCACACTGCACATTATACACTGCGCACACTATACACTGCACACACTATACACTGCACACACTATACACACTACACACAGCACACACTGCACGCACACTATACACGCTATACACTGCACACACTATACACGCTATAAACTGCACACACTACACACAGCACACTATACACTGCACACGCTATACACTGCATACACCCTATACACTGCACACACGCTATACACTATAGAGAATGGAGGGAGATGATCTGTAGAGAATGGAGGGAGATGATCTGTAGAGAATGGAGGGAGATGATCTGTAGAGAATGGAGGGAGATGATCTGTAGAGAATGGAGAGAGATGATCTGTAGAGAATGGAGGGAGATGATCTGTAGAGAATGGAGAGGGATGATCTGTAGAGAATGGAGGGAGATGATCTGTAGAAAATGGAGGGAGATGATCTGTAGAGAATGGAGGGAGATGACTGTAGTAGAAATGGAGGGAGATGATCTGTAGAGAATGGAGGGAGATGATCTGTAAGAGAAATGGAGGGAGATGATCTAGGTAGAGAATTAGGAGGAGGGGATGATCTGTAGAGAATGGAGGGAGATGATCTGTAGAGAATGGAGGGAGATGATCTGTAGAGAATGGAGGGGGATGATCTGTAGAGAATGGAGGGAGATGATCTGTAAGAATGAGAGAGATGATCTGTAGAGATGGAGGGATGATCTGTAGAGAATGGAGGGAGATGATCTTAGAGAATCTGGAGGAGATGATCTGTAGAGAATGGAGGGAGATGATCTGTAGAGAATGGAGGGAGATGATCTGTAGAGAATGGAGGGAGATGATCTGTAGAGAATGGAGAGGAGATGATCTGTAGAGAATGGAGGAGATGATCTGTAGAGAATGGAGGGAGATGATCTGTAGAGAATGGAGGAGATGATCTGTAGAGAATGGAGGGGATGATCTGTAGAGAATGGAGGAGATGATCTGTAGAGAATGGAGGAGATGATCTGTAGAGATGGAGGAGATGATCTGTAGAGAATGGAGGGAGATGATCTGTAGAGAATGGAGGAGATGATCTGTAGAGAATGGAGGGAGATGATCTGTAGAGAATGGAGGGAGATGATCTGTAGAGAATGGAGGGAGATGATCTGTAGAGAATGGAGAGAGATGATCTGTAGAGAATGGAGGTGGGAGATGATCTGTAGAGAATGGAGGGAGATGATCTGTAGAGAATGGAGGAGGATGATCTGTAGAGAATGGAGGGAGATGATCTGTAGAGAATGGAGGGGATGATCTGTAGAGAATGGAGGGGATGATCTGTAGAGAATGGAGGGAGATGATCTGTAGAGAAGGAGGAGATGATCTGTAGAGAATGGAGGGAGATGATCTGTAGAGAATGGAGGGGGATGATCTGTAGAGAATGGAGGGAGATGATCTGTAGAGAATGGAGGGGAGATGATCTGTAGAGAATGGAGGGAGATGATCTGTAGAGAATGGAGGAGATGATCTGTAGAGAATGGAGGGAGATGATCTGTAGAGAATGGAGGGAGATGATCTGTAGAGAATGGAGGGAGATGATCTGTAGAGAATGGAGGGAGATGATCTGTAGAGAATGGAGAGAGATGATCTGTAGAGAATGGGGAGAGATCTGTAGAGATGGAGGGAATGATCTGTAGAGAATGGAGGGGATGATCTGTAGAGAATGGAGGGAGATGATCTGTAGAGAATGGAGGAGATGATCTGTAGAGAATGGAGGGAGATGATCTGTAGAGAATGGAGGGGGATGATCTGTAGAGAATGGAGAGATGATCTGTAGAGAATGGAGGGGATGATCTGTAGAGAATGGAGGGAGATGATCTGTAGAGAATGGAGGGATGATCTGTAGAAATGGAGGGGATGATCTGTAGAGAATGGAGGGGATGATCTGTAGAGAATGGAGGAGATGATCTGTAGAGAATGGAGGGAGATGATCTGTAGAGAATGGAGGAGATGATCTGTAGAGAATGGAGGGGATGATCTGATGAATTCTGTAGAGAATGGAGGGAGATGATCTGTAGAGAATGAGGGGGTGATCTGTAGAGAATGGAGGAGTATGATCTGTAGAGAATGGAGGGAGATGATCTGTAGGAATGGAGAGAGATGATCTGTAGAGAATGGAGGGATGATCTGTACTCACTTTCTTCTCCGGTGTCTCCTCTCTTTCTCCTCCGGTGTCTCCCTCTTTCTCCTCCGGTGTCTCCTCTCTTTCTCCTCCGGTGTCTCCTCCTTCTTCTCCCGGTGTCTCCTCTCTTTCTCTCGGTGTCTCTCTCTTTCTCCTCGGTGTCTCCTCTCTTTCTCCTCCGGTGTCTCCTCTCTTTCTCCTCCGGTGTCTCCTCTCTTTCTCTCCGGTGTCTCCTCTCTTTCTCCTCCGGTGTCTCCTCTCTTTCTCCTCCGGTGTCTCCTCTCTTTCTCCTCCGGTGTCTCCTCTCTTTCTCCTCGGTGTCTCCTCTCTTTCTCCTCCGGTGTCTCCTCTCTTTCTTCTCCGGTGTCTCCTCTCTTTCTCCTCCGGTGTCTCCTCTCTTTCTTCTCCGGTGTCTCCTCTCTCTCTCTCTCCGGTGTCTCCTCTCTTTCTTTTCCGGTGTCTCCCCTCTTTCTTCTCCGGTGTCTCCTCTCTTTCTTCTCTGGTGTCTCCTCTCTTTCTTCTCCGGTGTCTCCTCTCTTTCTTCTCCGGTGTCTCCTCTCTTTCTCCTCCGGTGTCTCCTCTCTTTCTCCTCCGGTGTCTCCTCTCTTTCTTCTCCGGTGTCTCGGTCTGTTCTCTCAGTACAGGGCACTTTCACTTTCTCTTTCTTCACTTCCTGACATTGTAGAAAATTGTGAGAGGAATAATCATCAACACACAATACACAGCACACACTATACACACACACACTATACACTATACATGCACACACTATACACTGCACACCTACACTATACACTGCACACACTATACACTGCACACACTTAATGCACTGCACACACTATTACACACAGCACACACTATACACTGCACACACTATACACTGCACACTACACTATACACTGCAACACACACTATACACTGCACACACTATACACTGCACAATGACACATCACTGCCATACACTGCAACACACTATACACTGCACACACTATGACACTCGCACACTGCACACTATACACTGCACACACTTACACTGCACACATATACACTGGCACACACACTATCACTGCACACACTATACACTGCAACTATACACTGCACACACTATACACTGACACACACTACACTATACACTGCACACACACTATACACTGCACAACCACACATATACACTGCACACACACTATACACTGCACACACTATACACTGCACACACTATACACTGCACACACTATACACTGCACACACTACACTGCACACACTATCACTGCACACACTATAATACAACTAACATGCACACACTATACACTGCACACACTATACACTGCACACACTATACACTGCACACACACTATACACTGCACACACACTATACACTGCACACACACTATACACTGCCACACTGCACACTATACACTGCACACACTATACACTGCACACCACTATACACTGCACACGACACTATACACTGCACACACTATACACTGCACACACTATACACTGCACACACTATCACACTACATGCGCACACTATACACTGCACACACACACTATACACTGCACACACATATCACTGCACACACACTATACACTGCACACACTATACACTGCACACACTATACACTGCACACACACTATACACTGCACACACACTATACACTGCACACACTATACACTGCACACACTATTAACACTGCACACACTATACACTGCACACACACTATACACTGCACACACACTATACACTGCACACACTATACACTGCCACACACTATACACTGCACAACTGCACACTATACACTGCGACACTAACATGCACACACTGCACACTATACACTGCGCACACTATACACTGCCACACTATACACTGCACACACTATACACTGCACACACTAACATACACTGCACACACTATACACTGCACACACTAACACTGCACAACTTACACTGCACACACTATACACTGCAACAACACTATACACTGCACACAACTATACACTGCACACACACTATACACTGCGCACACTATACACTGCGCACACCTATACACTGCACACACATATACACTGCACACACTATCACTATACACTGCACACACTATACACTGCACACACTATACACTGCCACAACTGCAACACTATACACTGCACACACTATACACTGCCACACTACATGCACACATACACTGCGCACACTATACACTGCCACATCACACATATACACTGCACACACTTATACACTGCACACACTATACACTGCCACTATACACTGCCACACTATACACTGCCACACTATACACTCACACACTATACACGCATATACACTGCACACACTATACACATGCACACACTTACACACCATACACTGCACACACTATACACTGCACACACTATACACTGCGCACACTGCACACTATACACTGCGCACACTATACACTGCACACACTATACACTGCGCACACTGACATTATACACTGACACACACTATCACACGTTATACACTGCACACTAACACTGCAACATATACACTGCACACACTATACACGCTATAACACTGCACACACTACACACAGCACATACACTCACACGTATCACAGCTACTATACACTGCACACACACTATACACTGCAGCACACTATACAGGCGACATGCACACTAACATGCGCACACTATAACTGCACACACTATACACTGCACAACTATACACATACACACGCACACACTGCACGCACACTATACACGCTATACACTGCACACATATACACGCATAAAACTGCAACACTACACACAGCACACTATACACTGCACACGCTATACACTGCGATACCTATAACACTGCACACACGCTATACACTATAGAGAATGGAGGGAGATGATCTGTAGAGAATGGAGGGAGATGATCTGTAGAGAATGGAGAGGGATGATCTGTAGAGAATGGAGGGAGATGATCTGTAGAGAATGGAGGGAGATGATCTGTAGAGAATGGAGAGAGATGATCTGTAGAGAATGGAGGGAGATGATCTGTAGAGAATGGAGGGAGATGATCTGTAGAGAATGGAGAGAGATGATCGTAGAGAATGGAGGAGATGATCTGTAGAGAATGGAGGGAGATGATCTGTAGAGAATGGAGGGAGATGATCTGTAGAGAATGGAGAGAGATGATCTGTAGAGAATGGAGGGAGATGAACTGTGAGAGAATGGAGAGAGATGATCTGTAGAGAATGGAGGGAGATGATCTGTAGAGAATGGAGGGAGATGATCTGTAGAGAATGGAGGAGATGATCTGTAGAGAATGGAGGGGATGATCTGTAGAGAATGGAGGGAGATGATCTGTAGAGAATGGAGGGAGATGATCTGTAGAGAATGGAGGGAGATGATCTGTAGAGAATGGAGGGGATGATCTGTAGAGAATGGAGGGAGATGATCTGTAGAGAATGGAGGGAGATGATCTGTAGAGAATGGAGGGAGATGATCTGTAGAGAATGGAGGGAGATGATCTGTAGAGAATGGAGGGAGATGATCTGTAGAGAATGGAGGGAGATGATCTGTAGAGAATGGAGGGAGATGATCTGTAGAGAATGGAGGGAGATGATCTGTAGAGAATGGAGGGAGATGATCTGTAGAGAATGGAGGGAGATGATCTGTAGAGAATGGAGGGAGATGATCTGTAGAGAATGGAGGGAGATGATCTGTAGAGAATGGAGGGAGATGATCTGTAGAGAATGGAGGGAGATGATCTGTAGAGAATGGAGGGAGATGATCTGTAGAGAATGGAGGAGATGATCTGTAGAGAATGGAGAGGAGATGATCTGTAGAGAATGGAGGGAGATGATCTGTAGAGAATGGAGGGAGATGATCTGTAGAGAATGGAGGGAGATGATCTGTAGAGAATGGAGGGGATGATCTGTAGAGAATGGAGGGAGATGATCTGTAGAGAATGGAGGGAGATGATCTGTAGAGAATGGAGGGAGATGATCTGTAGAGAATGGAGAGAGATGATCTGTAGAGAATGGAGAGAGATGATCTGTAGAGAATGGAGAGGGATGATCTGTAGAGAATGGAGGGAGATGATCTGTAGAGAATGGAGGGGATGATCTGTAGAGAATGGAGGGAGATGATCTGTAGAGAATGGAGGGAGATGATCTGTAGAGAATGGAGAGGGATGATCTGTAGAGAATGGAGGGAGATGATCTGTAGAGAATGGAGAGAGATGATCTGTAGAGAATGGAGGGGGATGATCTGTAGAGAATGGAGAGGGGATGATCTGTAGAGAATGGAGAGAGATGATCTGTAGAGAATGGAGGGAGATGATCTGTAGAGAATGGAGGGAGATGATCTGTAGAGAATGAGGGGGATGATCTGTAGAGAATGGAGGGAGATGATCTGTAGAGAATGGAGGGAGATGATCTGTAGAGAATGGAGAGAGATGATCTGTAGAGAATGGAGGGAGATGATCTGTAGAGAATGGAGGGAGATGATCTGTAGAGAATGGAGGGAGATGATCTGTAGAGAATGGAGGGAGATGATCTGTAGAGAATGGAGAGAGATGATCTGTAGAGAATGGAGGGGGATGATCTGTAGAGAATGGAGGGAGATGATCTGTAGAGAATGGAGGGAGATGATCTGTAGAGAATGGAGGGAGATGATCTGTAAGAATGGAGATGATGTAGAGAATGGAGGGATGATCTGTAGAGAATGGAGGGAGATGATCTGTAGAGAATGGAGGGGATGATCTGTAGAGAATGAGAGAGATGATCTGTAGAGAATGGAGGATGATCTAAGATGGGGAATGATCTGTAAGAATGAGATGGAGAGGAGAGAATGATCTGTAGAGAATGGAGGGGATGATCTGTAGAATGGAGAGAATCTGTAAGAATGGAGGGGAGATGATCTGTAGAGAATGGAGGGAGATGATCTGTAGAGAATGGAGGGAGATGATCTGTAGAGAATGGAGGGAGATGATCTGTAGAGAATGGAGGGAGATGATCTGTAAAAGGAGGAGATGATCTGTAAGAATGGAGGAGATGATCTGTAGAGAATGGAGGGAGATGATCTGTAGAGAATGGAGGGGGGTGATCTGTAGAGAATGGAGAGAGATGATCTGTAGAGAATGGAGGGAGATGATCTGTAGAGAATGGAGAGAGATGATCTGTAGAGAATGGAGGGGATGATCTGTACTCACCTTTCTTCTCCGGTGTCTCCTCTCTTTCTCCTCCGGTGTCTCCCCTCTTTCTCCTCCGGTGTCTCCTCTCTTTCTCCTCCGGTGTCTCCTCTCTCTCTCCCGGTGTCTCCTCTCTTTCTTCTCCGGTGTCTCCTCTCTTTCTCCTCCGGTGTCTCCTCTCTTTCTCCTCCGGTGTCTCCTCTCTTTCTCCTCCGGTGTCTCCTCTCTTTCTTCTCCGGTGTCTCCTCTCTTTCTCCTCCGGTGTCTCCTCTCTTTCTCCTCCGGTGTCTCCTCTCTTTCTCCTCCGGTGTCTCCTCTCTTTCTCCTCCGGTGTCTCCTCTCTTTCTCCTCCGGTGTCTCCTCTCTTTCTTCTCCGGTGTCTCCTCTCTTTCTCCTCCGGTGTCTCCTCTCTTTCTTCTCCGGTGTCTCCTCTCTCTCTCTCTCCGGTGTCTCCTCTCTTTCTTTTCCGGTGTCTCCCCTCTTTCTTCTCCGGTGTCTCCTCTCTTTCTTCTCTGGTGTCTCCTCTCTTTCTTCTCCGGTGTCTCCTCTCTTTCTTCTCCGGTGTCTCCTCTCTTTCTCCTCCGGTGTCTCCTCTCTTTCTCCTCCGGTGTCTCCTCTCTTTCTTCTCCGGTGTCTCGGTCTGTTCTCTCAGTACAGGGCACTTTCACTTTCTCTTTCTTCACTTCCTGACATTGTAGAAAATTGTGAGAGGAATAATCATCAACACACAATACACAGCACACACTATACACACAGCACACACTATACACTGCACACACTATACACTGCACACACTATACACTGCACACACTATACACTGCACACACTATGCACTGCACACACTATACACACAGCACACACTATACACTGCACACACTATACACTGCACACACACTATACACTGCACACACACTATACACTGCACACACACTATACACTGCACACACTATACACTGCGCACACTGCACACACTATACACTGCACACACTATACACTGCGCACACTATACACTGCGCACACTGCACACTATACACTGCACACACTATACACTGCACACTATACACTGCACACACTATACACTGCACACACTATACACTGCACACACACTATACACTGCACACACACTATACACTGCACACACACTATACACTGCACACACACTATACACTGACCACACACACTATACACTGCACACACTATACACTGCACACACTATACACTGCACACACTATGCACTGCACACACTATACACACAGCACACACTATACACTGCACACACTATACACTGCACACACACTATACACTGCACACACACTATACACTGCACACACACTATACACTGCACACACTATACACTGCGCACACTGCACACACTATACACTGCACACACTATACACTGCGCACACTATACACTGCGCACACTGCACACTATACACTGCACACACTATACACTGCACACACTATACACTGCACACTCTATACACTGCACACACACTATACACTGCACACACACTATACACTGCACACACACTATACACTGCACACACACTATACACTGCACACACTATACACTGCACACACTATACACTGCACACACACTATACACTGCACACACACTATACACTGCACACACACTATACACTGCACACACTGCATACTATACACTGCACACACTATACACTGCACACACACTATACACTGCACACACACTATACACTGCACACACTATACACTGCACACACTATACACTGCGCACACTGCACACTATACACGCACACTATACACTGCACACACTGCACACTATACACTGCGCACACTATACACTGCGCACACTATACACTGCACACACTATACACTGCACACACTATACACTGCGCACACTGCACACACTATACACTGCACACACTATACACTGCACACACTATACACTGCACACACTATACACTGCACACACTATACACTGCACACACTATACACTGCACACACACTATACACTGCACACACACTATACACTGCACACACTATACACTGCACACACACTATACACTGCACACACACTATACACTGCACACACTATACACTGATAACACTGCACACACACTATACACTGCACACACTATACACTGCACACACTATCACTGCACACACTATACACTGCACACACTATACACTGCACACACTACACTGCGCACACTACACTGCACACTATACACTTGCGCACACTGCCACCACACTAATACACTGCACACACTATACACTGCGCACAACTATACACTGCGCACACTAATACACCTGCGCACACTATACACTGCACACGCACACTATACACTTCACACTGCACACACTATACACTGCACACACTATACACTGCACACACTATACACTGCGCACACTGCACACTATACACTGCACACACTATACACTGCGCACACTGCACACTATACACTGCGCACACTATACACTGCACACACTATACACTGCGCACACTGCACATTATACACTGCACACACTATACACGTTATACACTGCACACACTACACACTGCACACACTATACACTGCACACACTATACACGCTATACACTGCACACACTACACACAGCACACACTGTACACACTATACACTGCACACACACTATACACTGCGCACACTATACATGGCGCACACTGCACACTATACACTGCGCACACTATACACTGCACACACTATACACTGCACACACTATACACACTACACACAGCACACACTGCACGCACACTATACACGCTATACACTGCACACACTATACACGCTATAAACTGCACACACTACACACAGCACACTATACACTGCACACGCTATACACTGCATACACCCTATACACTGCACACACGCTATACACTATAGAGAATGGAGGGAGATGATGTCTGTAGAGAATGGAGAGGGATGATCTGTAGAATGGAGATGATTTGGATGGAGGGATGATCTGTAGAGAATGGAGGGAGATGATCTGTAAGAAGGAGAATGGAGAGGAGATGATCTGTAGAGAATGGAGAGATGATCTGTAGAGAATGGAGGAGATGATCTGTAGAGAATGGAGGGAGATGATCTGTAGAGAATGGAGAGAGAGTAGATGTAGAGAATGGAGAAGATGATCTGTAGAGAATGGAGGAGAGATGATCTGTAGAGAATGGAGGGAGATGATCTGTAGAGAATGAGGAGAGATGATCTGTAGAGAATGGAGGGAGATGATCTGTAGAGAATGGAGGGAGATGATCTGTAGAGAATGGAGGGGATGATCTGTAGAGAATGGAGGGAGATGATCTGTAGAGAATGGAGGGAGATGATCTGTAGAGAATGGAGGGAGATGATCTGTAGAGAATGGAGGATATCTGTAGAGAAGGGAGGAGATGATCTGTAGAGAATGAGGGAGATGACTGTAGAGATGGAGGAGATGATCTGTAGAGAATGGAGGGGGATGATCTGTAGAGAATGGAGGGAGATGATCTGTAGAGAATGGGGAGATGTAGAGAGGGTGATCTGTAGAGAATGGAGGGAGATGATCTGTAGAGAATGAGGGAGATGATCTGTAGAGAATGGAGGGAGATGATTGTAGAGAATGGAGGGAGGATGATCTGTTATGTAGAATGGAGGGAGATGATCTGTAGAGATATGGAGAGGAGATGATCTGTAGAGAATGGAGGGAGATGATCTGTAGAGAATGGAGGGAGGATGATCTGTAGAGGAGAGATGAATGGAGGAGAGATGAGCTGTAGAGAATGGAGGGAGATGATCTGTAGAGAATGGAGGGAGAATTGATCTGAGGAGAATTGGATGGAGGGAGATGATCTGTAGAATGAGATGAGTAGGGAGGAGGATGATATCTGTAGAGAATGAGAGGGCGAGGAGGTGATCTGTAGAGAATGGAGGGACTAGAATGGGGATGATCTGTAGAGAATGGAGGGAGATGATCTGTAGAGAATGGAGGGATGATCTGTAGAGAATGGAGGAGATGATCTGTAGAGAATGGAGGGAGATGATCTGTAGAGAATGGAGGAGATGATCTGTAGAGAATGGAGGGAGATGATCTGTAGAGAATGGAGGGAGATGATCTGTAGAGAATGGAGGAGATGATCTGTAGAGAATGGAGGGAGATGATCTGTAGAGAATGGAGGGAGATGATCTGTAGAGAATGGAGGGAGATGATCTGTAGAGAATGGAGGGAGATGATCTGTAGAGAATGGAGGGATGATCTGTAGAGAATGGAGGGAGATGATCTGTAGAGAATGGAGGGGATGATCTGTGATGAGGAATGACTGTAAGAAGGAGGATGATCTGTAGAGAATGGAGGGAGATGATCTGTAGAGAATGGAGGGAGATGATCTGTAGAGAATGGAGGGAGATGATCTGTAGAGAATGGAGGGGGATGATCTGTAGAGAATGGAGGGAGATGATCTGTAGAGAATGGAGGGAGATGATCTGTAGAGAATGGAGAGAGATGATCTGTAGAGAATGGAGGGGATGATCTGTAGAGAATGGAGGGAGATGATCTGTAGAGAATAGAGGGATATGATCTGTAGAGAATGGAGGGAGATGATCTGTAGAGAATGGAGGGGGATGATCTGTAGAGAATGGAGGGGGATGATCTGTAGAGAATGGAGAGAGATGATCTGTAGAGAATGGAGGGAGATGATCTGTAGAGAATGGAGGGAGATGATCTGTACTCACCTTTCTTCTCCGGTGTCTCCTCTCTTTCTTCTCCGGTGTCTCCTCTCTTTCTCCTCGGTGTCTCCTCTCTTTCTCTCCGGTGTCTCCTCTCTTTCTCCTCCGGTGTCTCCTCTCTTTCTCCTCCGGTGTCTCCTCTCTTTCTCCTCCGGTGTCTCCTCTCTTTCTCCTCCGGTGTCTCCTCTCTTTCTCCTCCGGTGTCTCCTCTCTTTCTCCTCCGGTGTCTCCTCTCTTTCTCCTCCGGTGTCTCCTCTCTTTCTCCTCCGGTGTCTCCTCTCTTTCTCCTCCGGTGTCTCCTCTCTTTCTCCTCGGTGTCTCCTCTCTTTCTTCTCCGGTGTCTCCTCTCTTTCTTCTCCGGTGTCTCCTCTCTTTCTTCTCCGGTGTCTCCTCTCTCTTTCTCCTCCGGTGTCTCCTCTCTTTCTCCTCCGGTGTCTCCTCTCTTTCTCCTCCGGTGTCTCCTCTCTTTCTCCTCCGGTGTCTCCTCTCTTTCTCCTCCGGTGTCTCCTCTCTTTCTCCTCCGGTGTCTCCTCTCTTTCTCCTCCGGTGTCTCCTCTCTTTCTTCTCCGGTGTCTCCTCTCTTTCTTCTCCGGTGTCTCCTCTCTTTCTTCTCCGGTGTCTCCTCTCTTTCTCCTCCGGTGTCTCCTCTCTTTCTTCTCCGGTGTCTCCTCTCTTTCTCCTCCGGTGTCTCCTCTCTTTCTTCTCCGGTGTCTCGGTCTGTTCTCTCAGTACAGGACACTTTCACTTTCTCTTTCTTCACTTCCTGACATTGTAGAAAATTGTGAGAGGAATTATCATCAACACACAATACACAACACACACTGCACACACTATACACTGCACACACTATACACTGCACACACTATACACTGCACACACTATACACTGCACACACTATACACTGCACACAATGCACACTATACACTGCACACACTATACACTGCACACACTGCACACACTATGCACACAATGCACACTATACACTGCACACACTATACACTGCACACACTATACACTGCACACACTATACACTGCACACACTATACACTGCACACTACACTGCACACACTATACACTGCACACACTATACACTGCACACAATGCACACTATACACTGCGCACACTATACACTGCACACTGCACACACTATACACTGCACACACTTTACACTGCGCACACTATACACTGCGCACAATGCACATACTATACACTGCACACACTATACACTGCACACACTATACACTGCGCACACTATACACTGCGCACACTATACACTGCGCACACTGCACACACTATACACGCTATACACTGCACACACTACACACAGCACATACTGCACACACTATACACTGCACACACTACACACAGCACACACTGCACACACTATACACTGCACACACTATACATGCTATACACTGCACACACTACACACAGCACACACTGCACACACACTATAAACTGCGCACATTATACACTGCACACACTATACACTGCACGCACTATACACTGCACACACTATACACTGCACACACTATACACTGCACACACTACACACAGCACATACTGCACACACTATACACTGCACACTCTATACACATACACACACTATACACTGCACACACTATACACATACACACACGATACACTGCATACACTATAGACAGCACACCTCTGCTGCTGTCACTGATAGACTCCTCTGTGCAGTTTGTGCAGGTCTTTGCTCTCACACAGGACGGGGTTGGTGCAGGTGTTGGTGGTTACAGTTGGGTTTGGAGTTTCTCCATCTTTCACCTGTTCCTTATTTCTTGCCCTCCAGGTCTCCTCCCTGCAGTCAGTGCTGAGCTCAGTACACATCTGTCTATCTGTCATGGTGGGTTGATGGTGGGTTTACACACACCAATTTCTGTGTCCAATATCTGAACAGATCTCTGGTTGCAGTGAAATCATGGACACATTGCTCTATTTTATGGCTGTGTACAAATGTAACAATGTGTCCATGATTTCACTGCAACCAGCAAGTTGGTCAGAAGTTGGACAGATAAATTGGTGTGTGTAAACCCACCATCAATCTGTAGTGAGTCTGTGTCCGTCTGTCTGACTGCATTGTTCTGCAGGTCTTTGGTCTGGAGCTTGGAGATTCTGTTCCTGAGACTTGGTTCACATCACGTTTTCATTGCGTTTGAACGCAATGCGTTTTTCAGCTGCATTAATGCATAGAAAGACACACGTGTTAACGCACCCATAGACTTGTATGGTAAACGCAATGTAAAATGCAGTTGGGGGTTGAAACGCTGCGTTTTTCCCGAGTGCACAGGAAATGTTGCCAGCAATGAGAAAAACGCAGCGTTTCAAATGAACGTGTTGAGGAGGAGCAGAATGCCGGCAGCCCTCACCACAGCTGAAATTACGCTGCGGCAGGGAGAAAAACAGTGAGGATGGGATGTCTACAAATCGTCCACTGCGCTTCTACTGTACAACGTGAGACCCTGCGTCGTGAGCTCAGGATTACAGCCCCTGGTCGGGAAGCTCTGCTTGTTTGGATACAATGGTCACACCTGTTCTCACCTGTACAATGCAGCCAGGAGATCGGGTTCTTCAGGTTGTGGAGTATTATCCGGTAACCAGCGGTGGCAGAACGCTGCCGGATTCTTGGATCTCCAGACAATGGACAAACAATGTAACTGATGGACGATTCCCCATCAGAGTTGCGGCCGGGGATCTTCAGAATAAACGCATCTGTCTTTTGGACCGACAATGTCAGTGTGGTGCATGCATTGGTCATTTAGCGTCTTCGTCAATTCCGGTTATAAAACTGTTAACATTTCTAGTGTTTAACCCTTTAACACCTGGTTTAGATCTTGGGGATGAGGATGCCGGAGCTGATTCCTTGTCGCACTTTAATGTCCAGACATTTCGGGTCCTGTGTCCCATGGCCAGTCGGGGAGGTGTCCATTGCCCAGACGACCTGTGGGGGGTCCCGGAAGCCTTTGACCCGATCTTCCATTGCCGCCATGACCTGGTGAGCGTACGGTGAGGTTTGGAGTGAGTGGTGCCTTCCTGGGCGGTCAGCCGGTTGTGACCTCAGATGAGGCGCGGTTGGAGGTTGGAGGTCACCATTCGGTTACCTGCATCTTCTGGGATGTCGGCTGTTGTGGCACAGAATCGTTTATCGGGAATTGCTTTTCATTTTAAACGTTTTGGTTGGTACGACGTGACCAAATCATTTTTGGTGGTGGAAGCTATAAAGGTCTGGTGGAGGGAGCACTCGTGTGGAGGACAGACGACCCAGGTCTTCAGTATATAGATAATACAGATCTCGCCTGCTCTTCTTGTATCTGCCCTCTCTTCAGCAGAGTTCCTTTTACAGATACTGAGGTAACAACTCCCCAAATACTCAGCGTGTGCACGAGGCCTTACAAATACTGAGGTAAAAAGTCACCAAATACTCAGCGTGTGCACGAGGCCTTACAGATACTGAGGTAACAACTCCCCAAATACTCAGCGTGTGCACGAGGCCTTACAAATACTGAGGTAAAAACTCACCAAATACTCAGCGTGTGCACGAGGCCTTACAGATACTGAGGTAACAACTCCCCAAATACTCAGCGTGTGCACGAGGCCTTACAGATACTGAGGTAACAACACCAAATACTCAGCGTGTGCACGAGGCCTTACAGATACTGAGGTAAAAACTCACCAAATACTCAGCGTGTGCACGAGGCCTTACATATACTGAGGTAACAACTCACCAAATACTCAGCGTGTGCACGAGGCCTTACAGATACTGAGGTAACAACTCCCCAAATACTCAGCGTGTGCACGAGGCCTTACAAATACTGAGGTAAAAACTCACCAAATACTCAGCGTGTGCACGAGGCCTTACAGATACTGAGGTAACAACTCCCCAAATACTCAGCGTGTGCACGAGGCCTTACAGATACTGAGGTAACAACACCAAATACTCAGCGTGTGCACGAGGCCTTACAGATACTGAGGTAAATACTCACCACATACTCGGCTGTGTGCACGAGGCCTTACAAATACTGAGGTAAAAAGTCACCAAATACTCAGCGTGTGCACGAGACCTTACAGATACTGAGAACAAACCTCACCAAATACTCAGCGTGTGCACGAGGCCTTACAAATACTGAGGTAACAACTCCCCAAATACTCAGTGTGTGCACGAGGCCTTACAGATACTGAGGTAACAACTCACCAAATACTCAGCGTGTGCACGAGGCCTTACATATACTGAGGTAAAACCTCACCAAATACTCAGTGTGTGCACGAGGAATTACAGATACTGAGGTAACAACTCCCAAATACTCAGTGTGTGCACGAGGCCTTACAGATACTGAGGTAACAACACCAAATACTCAGCGGTGTGCACGAGGCCTTACAGATACTGAGGTAAATACTCACCACATACTCGGCGTGTGCACGAGGCCTTACAAATACTGAGGTAAAAAGTCACCAAATACTCAGCGTGTGCACGAGACCTTACAGATACTGAGAACAAACCTCACCAAATACTCAGCGTGTGCACGAGGCCTTACAAATACTGAGGTAACAACTCCCCAAATACTCAGTGTGTGCACGAGGCCTTACAGATACTGAGGTAACAACTCACCAAATACTCAGCGTGTGCACGAGGCCTTACATATACTGAGGTAAAACCTCACCAAATACTCAGTGTGTGCACGAGGAATTACAGATACTGAGGTAACAACTCCCCAAATACTCAGTGTGTGCACGAGGCCTTACAGATATTGAGGTAACAACTCACCAAATACTCAGCGTGTGCACGAGGTCTTACAGATACTGAGGTAAAAACTGACCAAATACTCAGCGTGTGCACGAGGCCTTACAGATACTGAGGTAAAAACTCACCAAATACTCAGCGTGTGCACGAGACCTTACAAATATTGAGGTAACAACTCACCAAATACTCAGCGTGTGCACGAGGCCTTACATATACTGAGGTAACAACTCACCAAATACTCAGTGTGTGCATGAGGCCTTACATACACTGAGGTAACAACTCACCAAATACTCAGTGTGTGCACGAGGCATTACATACACTGAGGTAACAACTCACCAAATACTCAGCGTGTGCACGAGACCTTACAGATACTGAGGTAATAACTCACCAAATACTCAGCGTGTGCACGAGGCCTTACAAATACTGAGGTAACAACTCACCAAATACTCAGCGTGTGCACGAGGCCTTACAGATACTGAGGTAAAACCTCACCAAATACTCAGCGTGTGCACGAGGCCTTACAGATACTGAGGTAAAAACTCACCAAATACTCAGCGTGTGCACGAGGCCTTACAAATACTGAGGTAAAAACTCACCAAATACTCAGCGTGTGCACGAGGCCTTACAGATACTGAGGTAAAAACTCACTAAATACTCAGCGTGTGCACGAGGCCTTACAGATACTGAGGTAACAACTCACTAAATACACAATGTGTGCACCCACTACCCCTCCACCTTGGATAGACATGTGAAATTCCTCTACATGCTGTATGTGCCCCTCTATGTGGATACTTTGCTTGAATCATGTATGTATGGACTCCATACATTCATGATCCAAGCAAGATAGCCACTTAGAGGGGCACATACAGCATGTAGAGGTATTTCACATGTTTCTGTGTTATCCAAGATGGTGGGGCATAGTTTTCCCCATGTAGTTTCAGTAAAGATTTCCAGTATTGTCTCCCCACACCCTCCCTGACCACTCCAGTGATTAAGGGGCCTTTCACATCTGCGGTTTTGCTGATGTGCGGTCGATTCGGCAGGTGGTGCCAGATCAGCCGCCTAATGGCCGACTTGCGGCCCGGATGCGGCAAGCCCCATGCATTGTCTATGGGGCTTGTGGTCCGGTGCGGCAAGTGCGGTTCTGCTGGGTGCGGCAGTTCTGGCACTTGCGACTGCAAAAAAAATAAAACACCGCTTGTAGCTGTTTTTTTTCGCGGCCGCATGTGCTGGATTTGCCGCATCCGGCAGAACCGCACTTGCCGCACCGGACCACAAGCCCCATAGACAATGCATGGGGCTTACCGCAGACGGACTGCAAGTCGGCCGTTAGGCAGACGATCCGGCACATGCAGCGCCACTTGCCGGAACGGCTGCAAACATCAGCTAAACGCTGATGTGAAAGCAATGTTAGTTAGGCCCCATTCACATCAGCGTTTCTTTCAAATTATGGCAGATCCAGCAGATTTACCGCATTGCTGCCTAACGGCCGTTGCGACGATATATGTAAACGCGGTTAGCAGCGTTTTTTTTTCCACTGCTGCAAATGCTGGATCTGCCGCAACCGGCAGAACTTCACTTGCCGCACCCGACCGCAAGCCCCATAGACAATGCATGGGGCTTGGGGCAAGTGCGGCCGTTAGGCAGCAGATGCGGTAAATCTGCCACAATTTGAAAAAAAAAGCAGATGTGAAAGAATCCTTAGTACACAAATCATTTAATTACTGCTTACATTCTTTTTTTTATACTGACTGAGTCCTCCCTGCCGTACAGCAGCCACCAGGTCTGGCTGTCAGTGCACACACAGAGCACAGCCACAGGCAGCAGCAGGGCAGGAGTCAGGAGTGGACATATCACTCTCCTCACTGTCACACAGGCACATTCCCTCTGTGCTCTGTGTCGGCATTAGGTGACGGTCCCTCTCCTCAGACTCCCTCTCTTCATTCAGGCAGCGGCCCAGGAGGTGGTGGACGGCATTCGGCGGGTGAGCCACAGACTCAGTCAGGAGGACGGAGGAGACTGCTCAGCCTCAGTCGAGATCAGCTGTCTGCCTAGGTCTGGGAAGTCTGGGTCCTCCTGGAGCAGGAGGATTCAGGAAAACCCAGCCGGGCCTGGCAGAATCATCATAGCAGGGCGGACAGTGGCGGCCGGGACTCGGGAGAAGAATGCTGCCGGCAGAGGTGGCCGGGACTGTAGGAACGGGAGCGGCATCCGCGCGGGGTTACCACTGGTACACACACCTAGTACACACTCAGCTCTGCTTTATACACCTAGTACACACTCAGCTCTGCTTTATACACCTAGTACACACTTGGCTCTGCTATATACAACTAGTACACACTCAGCTCTGCTTTATACACTTCGTACACGCGGCTCCACTCCATTCCTTCGGCTCTGCTACATCCACACTGCAAACCCTCCTCACCCCACACATAAACTCCACCTCATCCACTTCACCTCTACTCTTCATCCTGCACGGTGGAGTCCATTCACGAGGAGCTGATCATGTGATCCCTGACTCCTCTTCTCCATTGACATCATCACAGGTCCTGTGCAGCTCCATAGGTGGGCTCACACTCCGGGGGGGGGGGGGGGGGGGGGGGGTGGAGGAATGTGTAAGGCCACGTGCACACGTTGAGTATTTCATGAGTTTTTGTAGTCATTGTCACATGCAAGGATATCGTTAATGATCTTAAATTTGGCAACGCGTCGGTTACTTGGAGAAGAACGATTGAACGATGTTATAAAGCGGCGGGGAATAGGAGAATTGTGATCGACATCGTTCATAAAGGCGTCACACTGACCCATGTCGCTGCTTCCCAGGACGTTAATTGGACGATGAACGATAGATTTGAGGTCAGGATCTCACATTTTTTCTGAATGATCCGATTTATCCTTCCAACATCGTTCGTTTACACGCAACGACGCACAAACGATATCGTTTGAACGATCACAAATCCGTGACGTGTGAAACGGCCTTTACTCATCTCCTATCCAAATCGCACCTCACCACCTGTGCACTTGACCCCATCCCTTCCCACCTCCTCCCCAACCTCACTAAGGCTGGTTTCACACTGCGGTCAGCTCAGGTCAGGTCAGGTCAGGTTTTGTGTTTCAAAACCAGGAGTGACTCCAAAACTCAGAACAGGTGTCAAACTTTCAATTATACTTTTTCTCTGCAAGTTCCTTTCCTGGTTTTGAAACACAAACCTGACCTGACCTGACCGCAGTGTGAAACCAGCCTAACACGCTCATCCCAGCCCTAATCCACCTGTTCAATCTATCCCTATCTTCCGGGACCTTCCCCTCGGCCTTCAAACATGCCAGTCACACACCATCCTGAAAATGCCACATTTTGACCTGACTGCTAGGATGAGCGACCGCCCCATATCGCTGCTCCGTTCACTTCCAAACTCCTTGAGCAACACGTCCATACTCAACTCTTCTCTCATCCAACGTTCTCTTTGACAACCTCCAATCCTGCTCCCGCCCTCATCACTCCACCGAAACTGCCCTGACCAAAATTACTAACGACTTACAGCCAAAGCTACACAGTTCTCCGTCCTCCTCCTTCTAGACCTGTTCTCTGCATTCCACACAGTCACCCACTGCCTCCTATTACAGATCCTCTCCTCCATTGGTATCACTGACCTTGCCCTCTCCTGGATCTCCTCCTACCTTTCCAACCGCACATTTAGTGTCTCCCACTCCCACACGACCTCCTCGCCCCATCCCCTCTCTCTGTTGGGGTCCCTCAAGGCTCTGTCCTGGGACCCCTACTTTTTTCCATCTATTCCCTTGGTCTAGGACAACTCACACAGTCTCATGGCTTCCAGTATCACCTGTACATGATGACACTCAGATCTACCTCTCTGGCCCAGACGTCACCTCTCTGCTGTCCAGAATCCCGGAGTGTCTATCAGCCATATCCTCCTCCTCCTCTCTGATGTCCAGAATCCGGAGTGTCTATCAGCCATATCCTCCTCCTCCTCTCTGCTGTCCAGAATCCCGGAGTGTCTATCAGCCATATCCTCCTCCTCTCACTTCCTAAAACTCAATGCAGACAAAACCAAATTCCTTTTTCCTCCATCTCGTGTATCTTTCCTACCCGATTATCTATTATGGTAAATGGCATCACGCTCTCTTCCACACCTGAAATCCGCTGCCTTGTAGTAACTCTCGACTCTGCCCTGTCCTTCACACCACACATCCAAACTCTCGCCACCTCCAGCTCAAGAATATTTCCAGAATCCGTCCTTTCCTCAATCCCCAATCTACTAAAATGCTTGTACATGCCCTCATCATCTCCCGCATCGACTACTGCAACCTCCTCCTCTGTGGCCTCCTTGCTAACACTCTCGCACCTCTCCAATCTGTCCTCAACTCTGCTGCACCAATCACCCTCTCTCCTCGCTACTCCCCGGTTTCTCCCTCAGCGGCCCCCTCACCATCGTGACCCCTCACTATTGTCAAAGCGGCACCATCACCAGAGCGGCCCCTCACCATCACCAGAGCGGGCCACTCACCATCACCAGAGCGGGCCACTCACCATCACCAGAGTGGGCCACTCACCATCACCACCACCAAAGTAGCCCCCTCACCACCACCAGAGCGGCCCCCCTCACCACCAGCAGAGTGGCACCCCTCACCACCACCAGAGCGGCCCCCCTCACCACCAGCAGAGTGGCACCCCTCACCACCACCAGAGCGGCCCCCATCACCACCACCAGAGCGGCCCCCCTCACCACCACCAGAGCGGCCCCCATCACCACCACCAGAGCGGCCCCCATCACCACCACCAGAGCGGCCCCATCACCACCACCAGAGTGGCCCCTCCTCACCACCACCAGAGCGGCCCCCTCACCACCACCAGAGCGGCCCCCCTCACCACCACCAGAGCGGGCCCCCTCACCACCACCAGAGTGGCCCCCTCCTCACCACCACCAGAGCGGCCCCTCACCACCACCAGAGCGGCCCCCTCACCACCACCAGAGCGGGCCCCCTCACCACCACCAGAGCGGCCCCCTCACCATCACCAGAGCAGCCACCTCACCACCACCAGAGCGGACCCCTCATCATCATCACAACCACTGTATCTGCCGCACCTCGACGTTCTCTCTCCTCCCCATGGTTCTGTAGAATGTAATGGGGACGTCACACACGTCAATATCGCGTGCACAATCGCTGCTGCACATGACGTTGCAGCGATATTGACGTGTGTGACAGGGCGCATCAACCATCAATAAATCGCTGCTCTAAAACCTGGCGATGGTCGCCTGGTGGACATGAGGCATCGCTGCGTGCGACACCGGGGAGACGAGCGAGAAGCCACCTCCCAGTGCCTCTCAGCAAGCGCTGGGAGCTGGTATCCATGGTAAACAGCGGGTAACTAAGAGCCGCACTGTGCTTAGATACCCGCTTGTTTACATGGTTACCAGCAATGTCGCTGGTACTGATCGCTGGTGAGTCTGCCTGTGTGACAGCTCACCAGCGATCAGCCTGCAATGTCGCCAGCGATCAGATCACTGGCGACATTGATGTGTGTGACGTCCCCCTAAGCTCACAAGGACAGAGTGCTCCCCCCTCTGTACCAGTCTGTCATTGTTAATTAGTTTCCTGTAATCTATATCTATATTTTGTATGTTTCCCCTTCTCATGTACAGACCATGGAATTAATGCTGCTATATAAATAATAGTGATCCCAGAGGGGATTTACTCCTCCCTTTATTATAATCTTACACTATGACCCTTCTCTGTATGAAGCTTCTTACTCCACAGTATTATTTCGCGCAGGTGACGGATCGCGGTTTGTTATAAAGCTTCAAGACGGTTATACATTGAGGATTATTAAGAATCTCTTTATTGGGGATTGAGCAGCTCCACATTCTGCAGACTGAGGTTTTGTCTTCACTTTCTTCCTCGGCGGTGCAAGGTCACATGTGAGCGCTGAGCGCGGAGCAGAGGAGGGCGATGGTGAGCGCGGAGGTTGTGGTGGCACCGGATGGCGGGGAGGAGTTCACGATCCTCCGGGTGTAGATATACGGCTGAGCCTGGAACATAGAGGAGAAGATCAGCGACTGACGCCACGGTGAAGGCGGATGGAGGTGGAGGCGGACGGAGGTGGAGGCGGGTGGAGGTGGAGGCAGATGGAGGTGGATGGAGGTGGATGGAGGTGGAGGTGGAGGATGGAGGTGGAGGAGGATGGAGGTGGAGGAGGATGGAGGTGGATGGAGGTGGAGGAGGATGGAGGTGGAGGAGGATGGAGGTGGAGGCGGGTGGAGGTGGAGGATGGAGGTGGAGGAGGATGGAGGTGGAGGTGGAGGAGGATGGAGGTGGAGGAGGATGGAGGAGGATGGAGGTGGATGGAGGTGGAGGCGGGTGGAGGTGGATGGAGGTGGATGGCGGTGGAGGTGGGTGGAGGTGGAGGCGGATGGTGGTGGATTGCCGTGGAGGCAGATGGAGGTGGAGGCGGACGGAGGTGGAGGCAGATGGAGGTGGAGGCGGATGGAGGTGGAGGCAGATAGAGGTGGAGGCAGATAGAGGTGGAGGCGGATGGCGGTGGATGAAGGTGCAGGCGGATGGCGGTGGATGGCAGTGGCAGTGGAGGCGGATGGTGGTGGAGGCGGATGGTGGTATGTCACCATATAAATAACGTCCCGGATCAGACACCAGATCTCTGCACCTGAACACCACTGAACATTACAGCCCCTACTACAACACTTTAACTTTACGGATTACAAATACCAGGAGACAAATTTTAAACCCGGGGCAGCTTATACATGAACGCCATTATACGGAGGACGCTCCGGCCACAGCGCAGCCGCCATCACCTGAGTCGGGCACCGCAGCTTCACCTCGTCGGAGAACGTCCGCAGACGAGACTTGTTTCCTTCCGGTTGAAGCTGCAAAAATGGAGAAAAGTGAAAATGTTGTCCGTGATGATGATACAATCCTCAATCATACAACTGGGTGTGTGGTTACAGCGGAGTCCGGTGGGTGTGTCCGATAGTTGACACCTGATCACCTGGTGGTTATACGCCATTATCTCCACTACCCGACATGTTGAACTACAGCTCCCAGCATGCCCGCCCTGCGCTGAGGTTACCATATTGTTCCACAGTCCTTTCGCCATTTGTTCGTGACCTTTGACGGTGAGATGGAAACAATCCGGAGAGAAGAAGGAGAAATCAACAAGGCCGTTCTGGAAAAGAGGAGACAGAGGATGAGGAGGAGACAGAGGATGAGACAGAGGATGAGGAGGAGACAGAGGATGAGACAGAGGATGAGGAGGAGACAGAGGAGACAGAGGATGAGGAGACAGAGGATGAGGAGGAGACAGAGGATGAGGAGGAGACAGAGGATGAGGAGGAGACAGAGGATGAGGAGGAGACAGAGCAGACAGAGGATGAGGAGGAGACAGAGGAGACAGAGGATGAGGAGGAGACAGAGGAGACAGAGGATGAGGAGGAGACAGAGGATGAGGAGGAGACAGAGGAGACAGAGGATGAGGAGGAGACAGAGGAGACAGAGGATGAGGAGGAGACAGAGGAGACAGAGGATGAGGAGGAGACAGAGGATGAGGAGGAGACAGAGGATGAGGAGGAGACAGAGGATGAGGAGGAGACAGAGGAGACAAAGGATGAGGAGGAGACAGAGGATGAGGAGGAGACCGAGGATGAGGAGGAGACCGAGGATGAGGAGGAGACAGAGGAGACAGAGGATGAGGAGGAGACAGAGGATGAGGAGGAGACAGAGGATGAGGAGGAGACAGAGGAGACAGAGGATGAGGAGGAGACAGAGGATGAGGAGGAGACAGAGGATGAGGAGGAGACAGAGGATGAGGAGGAGACAGAGGATGAGGAGGAGACAGAGGATGAGGAGGAGACAGAGGAGACAGAGGATGAGGAGGAGACAGAGGAGACAGAGGATGAGGAGGAGACAGAGGATGAGGAGGAGACAGAGGAGACAAAGGATGAGGAGGAGACAGAGGAGACAAAGGATGAGGAGGAGACAGAGGATGAGGAGGAGACAGAGGATGAGGAGGAGACAGAGGAGACCGAGGATGAGGGGGAGACCGAGGATGAGGAGGAGACCGAGGATGAGGAGGAGACAGAGGAGACAGAGGATGAGGAGGAGACAGAGGATGAGGAGGAGACAGAGGATGAGGAGGAGACAGAGGAGACAGAGGATGAGGAGGAGACAGAGGATGAGGAGGAGACAGAGGAGACAGAGGATGAGGAGGAGACAGAGGATGAGGAGGAGACAGAGGATGAGGAGGAGACAGAGGATGAGGAGGAGACAGAGGATGAGGAGGAGGCAAAGGATGAGACAGAGGATGAGGAGGAAACCGAGGATGAGGAGGAGACAGAGGATGAGACAGAGGGGACAGAGGATGAGGAGGAGGAGGCAGAGGATGAGGAGGAGACAGAGGCGGAGACAGAGGATGAGGAGGAGACAGAGGAGACAGAAGAGGAGACAGAGGATGAGGAGGAGACAGAGGATGAGGAGGAGACAGAGGATGAGGAGGAGACAGAGGAGACAGAGGATGAGGAGGAGACAGAGGAGACAGAGGATGAGGAGGAGACAGAGGATGAGGAGGAGACAGAGGAGACAAAGGATGAGGAGGAGACAGAGGAGACAAAGGATGAGGAGGAGACAGAGGATGAGGAGGAGACAGAGGATGAGGAGGAGACAGAGGAGACCGAGGATGAGGAGGAGACAGAGGATGAGGAGGAGACAGAGGATGAGGAGGAGACAGAGGATGAGGAGGAGACAGAGGATGAGGAGGAGACAGAGGATGAGGAGGAGACAGAGGAGACCGAGGATGAGGAGGAGACCGAGGATGAGGAGGAGACAGAGGAGACAGAGGATGAGGAGGAGACAGAGGATGAGGAGGAGACAGAGGATGAGGAGGAGACAGAGGATGAGGAGGAGACAGAGGATGAGGAGGAGACAGAGGAGACAGAGGATGAGGAGGAGACAGAGGATGAGGAGGAGACAGAGGATGAGGAGGAGACAGAGGATGAGGAGGAGACAGAGGATGAGGAGGAGACAGAGGATAAGGAGGAGGCAAAGGAGGAGACAGAGGATGAGGAGGAGACAGAGGATGAGGAGGAGACAGAGGAGACATCACAGCTCAGGGACATTTCTGAATATTGTTCTCAGCACGGCCATCGGGGGCGCTCCGGCCTTTGCTTCATTCTCCCACCATTTCTCTCTCTCAGTAGATTTGGGGGTAATGAGGTGGTCACATTCTCCCCGTGAGGTCTGCTCAGCGCTCATCATTGCCCCCTGTAGACCCCCCGCCGCTATCACTCACCTGATCCACGGCCGGTACAATGTCCTGCAGGAATGGCTGCAAAACGACAGCAAAGTCCTTCTTCCCATCGTATCTTCCAGACGTCTGGACGAGCTCCTGCAGCTGCTCCTGGAGAAGATAATGAAGGTGGTGAACTACAAAGACCAGAAATCCACTGAGCAAAGAGAGTGGCCTGAACGTGGAGGGGGCGATACTGAGCCGGGGCAGGACCCAGACACGCAGCCATGGAACGGCCAAGGAACAACATGGGCTTGACGACAAGGAGGATCGGTCACTGCTGGGATCTATGGGAGGATCTGACAGGATCCCTCATCTGGAGCTGAGCGCATGTCTAGGAGGATCGGTCACCGCTGGGATCTATGGGAGGATGTGACAGGATCCTCACCTGGGGCTGAGCGCATGTCTAGGAGGATCGGTCACCGCTGGGATCTATGGGAGGATGTGACGCAGGATCCCTCACCTGGGGCTGAGCGCATGTCTAGGAGGATCGGTCACTGCTGGGATCTATGGGAGGATGTGACAGGATCCCTCACCTGGAGCTGAGCACATGTCTAGGAGGGTCAGTCACCGCTGGGATCTATGGGAGGATGTGACAGGATCCCTCACCTGGAGCTGAGCGCATGTCTAGGAGGATCGGTCACCGCTGGGATCTATGGGAGGATGTGACAGGATCCCACACCTGGAGCTGAGCGCATGTCTAGGAGGATCGGTCACCGCTGGGATCTATGGGAGGATGTGACAGGATCCCTCACCTGGGGCTGAGCGCATGTCTAGGAGGATCGGTCACTGCTGGGATCTATGGGAGGATGTGACGCAGGATCCCTCACCTGGAGCTGAGCACATGTCTAGGAGGATCTGTCACTGCTGGGATCTATGGGAGGATGTGACGCAGGATCCCTCACCTGGAGCTGAGCGCATGTCTAGGAGGATCAGTCACCGCTGGGATCTATGAGAGGATGTGACGCAGGATCCCTCACCTGGGGCTGAGCGCATGTCTAGGAGGATCTGTCACTGCTGGGATCTATGGGAGGATGTGTACGCAGGATCCCTCACCTGGGGCTGAGCCATGTCTAGGAGGATCTGTCACTGCTAGGATTCTATGGGAGGATGTGACAGGATCCCTCACCTGGAGCTGAGCGCATGTCTAGGAGGATCAGTCACCGCTGGGATCTATGGGAGGATGTGACAGGATCCCTCACCTGGAGCTGAGCGCATGTCTAGGAGGATCGGTCACCGCTGGGATCTATGGGAGGATGTGACAGGATCCCTCACCTGGAGCTGAGCGCATGTCTAGGAGGATCGTCACCGCTGGGATCTATGGGAGGATGTGACAGGATCCCTCACCTGGAGCTGAGCGCATGTCTAGGAGGATCGGTCACTGCTGGGATCTATGGGAGGATGTGACAGGATCCCTCACCTGGGCTGAGCGCATGTCTAGGAGGATCGGTCACTGCTGGGATCTATGGGAGGATGTGACGCAGGATCCTCACCTGGAGCTGAGCGCATGTCTAGGAGGATCGGTCACTGCTGGGATCTATGGGAGGATGTGACAGGATCCCTCACCTGGGGCTGAGCCACATGTCTAGGAGGATCGAGTCACTGCTGGGATCTATGGGAGGATGTGACAGGATCCCTCACCTGGGGCTGAGCGCATGTCTAGGAGGATCGGTCACTGCTGGGATCTATGGGAGGATGTGACAGGATCCCTCACCTGGGGCTGAGCGCATGTCTAGGAGGATCGGTCACTGCTGGGATCTATGGGAGGATGTGACAGGATCCCTCACCTGGAGCTGAGCGCATGTCTAGGAGGATCGGTCACTGCTGGGATCTATGGGAGGATGTGACAGGATCCCTCACCTGGGCTGAGCACATGTCTAGGAGGATCGGTCACTGCTGGGATCTATGGGAGGATGTGACAGGATCCCTCACCTGGGCTGAGCGCATGTCTAGGAGGATCGAGTCACTGCTGGGATCTATGGGAGGATGTGACAGGATCCCTCACCTGGAGCTGAGCACATGTCTAGGAGGATCGGTCACTGCTGGGATCTATGGGAGGATGTGACGCAGGATCCCTCACCTGGGGGACCCCATGTCTAGGAGGATCAGTCACCGCTGGGATCTATGGGAGGATGTGACAGGATCCCTCACCTGGAGCTGAGCATGCAGATCAGTCACTTACAAGGATAGGATAGGATGGCACTAGAGTCAGTCACCGCTGGGATCTATGGGAGGATGTGAGCAGGATCCCTCACCTGGGCTGGCATGCAGACGGATCTCATGCGGTTAGGGAATGGACAGGTTCCTGCTGACGCTGTCTAGGGATCTATTGGGTAGGAGATGTGACAGGATCCCTCACCTGGGCTGAGCACATGTCTAGGAGGATCGGTCACTGCTGGGATCTATGGGAGGATGTGACGCAGGATCCCTCACCTGGGGCTGAGCACATGTCTAGGAGGATCGGTCACCGCTGGATCTATGGGAGGATGTGACCAGGATCCTCACCTGGAGCTGAGCGCATGTCTAGGAGGATCAGTCACCGCTGGGATCTATGGGAGGATGTGACAGATCCTCACCTGGAGCTGAGCGCATGTCTAGGAGGATCGGTCACTGCTGGGATCTATGGGAGGATGTGACGAGGATCCCTCACCTGGGGCTGAGCACATGTCTAGGAGGATCGGTCACCGCTGGGATCTATGGGAGGATGTGACGCAGGATCCCTCACCTGGGCTGAGCGCATGTCTAGGAGGATCGGTCACTGCTGGGATCTATGGGAGGATGTGACGCAGGATCCCTCACCTGGAGCTGAGCACATGTCTAGGAGGATCAGTCACTGCTGGGATCTATGGGAGGATGTGACAGGATCCCTCACCTGGAGCTGAGCGCATGTCTAGGAGGATCAGTCACCGCTGGGATCTATGGGAGGATGTGACAGGATCCCTCACCTGGAGCTGAGCACATGTCTAGGAGGATCTGTCACTGCTGGGATCTATGGGAGGATGTGACGCAGGATCCTCACCTGGAGCTGAGCGCATGTCTAGGAGGATCAGTCACCGCTGGGATCTATGAGAGGATGTGACGCAGGATCCCTCACCTGGGGCTGAGCGCATGTCTAGGAGGATCTGTCACTGCTGGGATCTATGGGAGGATGTGACGCAGGATCCCTCACCTGGGCTGAGCGCATGTCTAGAAGGATCAGTCACCGCTGGGATCTATGGGAGGATGTGACATGATCCCTCACCTGGAGCTGAGCGCATGTCTAGAAGGATCAGTCACCGCTGGGATCTATGGGAGGATGTGACATGATCCCTCACCTGGAGCTGAGCGCATGTCTAGGAGGATCGGTCACTGCTGGGATCTTTGGGAGGATGTGACAGGATCCCTCACCTGGAGCGGAGCACATGTCTAGGAGGATCGGTCACCGCTGGGATCTATGGGAGGATGTGACGCAGGATCCCTCACCTGGGGCTGAGCGCATGTCCAGGAGGATCAGTCACCGCTGGGATCTATGGGAGGATGTGACGCAGGATCCCTCACCTGGGGCTGAGCGCATGTCTAGGAGGATCAGTCACCGCTGGGATCTATGGGAGGATGTGACACAGGATCTCTCACCAGGAGCTGAGCACATGTCTAGGAGAATCGGTCACTGCTGGGATCTATGGGAGGATGTGACGCAGGATCCCTCACCTGGGGCTGAGCGCATGTCTAGGAGGATCGGTCACTGCTGTGATCTATGGGAGGATGTGACACAGGATCTCTCACCAGGAGCTGAGCGCATGTCTAGGAGGATCGGTCACCGCTGGGATCTATGGGAGGATGTGACAGGATCCTCACCTGGGGCTGAGCGCATGTCTAGGAGGATCGGTCACTGCTGGGATCTATGGGAGGATGTGACGCAGGATCCCTCACCCGGGGCTGATCGCATGTCTAGGAGGATCGGTCACCGCTGGGATCTATGGGAGGATGTGACGCAGGATCCCTCATCTGGAGCTGAGCGCATGTCTAGGAGGATCTGTCACCGCTGGGATCTATGGGAGGATGTGACGCAGGATCCCTCACCTGGGGCTGAGCGCATGTCTAGGAGGGTCAGTCACCACTGGGATCTATGGGAGGATGTGACATGATCCCTCACCTGGAGCTGAGCGCATGTCTAGGAGGATCGGTCACTGCTGGGATCTATGGGAGGATGTGACGCAGGATCCCTCACCTGGGGCTGAGCGCATGTCTAGGAGGATCAGTCACCGCTGGGATCTATGGGAGGATGTGACAGGATCCCTCACCTGGAGCTGAGCGCATGTCTAGGAGGATCAGTCACCGCTGGGATCTATGGGAGGATGTGACGCAGGATCCCTCACCTGGGGCTGAGCGCATGTCTAGAAGGATCAGTCACCGCTGGGATCTATGGGAGGATGTGACAGGATCCCTCACCTGGAGTTGAGCACATGTCTAGGAGGATCAGTCACTGCTGGGATCTATGGGAGGATGTGACAGGATCCCTCACCTGGAGCTGAGCGCATGTCTAGGAGGATCAGTCACCGCTGGGATCTATGGGAGGATGTGACGCAGGATCCCTCACCTGGAGCTGAGCACATGTCTAGGAGGATCAGTCACCGCTGGGATCTATGGGAGGATGTGACGCAGGATCCCTCACCTGGGGCTGAGCGCATGTCTAGAAGGATCAGTCACCGCTGGGATCTATGGGAGGATGTGACAGGATCCCTCACCTGGAGCTGAGCGCATGTCTAGGAGGATCAGTCACCGCTGGGATCTATGGGAGGATGTGACGCAGGATCCCTCACCTGGAGCTGAGCACATGTCTAGGAGGATCAGTCACCGCTGGGATCTATGGGAGGATGTGACAGGATCCCTCACCTGGAGCTGAGCACATGTCTAGGAGGATCAGTCACCGCTGGGATCTATGGGAGGATGTGACGCAGGATCCCTCACCTGGAGCTGAGCGCATGTCTAGGAGGATCGGTCATCGCTGGGATCTATGGGAGGATGTGACGCAGGATCCCTCACCTGGAGCTGAGCGCATGTCTAGGAGGATCGGTCATCGCTGGGATCTATGGGAGGATGTGACAGGATCCCTCACCTGTGGCTGAGCGCATGTCTAGGAGGATCGGTCACTGCTGGGATCTATGGGAGGATGTGACAGGTTCCCTCACCTGGAGCTGAGCACATGTCTAGGAGGATCTGTCACCGCTGGGATCTATGGGAGGATGTGACAGGATCCCTCACCTGGAGCTGAGCGCATGTCTAGGAGGATCAGTCACCGCTGGGATCTATGGGAGGATGTGACGCAGGATCCCTCACCTGGGGCTGAGCACATGTCTAGGAGGATCAGTCACCGCTGGGATCTATGGGAGGATGTGACGCAGGATCCCTCACCTGGAGCTGAGCGCATGTCTAGGAGGATCAGTCACCGCTGGGATCTATGGGAGGATGTGACAGGATCCCTCACCTGGAGCTGAGCGCATGTCTAGGAGGATCAGTCACCGCTGGGATCTATGGGAGGATGTGACGCAGGATCCCTCACCTGGAGCTGAGCGCATGTCTAGGAGGATCAGTCACCGCTGGGATCTATGGGAGGATGTGACAGGATCCCTCACCTGGAGCTGAGCGCATGTCTAGGAGGATCAGTCACCGCTGGGATCTATGGGAGGATGTGACGCAGGATCCCTCACCTGGGGCTGAGCGCATGTCTAGAAGGATCAGTCACCGCTGGGATCTATGGGAGGATGTGACAGGATCCCTCACCTGGGCTGAGCACATGTCTAGGAGGATCGGTCATCGCTGGGATCTATGAGAGGATGTGACGCAGGATCCCTCACCTGGAGCTGAGCGCATGTCTAGGAGGATCAGTCACCGCTGGGATCTATGGGAGGATGTGACAGGATCCCTCACCTGGAGCTGAGCGCATGTCTAGGAGGATCAGTCACCGCTGGGATCTATGGGAGGATGTGACGCAGGATCCCTCACCTGGAGCTGAGCGCATGTCTAGGAGGATCAGTCACCGCTGGGATCTATGGAGGATGTGACGCAGGATCCCTCACCTGGAGCTGAGCACATGTCTAGGAGGATCAGTCAGCGCTGGGATCTATGGGAGGATGTGACAGGATCCCTCACCTGGAGCTGAGCACATGTCTAGGAGGATCAGTCACCGCTGGGATCTATGGGAGGATGTGACAGGATCCCTCACCTGGAGCTGAGCACATGTCTAGGAGGATCTGTCACCGCTGGGATCTATGGGAGGATGTGACAGGATCCCTCACCTGGAGCTGAGCGCATGTCTAGGAGGATCAGTCACCGCTGGGATCTATGGGAGGATGTGACGCAGGATCCCTCACCTGGAGCTGAGCACATGTCTAGGAGGATCGGTCATCGCTGGGATCTATGGGAGGATGTGACGCAGGATCCCTCACCTGGAGCTGAGCGCATGTCTAGGAGGATCAGTCACCGCTGGGATCTATGGGAGGATGTGACGCAGGATCCCTCACCTGGAGCTGAGCGCATGTCTAGGAGGATCGGTCACTGCTGGGATCTATGGGAGGATGTGACAGGATCCCTCACCTGGAGCTGAGCCCATGTCTAGGAGGATCGGTCACTGCTGGGATCTATGGGAGGATGTGACGCAGGATCCCTCACCTGGAGCTGAGCGCATGTCTAGGAGGATCAGTCACTGCTGGGATCTATGGGAGGATGTGACAGGATCCCTCACCTGGAGCTGAGCATATGTCTAGGAGGATCAGTCACCGCTGGGATCTATGGAGGATGTGACAGGATCCCTCACCTGGAGCTGAGCACATGTCTAGGAGGATCGGTCACTGCTGGGATCTATGGGAGGATGTGACAGGATCCCTCACCTGGGGCTGAGCACATGTCTAGGAGGATCGGTCACTGCTGGGATCTATGGGAGGATGTGACGCAGGATCCCTCACCTGGAGCTGAGCGCGATGTCTAGGAGGATCGGTCACTGCTGGGATCTATGGGAGGATGTGACAGGATCCCTCACCTGGAGCTGAGCGCATGTCTAGGAGGATCGGTCACTGCTGGGATCTATGGGAGGATGTGACGCAGGATCCCTCACCTGGAGCTGAGCCCATGTCTAGGAGGATCGGTCACTGCTGGGATCTATGGGAGGATGTGACAGGATCCCTCACCTGGGGCTGAGCGCATGTCTAGGAGGATCAGTCACTGCTGGGATCTATGGGAGGATGTGACAGGATCCCTCACCTGGAGCTGAGCACATGTCTAGGAGGATCAGTCACCGCTGGGATCTATGGGAGGATGTGACGCAGGATCTCTCACCTGGAGCTGAGCGCATGTCTAGGAGGATCGGTCACCGCTGGGATCTATGGGAGGATGTGACAGGATCCCTCACCTGGAGCTGAGCGCATGTCTAGAAGGATCAGTCACCGCTGGGATCTATGGGAGGATGTGACATGATCCCTCACCTGGAGCTGAGCGCATGTCTAGAAGGATCAGTCACCGCTGGATCTATGGGAGGATGTGACATGATCCCTCACCTGGAGCTGAGCGCATGTCTAGGAGGATCGGTCACTGCTGGGATCTTTGGGAGGATGTGACAGGATCCCTCACCTGGAGCTGAGCACATGTCTAGGAGGATCAGTCACTGCTGGGATCTATGGGAGGATGTGACAGGATCCCTCACCTGGGGCTGAGCGCATGTCTAGAAGGATCAGTCACTGCTGGGATCTATGGGAGGATGTGACGCAGGATCCCTCACCTGGAGCTGAGCGCATGTCTAGGAGGATCAGTCACCGCTGGGATCTATGGGAGGATGTGACAGGATCCCACACCTGGAGCTGAGCGCATGTCTAGGAGGATCGGTCACAGCTGGGATCTATGGGAGGATGTGACGCAGGATCCCTCACCCGGGGCTGAGCGCATGTCTAGGAGGATCGGTCACCGCTGGGATCTATGGGAGGATGTGACGCAGGATCCCTCATCTGGAGCTGAGCGCATGTCTAGGAGGATCGGTCACAGCTGGGATCTATGGGAGGATGAGACGCAGGATCCCTCACCTGGAGCTGAGCGCATGTCTAGGAGGATTGGTCACCGCTGGGATCTATGGGAGGATGTGACAGGATCCCTCACCTGGAGCTGAGCGCATGTCTAGGAGGATCGGTCACTGCTGTGATGTATGGGAGGATGTGACACAGGATCCCTCCCCTGGACCTGAGCGCATGTCTAGGAGGATCGGTCACCGCTGGGATCTATGGGAGGATGTGACAGGATCCCTCACCTGGAGCTGAGCGCATGTCTAGGAGGATCGGTCACCGCTGGGATCTATGGGAGGATGTGACAGGATCCCTCCCCTGGAGCTGAGCGCATGTCTAGGAGGATTGGTCACCGCTGGGATCTATGGGAGGATGTGACAGGATCCCTCACCTGGAGCTGAGCGCATGTCTAGGAGGATCGGTCACCGCTGTGATGTATGGGAGGATGTGACACAGGATCCCTCACCTGGAGCTGAGCGCATGTCTAGGAGGATCGGTCACCGCTGGGATCTATGGGAGGATGTGACGCAGGATCCCTCCCCTGGAGCTGAGCGCATGTCTAGAAGGATCGGTCACCGCTGGGATCTATGGGAGGATGTGACAGGATCCCTCACCTGGAGCTGAGCGCATGTCTAGGAGGATTGGTCACCGCTGGGATCTATGGAGGATGTGACGCAGGATCCCTCCCCTGGAGCTGAGCGCATGTCTAGAAGGATCGGTCACCGCTGGGATCTATGGGAGGATGTGACAGGATCCCTCAGCTGGAGCTGAGCGCATGTCTAGGAGGATCGGTCACCGCTGGGATCTATGGGAGGATGTGACGCAGGATCTCTCACCTGGAGCTGAGCGCATGTCTAGGAGGATCGGTCACCGCTGGGATCTATGGGAGGATGTGACAGGATCCCTCACCTGGAGCTGAGCACATGTCTAGGAGGATCGGTCACCGCTGGGATCTATGGGAGGATGTGACATGATCCCTTACCTGGAATTGCCGGTTCACCTCCTGAAGCTCCAGCAGCTCCGGGGAATCTTCTTTCGGTTGCACCACACAAGAGCAGAAGAACCTGGAGAAGAAAGCGGCAAATATCACCGAAACGTCTGCAGCCGCCATGATGGACAATGGAAGGTGCGAGTGCAGATACAGCAGCGCCCTCTACAGACTACATCACCCATCATCACCACAGACTACATCACCCATCATCATCACAGACTACATCACCCATCATCACCACAGACGAAACCTGCTCCAGCATCAGGGAACTACAAGTCTCAGCATAGCTGGGGTGGTGCACTTTGCTGGCACTTGTAGTTCTGCTGTACGGTGGACGATGGGAGTCCTGTGTACGGTGGATGATGGGAGTCCTGTGTACGGTGGATGATGGGAGTCCTGTGTACGGTGGATAATGGGAGTCCTGGTGTACGATGGATGATGGGAGTCCTGGTGTACGGTGGATGATGGGAGTCCTGTGTACGGTGGATAATGGGAGTCCTGGTGTACGATGGATGATGGGAGTCCTGGTGTACGGTGGATGATGGGAGTCCTGGTGTACGGTGGATGATGGGAGTCCTGTTACGTGTGAGGGTCCTGTGACGGTGGATGATGGGAGTCCTGTGTACGGTGGATGATGGGAGTCCTGGTGTACGGTGGATGAGTGGGAGTCCTGGTGTACGGTGGATGGTGGGAGTCCTGGTGTACGGTGGATGTGGGAGTCCTGGTGTACGGTGGATGATGGGAGTCCTGTGTACGGTGGATGATGGGAGTCCTGGTGTACGGTGGATGATGGGAGTCCTGTGTACGGTGGATGAATGGGAGTCCTGGTGTACGGTGGATAATGGGAGTCCTGGTGTACGGTGGATAATGGGAGTCCTGGTGTACGGTGGATAATGGGAGTCCTGTGTACGGTGGATAATGGGAGTCCTGGGGTACGGTGGATGATGGGAGTCCTGGTGTACGGTGGATGATGGGAGTCCTGTGTACGGTGGATGGATGGGAGTCCTGTGTACGGTGGATGGTGGGAGTCCTGGTGTACGGTGGATGGTGGGAGCTGTACCGGTGTATGGAGTTGGTAGGTGGAGGAGTCCTGTGTACGGTGGATGATGGGAGTCCTGTGTACGTGGATGATGGGAGTCCTGTGTACGGTGGATAATGGGAGTCCTGGTGTACGATGGATGATGGGAGTCCTGGTGTACGGTGGATGATGGGAGTCCTGGTGTACGGTGGATGAATGGGAGTCCTGGTGTACGGTGGATGGTGGGAGCCCTGGTGTACGGTGGATGGTGGGAGTCCTGTGTACGGTGGATGGTGGGAGTCCTGTGTACGGTGGATGGTGGGAGTCCTGTGTACGGTGGATGGTGGGGGTCCTGTGTACGGTGGATGGTGGGGGTCCTGTGTACGGTGGATGATGGGGGTCCTGTGTACGGTGGATGATGGGAGTCCTGCTGTACGGTGGATGATGGGAGTCCTGGTGTACGGTGGATGATGGGAGTCCTGTGTACAGTGGATGGTGGGAGCCCTGGTGTACAGTGGATGATGGGAGTCCTGTGTACAGTGGATGATGGGAGTCCTGTGTACGGTGGATGATGGGAGTCCTGGTGTACGGTGGATGATGGGAGTCCTGTGTACAGTGGATGATGGGAGTCCTGTGTACGGTGGATGATGGGAGTCCTGGTGTACAGTGGATGATGGGAGTCCTGTGTACGGTGGATGATGGGAGTCCTGGTGTACGGTGGATGGTGGGAGTCCTGTGTACGGTGGATAATGGGAGTCCTGGTGTACGGTGGATGATGGGAGTCCTGGTGTACGGTGGATGATGGGAGTCCTGTGTACGGTGGATGATGGGAGTCCTGGTGTACGGTGGATGGTGGGAGTCCTGGTGTACGGTGGATAATGGGAGTCCTGGTGTACGGTGGATGATGGGAGTCCTGGTGTACGGTGGATGATGGGAGTCCTGGTGTACGGTGGATAATGGGAGTCCTGGTGTACGGTGGATGATGGGAGTCCTGGTGTACGGTGGATGATGGGAGTCCTGGTGTACGGTGGATCATGGGAGTCCTGCTGTACGGTGGATGATGGGAGTCCTGTGTACGGTGGATAATGGGAGTCCTGGTGTACGGTGGATAATGGGAGTCCTGTGTACGGTGGATGATGGGAGCCCTGGTGTACGGTGGATGATGGGAGCCCTGGTGTACGGTGGATGGTGGGAGCCCTGGTGTACGGTGGATGGTGGGAGTCCTGTGTACGGTGGATGGTGGGAGTCCTGTGTACGGTGGATGATGGGAGTCCTGTGTACGGTGGATGATGGGAGTCCTGGTGTACGGTGGATAATGGGAGTCCTGTGTACGGTGGATGGTGGGGGTCCTGGTGTACGGTGGATAATGGGAGTCCTGTGTACGGTGGATGGTGGGAGTCCTGTGTACGGTGGATGATGGGAGCCCTGGTGTACGGTGGATGGTGGGAGCCCTGGTGTACGGTGGATGGTGGGAGTCCTGTGTACGGTGGATGGTGGGAGTCCTGTGTACGGTGGATGATGGGAGTCCTGTGTACGGTGGATGATGGGAGTCCTGGTGTACGGTGGATGATGGGAGTCCTGGTGTACGGTGGATGATGGGAGTCCTGTGTACGGTGGATGATGGGAGTCCTGGTGTACGGTGGATGGTGGGAGTCCTGTGTACGGAGAATGATGAGAGTCCTGGTGTACGGTGGATGATGGGAGTCCTGTGTACGGTGGATGGTGGGAGCCCTGGTGTACGGTGGATGGTGGGAGCCCTGGTGTACGGTGGATGGTGGGAGTCCTGTGTACGGTGGATGGTGGGAGTCCTGTGTACGGTGGATGGTGGGAGTCCTGTGTACGGTGGATGGTGGGAGTCCTGTGTACGGTGGATGGTGGGGGTCCTGTGTACGGTGGATGATGGGGGTCCTGTGTACGGTGGATGATGGGAGTCCTGTGTACGGTGGATGGTGGGAGTCCTGTGTACGGTGGATGGTGGGGGTCCTGTGTACGGTGGATGGTGGGGGTCCTGTGTACGGTGGATGGTGGGAGTCCTGTGTACGGTGGATGATGGGAGTCCTGGTGTACGGTGGACGATGGGAGTCCTGGTGTACGGTGGATGGTGGGAGCCCTGGTGTACAGTGGATGATGGGAGTCCTGTGTACGGTGGATGATGGGAGTCCTGGTGTACGGTGGATGATGGGAGTCCTGGTGTACGGTGGATGATGGGGGTCCTGGTGTACGGTGGATGATGGGAGTCCTGGTGTACGGTGGATGATGGGGGTCCTCACCTCTGCAGGATGCAGCCCAGACGCTGATCCTTCACCTGCCGCAGATGATCCACACGGAACAGCTGAACCACATTGATGATGGATCTAGGAAGCTGAGAAGACACAGAGATGAGATACATCGCCCCTAGTGTACCCAAGTACCACAGCTGCAAGACAGTACCACACAGAGAAAGCTCAGTCACATAGTATCTAATATAAGGTTTATGGGGACGTCACGCGTCAATATCACTTGCAATATGTGTGTGACAGGGCGATAAATCGCTGGTTGATGGTCGCCCGGAGGACATGAAGCATCGCTGCGTGTGACAGCGGGAGACGAGCGAGAAGCCAGCGCCTCTCAGCAAGCACTGGGAGCTGGTATCCAGGGTAAACAGCGGGTAACTAAGAGTCGCACGGCGCTTAGATTCCCGCTTGTTTACATGGTTACCAGCGATCTCGCTGGTACTGATCACTGGTGAGTGCCTGTGTGACAGCTCTCCAGCGATCAGATCGATGACGACATTGATGTGTGTGACGTCCCCATTAGATACAGGAGCTCAACATGCAGCATTGCTCCTGACAGGCTTCTATAAAGCAGCTGAGCAGATGGTATCGCACTTGATAAACTTAGGTACAGCGATTTGGGTAGAGTCACTAATGATAGGATTAGATACAGCAGTTTCACAGATACGCGGAGTAAATTGTAGACTTTGCACCTCGGCCTGCAGCAGATCCAGAGCCTCCGTCATATGGTGGATGAAACCGTCTGCAGAGAACATCGCCTGGAGAGGACGGAGGACAAAACGTTACACATGTGCAAGACATGTGGCGCCCCTGCGTCCAGGAGGCCACAAAGGGAACTGCAGCCAGGCAGGTAGGACACTTGTTGCACCTCAACACCCTCACAGCCCACACAACCCACGTGTAGAAGAGGTTAACATCCAGCCCTGAGATTAGAGACTCTATGAGATTGAGGTGGTGGTGGATTTAGAGGAGTGGGTTGGGCACACACGGAGTCAGGTGACTTGAGAGTATATAGTGAGGGGGAGGAGGAAAGGAAGTCAGTAGGCCGATGTGAGCTGAGATGCAAAGACAGAAAGACATGCACACGTTCTGTGAGTGCAAGGCTAGGAGCGCAGAATCTGTACTGAGCCAGTGTGAGCCAGAGGGGAGAGAAAGCCCATCCGACGCTGATGCCACCAGGAGTGTGACAGGACAGAGAGGGACGGTGGAACCCGTGCCCTAGACAGCAGCTGAAGCCACTGACTGCAGGCGGAGTAGCCCTCCTATATACCGAGAGGAACAGAGAGAAGGAGCCTGGTAGAGCCTCGTGCTGGAGGACTATTGGAGGCTGGGCTGAGTAGAGTGTCGGCTCTAGAGGGGACCGCAGTTTACCCGGGATCCCCAAACAACACGACGGGGGACCACAGCTACACGTTAGGGTCCCCAACCCAAAGGACAGGCAGCTCAGTGACAACCAGGAGGGCCCACCAGGGGTCCGAGTCACCGCCATACTGTCCAGCGTTCACACACACCCGTAGAAACGGAGACCGTAGACAGCCCGGAAAGGACACTACAGACTGTGTGAGGGGTCACAGAGAGCGAGGCCTGGCTGCAGAAGAGAAGGGAACCCGGAGAGGGAGAATGTACCCGTGTATTGAGAACTGTGCTTGGAGGAGGAGCACAGAGGAGCCTGGAGGAGGAGCACAGAGGAGCTTGGAGGAGGAGCACAGAGGAGCCTGGGGAAGAAGGACAGAGGAGCCTGGAGGAGAAGCACAGAGGAGCCTGGAGGAGGAGGACAGAGGAGCCTGGGGAAGAAGGACAGAGGAGCCTGGAGGAGAAGCACAGAGGAGCCTGGAGGAGGAGCACAGAGGAGCCTGGAGGAGGAGGACAGAGGAGCCTGGAGGAGAAGCACAGAGGAGCCTGGAGGAGGAGCACAGAGGAGTCTGGAGGAGGAGGACAGAGGAGCCTGGGGAAGAAGGACAGAGGAGCCTGGAGGAGAAGCACAGAGGAGTCTGGAGGAGGAGCACAGAGGAGCCTGGAGGAGAAGCACAGAGGAGCCTGGAGGAGGAGCACAGAGGAGCCTGGAAGAGGAGCACAGAGGAGCCTGGAGGAGGAGCACAGAGGAGCCTGGAGGAGGAGCACAGAGGAGCCTGGAGGAGGAGCACAGAGGAGCCTGGAGGAGAAGCACAGAGGAGCCTGGAGGAGGAGCACAGAGGAGCCTGGAGGAGGAGCACAGAGGAGCCTGGGGAAGAAGGACAGAGGAGCCTGGAGGAGAAGCACAGAGGAGTCTGGAGGAGGAGCACAGAGGAGCCTGGAGGAGGAGCACAGAGGAGCCTGGAGGAGGAGCACAGAGGAGCCTGGAGGAGGAGCACAGAGGAGCCTGGAGGAGGAGCAAAGAGGAGCCTGGAGGAGGAGCACAGAGGAGCCTGGAGGAGGAGGAGGACAGAGGAGCCTGGAGGAGGAGGACAGAGGAGCCTGGAGGAGGAGGACAGAGGAGCCTGGAGGAGGAGCACAGAGGAGCCTGGAGGAGGAGGAGGACAGAGGAGCCTGGAGGAGGACGACACAGGATCACTTGGCCAAGCTGAATGCGATATGCAGAGGGTTGGGGAGATAGTGTAAGGTCGAACAATTATTTGGACAAAGTTTATCTAATGGTGTAAGAGCGGCCGCTGCCTTCACACAGCTGAGAATTTGTTACAATTAGTACAGACAATTTTCTGTAAAGAGACCAGCACAAGGCTCTCTGCTCTGAAGGGTTGTTACAATGTGTCCTTCACCACGTCTGGACTCTACGTATTCACCCAGTATTGTATCCTGGACATTCGTCCATCAGCTGTGAGAGCGGGACTGAGCCGGGGCCAAAGAGTCGGGGGCCAAAGAGTCGGGGGCCAAAGAGACGGGGGCCAAAGAGACGGGGGCCAAAGAGACGGGGGCCAAAGAGACGGGGGCCAAAGAGTCGGGGGCCAAAGAGTCGGGGGCCAAAGAGACGGGGGCCAAAGAGACGGGGGCCAAAGAGACGGGGGCCAAAGAGACGGGGGGCCAAAGAGACGGGGGCCAAAGAGACGGGGGCCAAAGAGACGGGGGCCAAAGAGACGGGAGCCAAAGAGACCGGGGCCAAAGAGACGGGGGCCAAAGAGTCGGGGGCCAAAGAGCGGGACCAAGAACCGGGGCCAAAGAGACGGGGGCCAAAGAGTGGGGGGCCAAAGAGACGGGGGCCAAAGAGACGGGCGCCAAAGAGACGGGGGCCAAAGAGTCGGGGGCCAAAGAGACGGGGGCCAAAGAGACGGGGGCCAAAGAGACGGGGGCCAAAGAGACGGGGGCCAAAGAGTCGGGGGCCAAAGAGACGGGGGACGCAGCTTTGGGCAGCGAGGGGCCGACCCGACCTTGTCCTTGCAGTAGTCGCACAGGTCGTTGGAACCGATGAATATGGTGACAACTTTCCAATCTTCCTGGAAGCTGATCCCCTGCAACACAAGAGAAACTGTGACGACAGCCGATAACCGTCAACCGCCAGAGGTGACAGCACAACTCACCGGCAGAGGAGACTCACCGGCAGAGGAGACTCACCGGCAGAGGAGACTTACCGGCAGAGAGCGCAGGCTGTCGATCAGATGCCGCGTCTGATCCAGGAGAAGACTGAAAAAGCAGAAGACACAAGATTCAGCGTCACTCAGGATAGAAGCCTGTTTACACAGCTGATGGTTTGTTACAATGTGTCCAGGCACAACCGCAGAACTCTCTGTGACAGTTTATTAATATGGATAGGTCTGACAGAATATGGCCTAAACTGATAGAAAGTAACAAACCTTCAGCTGATGGAAGTAACAGGTCTGCACAGATATTTAGTCTCAGGATGTAAATGAAATTAACATTGAGAAAAAGGTGGCTGAACTTACCAACCAATCAGACAGGGCAGGTCCCTCAGGGGCCCCAGTGACAGAAATGATCACATTATGCCCAGGACGTCCCCACCCTTCCCCTCTTGATTCTCAGCGCCCCCTACACTCCTCTCTGGGTTTACGGCACCCCCTACCCTACCCTTATGGTTTGTGGCACCCCTACTTCCCCTCATGGTTTGCGGCGCCCTCTCCCTTATGGTTTGCGGCGCCCCCTCCCCTTATGGTTTGCGGCGCCCCTTACCCTCCCCTCATGATTTGCGGCACCCCCTACCCTCCCCTTGCGGTTTGTGGCGCCCCTACTTCCCCTCATGGTTTGTGGCGCCCCCTACCCTCCCCTTGCGGTTTGTGGCACCTCCTACCCTCCCTTCGTGGTTTGTGGTGCCCCCTACCCTCCCCTCATGATCTGCGGCGTCTCTTACCCTCCCATCGCAGTTGGCGGTGCCCCCTACCTCCCCTAGCAGCCCCCCTGCACTCTGTTGCGCCGCCTTCTCATGTCCTTACTTACAAAGTGTTGGCTCCGGTCACAGCGAGGTTCAGCCCGGAGTCCTCCAGGGCCGCCGGTTTGTAGCACACGGTGCTATTTTTCCCAAATCCGACAAGATGAGGGTTAAACATCTTGAGAATATCTAGAAAAAAAAAAGTATTCAGGACGATGTGGAGCGAATCACCAAACCTGAGGAGGAGCGCAGTGACTGTACTCACTGGGCAGCGTGATGATGTCCGACAGATTGCCGTAACCCCCGATACTGCAGGAGAGATGACAGTTACTATGACGGTGAGCCGCCTGACGCCTTTACACGACGGTCACTGGGAGCAGCCAGACCCGGGGGTCCTAGTGCCAAAGATCCAAGGGCCCCTCTGCTACTGACCAGCATTATACATGGTATCGATTTGGCACTGAGGACTTGCAGCCCCAGGACCGGGAGGCGGCCACCGGCCTGCACCCACCCTCCAGGTCTGGGAGGCGGCCACCGGCCTGCACCCACCCTCCAGGTCCGGGAGGCGGCCACCGGCCTGCACCCACCCTCCAGGTCCGGGAGGTGGCCACCGGCCTGCACCCACCTCCAGGACAGCTGACGAAACTCTGTGGGGACTTCTAGAACGTTTGTCGCATTTGCACCAATTGCCGCCTGTAACAAGAAAATAATCAGAGAGGTTCAAAACAGAAGATTCCCCCAAATATCCTCCTGGAATTACCCCACAAGTGCGCTCCTACCGTCAGGGAGTCACCCAGTGCCGCCACGATCTTCACATCCCCCGGTCTCACACGGTCGGCTGGAGAGAAAGGACCAAACAGCGTTATTGCCCGCGGCAGATCCCCGGTCTCCAGGGCAAAGGCAACCCCAGGGCCAAGAAAACCGCCAAACAACTCAAACCCTGAGAGATGGAAACTGCCGGGCAAAGGAAACCACCGAGTGAGAGAAACCACCGAACGAGGGAAACCACCGGGCGAGGGAAACCACCGGGCGAGGGAAACCACCGAACGAGGGAAACCACCGGGCGAGGGAAACCACCGGGCGAGGGAAACCACCGGGCGAGGGAAACCACCGAGTGAGAGAAACCACCGAACAACTCAAACCCTGGGACATGGAAACCACCGGGCGAAAGAAACCGCTGGGCAACTCAAACCCTGGGAGATGGAAACCACCAGGCAAGGGAAACCACCGGGCGAGGGAAACCACCGGGCGAGGGAAACCACCGGGCGAGGGAAACCACCGGGCGAGGGAAACCACCGGGTGAAGGAAACCACCGGGTGAAGGAAACCACCGGGCAACTCAAACCCTGGGAGATGGAAACCACCGGGCAAGGGAAACCACCGGGCGAGGGAAACCACCGGGCGAGGGAAACCACCGGGCGAGGGAAACCACCGGGTGAAGGAAACCACCGGGCGAAGGAAACCACCGGGCGAGGGAAACCACCGGGCGAGGGAAACCACCGGGCGAGGGAAACCACCGGGTGAAGGAAACCACCAGGCAAGGGAAACCACCGGGCGAGGGAAACCACCGGGTGAAGGAAACCACCGGGCGAAGGAAACCACCGGGTGAAGGAAACCACCGGGTGAAGGAAACCACCGGGTGAAGGCTGCTCCCTCCCCTGCCCTATATTGGTGGGCTCTCACCAACCTGTGGTCGGAGGTTCTGGGGACGGCGCGGTGTCCGGACAATCAAACCCTCGGCCTTCATGGCTCCATTGTGTGAACTTTTCAGGAAATTGCTGCAAATCGTAAGAAAAAGAGAATTCGCTGACGCCGGATTCTGGTGAGAAATGACTGCACCCAAATGTCTGGGACGACAAGTCCTCATCTTCTCCTCACAGCTGATGGGTTGTTACAATGTATCGGTGCAGACAAAAACATTGCTACTCACAGACCGGCGGCAGAGATCAGTGACTGCACAGAGAAGAAGTCACCGAGAAAGAGCAGAATAATGACCTGAAGCCCGAACTCCGAGACCTGAAGCTTCATCCCGTCCATGTAATTCTCCATCCAGTCCAAACCTGCAGAGAACGAAGCCGATCACACAACGACGTCACCGCAAAACACCGGATCCTGATCATGTTAGTGGACGGAGGAAATAACACACAGCAAGTCTACTGATATACGGGGACACACAATCCCCTATGGACCCGTGCAGACGTCCGTATTTCCGCACAAACCGTGTCTCCATGTGGAGCACATGCGTGTCCTTGTGCTCCACACGGCGACTTGTCTGTTTTTAATGTAGAGCCACGGACCGCATTTACGTCCAAACGTCCTGCACACGGATGTTCACAGTGTGACATGTGCACAGACCACGGACAAAAGTGAAAAACCTGAAAATAAAGATTTTCATCCTCCCCTCGCTCCAGTGGTGTCTGCTCCTCTCTCTTCCGGTGCCGCTCATTAGGCTCATGAATATTCACTTCACTGAGCCTGACAGCGGACCGGAAGCGACAGGAGCAGACACCACTGGAGGGAGGTGAGTATGCGGGTGACAGGCTGTCCGTGTGCTATCCACGGCACCACAGATAGCACTCGGATAACACATGGACTGCACACGTGTCACACGTCCGTGGTGACACCGATATGTGAAACCGGCCATATAGACAGATGCTGATACATGAGTTGATCAAACTTCAAATTCATTGGTTATTCTCAATTCTTCACAATGATTGGTTCCCCAACAATATCTGCTTCATGGTGATTGGCTCCTCATGATGTAAAGAGTTGGCAGATCTATCACTATGTATCTGTCTGGAGGTGGAGGAGCGATGCTCTGCAGATCTGTAGAGGTCAGTGGTGTAATAATCTGCAGGATCTATCACTATGTATCTGTCAGGAGGTGGAGGAGCGATGCTCTGCAGATCTGTAGAGGGCAGTGGTGTAATAATCTGCAGGATCTATCACTATGTATCTGTCAGGAGGTGGAGGAGCGATGCTCTGCAGATCTGTAGAGGGCAGTGGTGTAATAATCTGCAGGATCTATCACTATGTATCTGTCAGGAGGTGGAGGAGTGATGCTCTGCAGATCTGTAGAGGTCAGTAGTGTAATAATCTGCAGGATCTATCACTATCTGTCAGGAGGTGGAGGAGCGATGCTCTGCAGATCTGTAGAGGTCAGTGGTGTAATAATCTGCAGGATCTATCACTATGTATCTGTCAGGAGGTGGAGGAGCGATGTTCTGCAGATCTGTAGAGGGCAGTGGTGTAATAATCTGCAGGATCTATCACTATGTATCTGTCAGGAGGTGGAGGAGCGATGTTCTGCAGATCTGTAGAGGGCAGTGGTGTAATAATCTGCAGGATCTATCACTATGTATCTGTCAGGAGGTGGAGGAGTGATGGTCTGCAGATCTGTAGAGGTCAGTGGTGTAATAATCTGCAGGATCTATCACTATGTATCTGTCAGGAGGTGGAGGAGTGATGCTCTGCAGATCTGTAGAGGTCAGTGGTGTAATAATCTGCAGGATCTATCACTATGTATCTGTCAGGAGGTGGAGGAGCGATGTTCTGCAGATCTGTAGAGGGCAGTGGTGTAATAATCTGCAGGATCTATCACTATGTATCTGTCAGGAGGTGGAGGAGTGATGCTCTGCAGATCTGTAGAGGTCAGTGGTGTAATAATCTGCAGGATCTATCACTATGTATCTGTCAGGAGGTGGAGGAGTGATGGTCTGCAGATCTGTAGAGGTCAGTGATGTAATAATCTGCAGGATCTATCACTATGTATCTGTCAGGAGGTGGAGGAGCGATGCTCTGCAGATCTGTAGAGGGCAGTGGTGTAATAATCTGCAGGATCTATCACTATGTATCTGTCAGGAGGTGGAGGAGTGATGTTCTGCAGATCTGTAGAGGGCAGTGGTGTAATAATCTGCAGGATCTATCACTATGTATCTGTCAGGAGGTGGAGGAGTGATGCTCTGCAGATCTGTAGAGGGCAGTGGTGTAATAATCTGCAGGATCTATCACTATGTATCTGTCAGGAGGTGGAGGAGCGATGCTCTGCAGATCTGTAGAGGTCAGTGGTGTAATAATCTGCAGAATCTATCACTATGTATCTGTCAGGAGGTGGAGGAGCGATGTTCTGCAGATCTGTAGAGGTCAGTGGTGTAATAATCTGCAGGATCTATCACTATGTATCTGTCAGGAGGTGGAGGAGCGATGCTCTGCAGATCTGTAGAGGTCAGTGGTGTAATAATCTGCAGGATCTATCACTATGTATCTGTCAGGAGGTGGAGGAGCGATGCTCTGCAGATCTGTAGAGGTCAGTGGTGTAATAATCTGCAGGATCTATCACTATGTATCTGTCAGGAGGTGGAGGAGCGATGCTCTGCAGATCTGTAGAGGGCAGTGGTGTAATAATCTGCAGGATCTATCACTATGTATCTGTCAGGAGGTGGAGGAGCGATGTTCTGCAGATCTGTAGAGGTCAGTGGTGTAATAATCTGCAGGATCTATCACTATATCTGTCAGGAGGTGGAGGAGCGATGCTCTGCAGATCTGTAGAGGGCAGTGGTGTAATAATCTGCAGGATCTATCACTGTGTATCTGTCAGGAGGTGGAGGAGCGATGTTCTGCAGATCTGTAGAGGTCAGTGGTGTAATAATCTGCAGGATCTATCACTATGTATCTGTCAGGAGGTGGAGGAGCGATGTTCTGCAGATCTGTAGAGGGCAGTGGTGTAATAATCTGCAGGATCTATCACTATGTATCTGTCAGGAGGTGGAGGAGCGATGTTCTGCAGATCTGTAGAGGGCAGTGGTGTAATAATCTGCAGGATCTATCACTATGTATCTGTCAGGAGGTGGAGGAGTGATGGTCTGCAGATCTGTAGAGGTCAGTGGTGTAATAATCTGCAGGATCTATCACTATGTATCTGTCAGGAGGTGGAGGAGTGATGCTCTGCAGATCTGTAGAGGTCAGTGGTGTAATAATCTGCAGGATCTATCACTATGTATCTGTCAGGAGGTGGAGGAGCGATGCTCTGCACATCTGTAGAGGTCAGTGGTGTAATAATCTGCAGGATCTATCACTATGTATCTGTCAGGAGGTGGAGGAGCGATGCTCTGCAGATCTGTAGAGTGCAGTGGTGTAATAATCTGCAGGATCTATCACTATGTATCTGTCAGGAGGTGGAAGAGCGATGCTCTGCAGATCTGTAGAGGTCAGTGGTGTAATAATCTGCAGGATCTATCACTATGTATCTGTCAGGAGGTGGAGGAGCGATGCTCTGCACATCTGTAGAGGTCAGTGGTGTAATAATCTGCAGGATCTATCACTATGTATCTGTCAGGAGGTGGAGGAGCGATGTTCTGCAGATCTGTAGAGGTCAGTGGTGTAATAATCTGCAGGATCTATCACTATGTATCTGTCAGGAGGTGGAGGAGCGATGTTCTGCAGATCTGTAGAGGTCAGTGGTGTAATAATCTGCAGGATCTATCACTATGTATCTGTCAGGAGGTGGAGGAGCGATGTTCTGCAGATCTGTAGAGGTCAGTGGTGTAATAATCTGCAGGATCTATCACTATGTGTCTGTCAGGAGGTGGAGGAGTGATGTTCTGCAGATCTGTAGAGGTCAGTGGTGTAATAATCTGCAGGATCTATCACTGTATATCTGTCAGGAGGTGGAGGAGCGATGCTCTGCAGATCTGTAGAGGGCAGTGATGTAATAGACTGCAGGATCTATCACTATGTATCTGTCAGGAGGTGGAGGAGCGATGCTCTGCAGATCTGTAGAGGTCAGTGGTGTAATAATCTGCAGAATCTATCACTATGTATCTGTCAGGAGGTGGAGGAGCGATGTTCTGCAGATCTGTAGAGGTCAGTGGTGTAATAATCTGCAGGATCTATCACTATGTATCTGTCAGGAGGTGGAGGAGCGATGCTCTGCAGATCTGTAGAGGTCAGTGGTGTAATAATCTGCAGGATCTATCACTATGTATCTGTCAGGAGGTGGAGGAGCGATGTTCTGCAGATCTGTAGAGGGCAGTGGTGTAATAATCTGCAGGATCTATCACTATGTATCTGTCAGGAGGTGGAGGAGCGATGTTCTGCAGATCTGTAGAGGTCAGTGGTGTAATAATCTGCAGGATCTATCACTATATCTGTCAGGAGGTGGAGGAGCGATGCTCTGCAGATCTGTAGAGGGCAGTGGTGTAATAATCTGCAGGATCTATCACTGTGTATCTGTCAGGAGGTGGAGGAGCGATGTTCTGCAGATCTGTAGAGGTCAGTGGTGTAATAATCTGCAGGATCTATCACTATGTATCTGTCAGGAGGTGGAGGAGCGATGTTCTGCAGATCTGTAGAGGGCAGTGGTGTAATAATCTGCAGGATCTATCACTATGTATCTGTCAGGAGGTGGAGGAGCGATGTTCTGCAGATCTGTAGAGGGCAGTGGTGTAATAATCTGCAGGATCTATCACTATGTATCTGTCAGGAGGTGGAGGAGTGATGGTCTGCAGATCTGTAGAGGTCAGTGGTGTAATAATCTGCAGGATCTATCACTATGTATCTGTCAGGAGGTGGAGGAGCGATGTTCTGCAGATCTGTAGAGGTCAGTGGTGTAATAATCTGCAGGATCTATCACTATGTATCTGTCAGGAGGTGGAGGAGTGATGCTCTGCAGATCTGTAGAGGTCAGTGGTGTAATAATCTGCAGGATCTATCACTATGTATCTGTCAGGAGGTGGAGGAGCGATGCTCTGCACATCTGTAGAGGTCAGTGGTGTAATAATCTGCAGGATCTATCACTATGTATCTGTCAGGAGGTGGAGGAGCGATGCTCTGCAGATCTGTAGAGTGCAGTGGTGTAATAATCTGCAGGATCTATCACTATGTATCTGTCAGGAGGTGGAAGAGCGATGCTCTGCAGATCTGTAGAGGTCAGTGGTGTAATAATCTGCAGGATCTATCACTATGTATCGTCAGGAGGTGGAGGAGTGATGCTCTGCAGATCTGTAGAGGGCAGTGGTGTAATAATCTGCAGGATCTATCACTATGTAGAGGAGCGATGCTCTGCAGGCACTTACCGCACACCTGGCTCAGGTACAGGCCGCAGACCAGCAGTGTCACCTGTGTGGCCCCCATCGTCCTCTCCACATCGCAGCTCTGGGTGTCAGTGACAGTCGTTCACTCTCTGTGGGTCAATCGAATATTCAAAGTCCACAATGAGACCTGATTGAACCCGCAGTTATTGCTCCGTTATCAGGGACAGACGACTTATCACAGCGTCAGCACAAACCGACATAACGGCAGAACGAGGGCCCCGGGAGCCAGGACCGTCGACAGAGAGGGCCCCGGGAGCCAGGACGACCGGCAGAGAGGGCCCCCGGGAGCCAGGACAGGGGGCAGAGAGGGCACCCGGGAGCGAGGACAGGGGGCAGAGAGGGCCCCGGGAGCCAGGACCGTCAACAGAGAGGGCCCCCGGGAGCCAGGACCGTCAACAGAGAGGGCCCCCGGAGCCAGGACAGGGGCAGAGAGGGCCCCGGGAGCCAGGACAGGGGGCAGAGAGGGCCCCAGGAGCCAGGACCGTCAACAGAGAGGGCCCCCGGGAGCCAGGACAGGGGGCAGAGAGGGCCCCAGGAGCCAGGACAGGGGGCAGAGAGGGCCCCGGGAGCCAGGACAGGGGGCAGAGAGGGCCCCGGGAGCCAGGACGGCCGGCAGAGAGAGGCCCCCGGGAGCCAGGACAGGGGCAGAGAGAGCCCCCGGGAGCCAGGACAGGGGGCAGAGAGGGCCCCGGGAGCCAGGACAGGGGGCAGAGAGGGCCCCAGGAGCCAGGACCGTCAACAGAGAGGGCCCCCGGGAGCCAGGACAGGGGGCAGAAGAGGGCCCCCGGGAGCCAGGACAGGGGGCAGAGAGGGCCCCCGGGAGCCAGGACAGGGGGCAGAGAGGGCCCCAGGAGCCAGGACAGGGAGGCAAGAGGGCCCCGGGAGCCAGGACAGGGGCAGAGAGGGCCCCCGGGAGCCAGGACCAGTCGACAGAGAGGGCCCCGGGAGCCAGGACAGGGGGCAGAGAGAGGGCCCCCGGGAGCCAGGACAGGGGGCAGAGAGGGCCCCAGGAGCCAGGACCGTCAACAGAGAGGGCCCCCGGGAGCCAGGACAGGGGGCAGAGAGGGCCCCCGGGAGCCAGGACAGGGGGCAGAGAGGGCCCCCGGGAGCCAGGACAGGGGGCAGAGAGGGCCCCGGGAGCCAGGACAGGGGGCAGAGAGGGCCCCAGGAGCCAGGACAGGGGGCAGAGAGGGCCCCGGGAGCCAGGACAGGGGCAAGAGAGGGCCCCCGGGAGCCAGGACAGGGGCAGAGAGGGCACCCGGGAGCCAGGACCGTCGACAGAGAGGGCCCCCGGGAGCCAGGACAGGGGGCAGAGAGGGCCCCCGGGAGCCAGGACAGGGGGCAGAGAGGGCCCTTGGGAGCCAAGATGGCCGTCAGAGAGGGCCCCGGGAGCCAGGACCGTCGACAGAGAGGGCCCCCGGGAGCCAGGACAGGGGGCAGAGAGGGCCCCCGGGAGCCAGGACAGGGGGCAGAGAGGGCCCTTGGGAGCCAAGATGGCCGTCAGAGAGGGCCCGGGAGCCAGGACCGTCGACAGAGAGGGCCCCCGGGAGCCAGGACAGGGGGCAGAGAGGGCCCTTGGGAGCCAAGATGGCCGTCAGAGAGGGCCCCGGGAGCCAGGACCGTCGACAGAGAGGGCCCCCGGGAGCCAGGACAGGGGGCAGAGAGGGCCCCCGGGAGCCAGGACAGGGGGCAGAGAGGGCCCCGGGAGCCAGGACAGGGGGCAGAGAGGGCCCCAGGAGCCAGGACAGGGGGCAGAGAGGGGCCCCGGGAGCCAGGACAGGGGGCAGAGAGGGCCCCCGGGAGCCAGGACCGTCGACAGAGAGGGCCCCCGGGAGCCAGGACAGGGGGCAGAGAGGGCCCCGGGAGCCAGGACAGGGGGCAGAGAGGGCCCCAGGAGCCAGGACCGTCAACAGAGAGGGCCCCCGGGAGCCAGGACAGGGGGCAGAGAGGGCCCCCGGGAGCCAGGACAGGGGGCAGAGAGGGCCCCCGGGAGCCAGGACAGGGGGCAGAGAGGGCCCCGGGAGCCAGGACAGGGGGCAGAGAGGGCCCCAGGAGCCAGGACAGGGGGCAGAGAGGGCCCCGGGAGCCAGGACATTGGGCAGAGAGGGCCCCCGGGAGCCAGGACAGGGGGCAGAGAGGGCACCCGGGAGCCAGGACCGTCGACAGAGAGGGCCCCCGGGAGCCAGGACAGGGGGCAGAGAGGGCCCCCGGGAGCCAGGACAGGGGGCAGAGAGGGCCCTTGGGAGCCAAGATGGCCGTCAGAGAGGGCCCCGGGAGCCAGGACCGTCGACAGAGAGGGCCCCCGGGAGCCAGGACAGGGGGCAGAGAGGGCCCCCGGGAGCCAGGACAGGGGCAGAGAGGGCCCTTGGGAGCCAAGATGGCCGTCAGAGAGGGCCCCGGGAGCCAGGACCGTCGACAGAGAGGGCCCCCGGGAGCCAGGACAGGGGGCAGAGAGGGCCCTTGGGAGCCAAGATGGCCGTCAGAGAGGGCCCCGGGAGCCAGGACCGTCGACAGAGAGGGCCCCCGGGAGCCAGGACAGGGGGCAGAGAGGGCCCCGGGAGCCAGGACAGGGGGCAGAGAGGGCCCTTGGGAGCCAAGATGGCCGTCAGAGAGGGCCCGGGAGCCAGGACCGTCGACAGAGAGGGCCCCCGGGAGCCAGGACAGGGGGCAGAGAGGGCCCTTGGGAGCCAAGATGGCCGTCAGAGAGGGCCCCGGGAGCCAGGACCGTCGACAGAGAGGGCCCCCGGGAGCCAGGACAGGGGGCAGAGAGGGCACCCGGGAGCGAGGACAGGGGGCAGAGAGGGCCCTTGGGAGCCAAGATGGCCGTCAGAGAGGGCCCCGGGAACCAGGACTGTCGACAGAGAGGGCCCCGGGAACCAGGACTGTCGACAGAGAGGGCCCCGGGAACCAGGACTGTCGACATAGAGGGCCCCGGGAGCCAGGACAACGGACAGAGAGGGCCCCGGGAGCCAGGACAACGGACAGAGAGGGCCCCCGGGAGCCAGGACCACCGACAGAGAGGGCCCCCGGAGCCAGGACCGTCGACAGAGAGGGCCCCCGGGAGCCAGGACAGGGGACAGAGAGGGCCCTTGGGAGCCAAGATGGCCGTCAGAGAGGGCCCCGGGAGCCAGGACCGTCGACAGAGAGGGCCCCCGGGAGCCAGGACAGGGGGCAGAGAGGGCACCCGGGAGCGAGGACAGGGGGCAGAGAGGGCCCTTGGGAGCCAAGATGGCCGTCAGAGAGGGCCCCGGGAACCAGGACTGTCGACAGAGAGGGCCCCGGGAACCAGGACTGTCAACAGAGAGGGCCCCGGGAACCAGGACTGTCGACATAGAGGGCCCCGGGAGCCAGGACAACGGACAGAGAGGGCCCCGGGAGCCAGGACAACGGACAGAGAGGGCCCCCGGGAGCCAGGACCACTGACAGAGAGGGCCCCCGGGAGCCAGGACCACTGACAGAGAGGGCCCGGGAGCCAGGACAGGGGGCAGAGAGGGCCCCCGGGAGCCAGGACGGCCGACAGAGAGGGCCCCCGGGAGCCAGGACGGCCGACAGAGAGGGCCCCCGGGAGCCAGGACCACTGACAGAGAGGGCCCCGGGAGCCAGGACAGGGGGCAGAGAGGGCCCCCGGGAGCCAGGACGGCCGACAGAGAGGACCCCCGGGAGCCAGGACGGCCGACAGAGAGGGCCCCCGGGAGCCAGGACGGCCAACAGAGAGGGCACCCGGGAGCCAGTATAGCACAGAATAATGGCTTCCCCATCAGAATAGCCAGATCCAGGGAGCATCCATTAAAATGATCCTGTCCCCCCTAGGCTTTTTAAACTAAAAGCTCCCTCTTCAGCATTGCCTATGCTGCATGCTATTAAGGCGGCTTTTTATCCCTCTACCCCCCTGTACATCTAAATAATCACTTTATAAACTTTCCCGCCCTGTATGTAAATTCATTCTTAAGGTCCAGTGGGTCTTCACTACGTCCCCGGTCCTCACTGCCTCACTGGTTTTCACTCCGTCCCCAATCCTCACCGCCTCTCTGGTCTTCCTCCGCCTCTTCTCTCTTCCCAGTCTCATCTTTGGCGCCTGCGCAGATTCCTCTGTTTGCGCAGGCGCCCTGAACTTTGCCCGACTGTGGGCAGAGCGTCTGACTGCACCAGACACCAAGGTGGGAATCTTGCGCCTATAGCCGGAAGCAGAGATGTTAGCTGAGGACACCGTTGCCATAGTAGCTACAACGCCGTTCCCATGGCTGTCATTCAGTGAGCAGAGATCACGGGGAGCGGATGTGTTCTTCATCCCTGCGATCTCTGATGTAGCAGAGCTGCGTATGTCCAGCAAGAGAGTAGACGAGGATCGTGAAGGGGTATAAGATGGGGAGGGGGTAATAAAGGTGGAGTCGTTAAGTGTCTGTGTTTTTATTTCTAACACAATGATTTGTCTCTGTGTTGCGTCTTTTCACTATTTATTTGAGATTCTTAATGACAGGCGCTAACTTGGCCTTACATTAAGAATCTCAGGGCTTATTACCAGCTGGCAATACAAAGCTGGTGTTAACCCCTTTTACCCAGCGTGCCACTACCACCAAGGCCACTGGAAGAACCTGGTACAACACCTGGAAATGGCGCTACAATGAATGCTCCATTTTCAGGGGCGGCTGCGGGCTGCTATACTTTAGCGTGCGGGGGAAAGCCTATAATAATGGGCCCTCACCGCACTGAGAATACCAGCCCTCAGCTGCCTAGTTGTATCTTGGCTGGCAATTAAAAATAGGGCAGAGCCCACACATTTTGTTTTTTGCCAGCCAAGGTAAAATCTGGCAGCTGAGGGTGGCGGCTCGCAGCTGTCCGCTCTCACTGGGCTGGACTAAAAAATAGTGCGAAGCCCTATGCAATTTTTTTTAAATGATGTAACACACTGTGATGGCAGGTTGGGTGTCACATCTGTAACCCGCAGCAGACAGGGATAAAGACTGTAGGAGTGCGGTCTGTCTGTGAGAGCGTCTGTGATTGACTGCTGCACTCAGACTGCGCTCCCACAATCTGTACCGGGTTACCATACACATCTATGTATGGCAAGAAACCGGACGTGAGTGTGTTAAATAATTAACCCCTCCATGACCCTGGAATTTTTCGTTTTTCATTTTTGTTTTTTGCTCCCCTGCTTCCAAGAGACAGAACTTTGTTACTTTTCCGTCAATATAGACATAATAGATGGTGGCCTGATTCTAACACATCGGGTATTGTAGAATATGTATGGAGTTTATTTATGAAGATTTAAGAATAATGCAATGAATACACAGGATTTTGTCAACCAATATCGCTGATTGGTCGCGGCCGGGTGACAGGTGCAGTCCGCAAATCCCCCAGCAAAGCTTTGTTTATTGGTCACCGTCAACCACGGCGACCAATGAGCAAAGCAAGACTTAAATTAGGCGCCAACAACGCTGATTGGTCGCCGTCCACAACCACTTCTTAAACGGGCGGTCCACAACCACTTCTTAAAAGGGGCTGTATATAACCACTACTTCTTTAAGACATGGTTGTGGACAGCCCCTTTAAAACGTGGTTGTGGACCGCCCCTTTAAGATGTAGATGGGGACCGCCCCTTTAAGACGTAGATGGGAACCGCCCCTTTAAGACGTGGTTGGGGACTGCCCCTTTAAGACATGGTTGTGGACCGCCCATTTAAGATGTAGATGGGGACCGCCCCTTTAAGATGTAGATGGGGACCACCCCTTTAAGACGTGGCTGTGGACCGCCCCTTTAAGACGTACATGGGACCGCCCCTTTAAGACGTAGATGGGGACCGCCCCTTTAAGACATGGTTGGGGACCGCCCCTTTAAGACATGGTTGGGGACTGCCCCTTCGCTTATTGGTTGCCGCCGACCTTGGCAACCAACCAGTGAAGCGTGGTTTAAATCCCGCGTCAATTTGCAGCCGGACTGCGCCTGTCACCGATCGGTTGCGACCAATCAGCGATGAGGGATTTCCGTTATAGACAGACAGAATTAGACGATTATAGATAACAGATGACGGCTTGTTTTTTGGGGATGAGTTGTTCTATCAGATGCAATCGTTTATTTTACCATATAGTGTACAGGGATATTGCAAAAAAAAGTACAATTACAAGTTGTTTCTTGGGATTGTTAGTCGCCGCGTTCACTATATGGTAACACTGATGTGACGGGGCGACGCCTCGGGTCAGTACTATATGGTAACACTGAGGTGTCGGTGTGATGTCTGGGGTCAGTACTATATGGTAACACGGACGTGACGGGGTGACGCCTCGGGTCAGTACTATATGGTAACACTGAGGTGACGGGGTGACGCCTCGGGTCAGTACTATATGGTAACACTGAGGTGACGGGGTGACGCCTCGGGTCAGTACTATATGATAACACTGAGGTGACGGGGTGACGCCTCGGGTCAGTACTATATGGTAACACTGAGGTGACGGTATGATGTCTGGGGTCAGTACTATATGGTAACACTGAGGTGACGGGGTGACGCCTCGGGTCAGTACTATATGGTAACACTGAGGTGACGGGGTGACGCCTCGGGTCAGTACTATATGGTAACACTGAGGTGACGGGGTGACGCCTCGGGTCAGTACTATATGGTAACACTGAGGTGACGGGGTGACGCCTCGGGTCAGTACTATATGGTAACACTGAGGTGTGGGTATGATGTCTGGGGTCAGTACTATATGATAACACTGAGGTGACGGGGTGACGCCTCGGGTCAGTACTATATGGTAACACTGAGGTGACGGTATGATGTCTGGGGTCAGTACTATATGGTAACACTGAGGTGACGGGGTGACGCCTCGGGTCAGTACTATATGGTAACACTGAGGTATCGGTATGATGTCTGGGGTCAGTACTATATGGTAACACTGAGGTGTCGGTATGATGTCTGGGGTCAGTACTATATGGTAACACTGAGGTGTCGGTATGATGTCTGGGGTCAGTACTATATGGTAACACTGAGGTGACGGGGTGACGCCTCGGGTCAGTACTATATGGTAACACTGAGGTGACGGGGTGACGCCTCGGGTCAGTACTATATGGTAACACTGAGGTGACGGTATGATGTCTGGGGTCAGTACTATATGGTAACACTGAGGTGACGGGGCGACGCCTCGGGTCAGTACAAGTTCATAGACACCAAACATGTTACTTTTACTGGTATCTGAGTGGTGAAAATGTCATAGAAATGTTATTCTATATTAATCTTTGATAGCTTAACATTCTAGAATCCTATATTCATGTTTGATAGTTTAATACAATAGAATTCTCTATATAGTCTGTATTCATTATGTAGTATATGAAGGTATTATGTTGCTTGCAGATGTAGGGGGGTCATTTTCCACTGTGTCTGGTTCAAACATTCAAGGCCAAATGATAGGAGTAGAATATTCCAGGTGTAGGGAGGGCTTCACTCCTAGGAATATGAATGTTCTCCTTTATACTTTTAATTAACTCGTTTCTCTTACAATGATTGGAAAATACCAAATGCACCTGTAAATATAATTGTAGAACGTCATTCTTTCAATGGTATAAGAATAACTGTTGATTGTAAGTGTGCAGACACTCTGCTGTATACCTTCAGAGGTGATGGTTTTGCGCCGTCTCCTCATATATGAGAAATAAACCTGGGGGTTGATTCGACTTCAGCCGCCTCCGGTCATCTCATTTCATAAGGAAGATATTATTTCACCAACAGAAAAAGAATTCAGAAGTTTGGAAAAAAAAAAACGGAGTTCGTCTTGTTGAGGGAGAGGGGACACTTTCCACTATATTTATATTTTCTTTATATACTTTTATATTATATATTTATACTAATGCTCTAGATGAGAAACAGTAAGTTTTTCCCTTAACCTAGCATCCAATAGATATATCTGTCTGCTGAAAAGAAGATACTGTTGTGTTGAGATGGATGAGAACTGAGAAGATAAGCTGTCCTCTGGATGCCTATGCCAAGGAGTATCAGGAAACATACCAGGAGCCCAGAGATGGCACCGTGTCAAGAAGAAGGATGGACTCAGCAGAGAAGACAAAGGACTAATTATTACTAACAGGGATTGATATATTAGCCTAACCCCACCTCACCCCCATTTAATCCCACCTTGTTCTGGCCATTTCACGCCTAGTCCCTAGAGTATAAAATGCTGTGTAACCAGAAATAAAAGTCAGTTGCTGTGACCATTGCCATTGCTTAATAAAGCAACGAACATATTATAAGTTTGAACTAGATTCTCCGTCTGATGTACTCTTATCTGGTACCATATGTTCATAGTCTAATTTGGAATGACTGGTGAAGGAGTGTATTGTCGCAACGACCCCGACAGTCTCACCGGTAACGATGTTTCCAGGAGTCCACAGGACAGCACCAAAGGAGTATACCCAAGAACTCATAGCTTAGGGTGGGACAATGGCCTGAAGCATCTTCCGGCCAAACAGCTCTCTGTTGTGAGAGAATATCCAATTTGTAGTGTCTGCAAAAATGTAGTATAGCCAGAATAGGAGGCTTCGGTACATATCTGTTCAATGGCAGCACGCGCTCCAGTAGCCCATGACGTGGAAACTGTCCTGGTGTGCATTGAAAATTTCAGGGTGAAAGATACGTCACATGAATACTGAACCTGATCCATCCAGCTAAGGATGATTTTGAGGCTTTCCTGCCTCCGTTGTTACCCCCAAACTGCATAAAAAGATTAGAAGCTAAACTCCAGTACAGAGTGGCTTCCACATGAACTGTGGACATGGAGACGGTGAACTTCATGGATTAAAGTCAGCGAGGACACCACCTCCAGGAAGAGACTCGGATCTAGTAAGAGCATGATACATTCTTCTCGTATCTGCATATATGGCACGACCACAGAGAGAGCCTGGATCTCACCCAACCGTTTAGCCGTGGTGATAGCCACCAGGAAGACTGCCGTCAGAGTTAAGTTCGTTATGTCCAATACCCAAACTGGTCCAAAGGATGGATTGCAAAGGATTCTCAGGACAAGATTCTAATCCCAGAGGAGAATAAATTCTCTGGACAAGTCAAAGTCTCTGGACTGCCTAGACAAATCTAATATCCAAGGATGTGAGGACAATAACGGGTTGAAGAAAGCACTTAGTACGATCTGTACCTTCAAGGTACGTGGACTAAGCACTGTGTCAAATCCCGCTTGAAGAAATCAAGTATCCAGGTGAGAGGTGTCTACCGTTTTGCGAACTAACAGAAGGTCTTCCAGACCTTTAGATCTATTGCCTGAGTGACAGGGTTTCTAGTTGCCTGCACAGGCTGGATTACTTCATCGTATAATCCAGTGGTCTTTAGTATTCCCCATCCAAAGTCGGGCTGAAGCTGGGAGTAGTCGTAGATTCTGATGAAACTGTGAATGTTGCGTCAGAAGATCTTCCCTCTCAATGGTAGGAAAGATTAGGTCCTCCAGTGCCAGATAAGGGCGAACCAACTCCACCTTGGCTAGAAAGGGACAACAGTTATGACTGTCTCCACGTCTTCCCGACGTTCTCGCAGGACCCCTCAATGAGGGGAGTAGTTAGGAAGGCATATGTTAAGCCCTTTTCCCAATAGAGAGCGTCTACTGTCAGAGGATGATCTCCTGAGAGAGAAGAAAGATGAGGTCTGATGAAAGAGACTGCAAATGATGTTGTCTGATAGTATCTTCACCTGTCCGGCAGAACAGCTCGGCTCCGCCTTAGGGCTTCCCAACTTGCCTGTAATTCCCAGAGATGTGACAATTGGGTCTGAACTTTGTGGACCAAGTCCCCCGAAGAGAACTATCCCTCACTCGAGCTCCCCCTCTGGAGAGGCTTACGTCTGTGGTTACTAGCAGACAAGGCTACGAGGTCTATTCCACTCTCGTCCGTAGATTTTCCTAGTCGAGTCCCCATTGTAGGGAGTCCCGGGCGTCAGTGGACAGAGAATATCTTTCATGTTCAGACGAATCTGGTATTTGCCCATCACTGCCAGGATGGGGGACCGCAGAGCCCTGGAATGGACCTGACGTCATCTGTCAAGATTCCCAGAATACGCATCGCTTCTTTGATTGATGGGAGTTTCTTCCTTACCGAGAAACAAAGCCTGTGAGGGACTGAGATCAGCTCGTCTTCTGGAGAGAGGACGTTCCTGTACGAGACACAATCTCCAAAAGGAAGCCTGAAGTGCTTGGGTCATTGGCAGCGACTGCCAACCACTCACCGAAAGTTCAAGCCAGGACCCCGGGCTGTCACATGAGCGCCGGAGATCTCGCGATACTATTGCAGGATCTCCAATGCAGGCAGGGAACAGCGCATTCCCTGCCGCAGCACCTTTGGATCTTGCTGTCAAAGATCAACAGCGGGATCCAAAGGGTTAACAGCACCTATCGGACCCCGGATCCGATCAGTGCTGTTAGCCCGATATCTCAGCTGAGATGTTGGGTGTTTGATGAGAGCTCCGCGCCGGAGCTCACATCTAACACCGGGACATAACCCATGAGATTGTACAACGTCATGGGTCGTGAAGGGGGTTAAAAAAAACCCATGTGGGCCATCACAGTATTTTTCAGTCTAGCCTGATGAAAGTGGACAGCTGTCAGCTGCTACCCTCAGCTGCCTAATTTTACCTTGGCTGGCAAGAAAAAAAAATGTGTGGGCTCCATCCTATTTTTAAATTGCCAGTCAAGGTTAAGCTAGGCAGCCGAGGGCTGGTATTCCCAGCAGGGTGAGGAAACATTGTTTTAGGGTCCACACGTGCTACAGAATAGCAGCTCGCAGCTGCCCCAGAAAATGGCGCATTTATCATAGCCGCATTTCCAGGCACTTTACCAGGCTCTTCCAGCAGCTCATGTGGCGGTGGCACGCTGGGTAATAAGGGGTTAATGCCAGGTTTGTATTGCCAGCTGGTATTAAGCCCTGAGATTCTTAATGTCAGGCCAAGTTAGACCTGGTCATTAAGAATCTCAAATATACAATAAAAAAAAGACAACACACAGACAAATCATTTAGCGACCCCATCTTTATCACCCCCTCCCCATCATTGTACCCCTCCACGATCCTAGTCTTCTCTCTTGCTTGACACACGTAGCTCTGCTACATCAGAGACCGCAGGGATGAAGAACACGTCCGCTCCCAGTGGTCTCTGATCACTGAATGTGTCCTCATATAATGTTCTTGGTTACAGCAACAGGCACAAGATTCCCACCCTGGTGTCCGCATAAAGCAGAACGTTACACAGGGAGGGATCTGGCGCTTTTGTATAGTGCAGTCAGACCCTCTGCCCACAGTTGGGCAAACCTCAGGGCGCCTGCGGTGAGACTGGGAAGAGAGAAGAGGCGGAGGAAGACCAGCGAGGCGGTGAGGGCCGGAGATGTAATGAAGACCAGCGAGGCGGTGAGGACCGGAGATGTAATGAAGACCAGCGAGGCGGTGAGGACCGGAGATGTAATGAAGACCAGCGAGGCGGTGAGGACCGGAGATGTAATGAAGACCAGCGAGGCGGTGAGGACCAGAGATGTAATGAAGACCAGCGAGGCGGTGAGGACCGGAGATGTAATGAAGACCAGCGAGGCGGTGAGGACCGGAGATGTAATGAAGACCAGCGAGGCGGTGAGGACCAGAGATGTAATGAAGACCAGCGAGGCGGTGAGGACCGGAGATGTAATGAAGACCAGCGAGGCGGTGAGGACCGGAGATGTAACGAAGACGAGCGAGGCGGTGAGGACCAGAGATGTAACGAAGACCAGCGAGGCGGTGAGGACCGGAGATGTAGTAAAAACGTGCGAGGCGGTGAGGACCGGAGATGTAATGAAGACGAGCGAGGCGGTGAGGACCGGAGATGTAATGAAGACGAGCGAGGCGGTGAGGACCCGAGATGTAATGAAGACGAGCGAGGCGGTGAGGACCCGAGATGTAATGAAGACGAGCGAGGCGGTGAGGACCCGAGATGTAATGAAGACGAGCGAGGCGGTGAGGACCCGAGATGTAATGAAGACCAGCGAGGCGGTGAGGACCAGAGATGTAATGAAGACCAGCGAGGCGGTGAGGACCGGAGATGTAATGAAGACCAGCGAGGCGGTGAGGACCGGAGATGTAATGAAGACGAGCGAGGCGGTGAGGACCAGAGATGTAACGAAGACCAGCGAGGCGGTGAGGACCGGAGATGTAGTAAAAACGTGCGAGGCGGTGAGGACCGGAGATGTAATGAAGACGAGCGAGGCGGTGAGGACCGGAGATGTAATGAAGACGAGCGAGGCGGTGAGGACCCGAGATGTAATGAAGACGAGCGAGGCGGTGAGGACCCGAGATGTAATGAAGACGAGCGAGGCGGTGAGGACCGGAGATGTAATGAAGACGAGCGAGGCGGTGAGGACCGGAGATGTAATGAAGACGAGCGAGGCGGTGAGGACCGGAGATGTAATGAAGACGAGCGAGGCGGTGAGGACCGGAGATGTGGAGATGTAATGAAGACCAGCGAGGCGGTGAGGACCGGAGATGTGGAGATGTAATGAAGACCAGCGAGGCGGTGAGGACCGGAGATGTAATGAAGACGAGCGAGGCGGTGAGGACCGGAGATGTAATGAAGACGAGCGAGGCGGTGAGGACCGGAGATGTAATGAAGACGAGCGAGGCGGTGAGGACCGGAGATGTAATGAAGACGAGCGAGGCGGTGAGGACCGGAGATGTAATGAAGACGAGCGAGGCGGTGAGGACCGGAGATGTAATGAAGACGAGCGAGGCGGTGAGGACCGGAGATGTGGAGATGTAATGAAGACCAGCGAGGCGGTGAGGACCGGAGATGTGGAGATGTAATGAAGACCAGCGAGGCGGTGAGGACCGGAGATGTAATGAAGACGAGCGAGGCGGTGAGGACCGGAGATGTAATGAAGACGAGCGAGGAGGTGAGGACCGGAGATGTGGAGATGTAATGAAGACCAGCGAGGCGGTGAGGACCGGAGATGTAATGAAGACCAGCGAGGCGGTGAGGACCGGAGATGTAATGAAGACGAGCGAGGAGGTGAGGACCGGAGATGTGGAGATGTAATGAAGACCAGCGAGGCGGTGAGGGCCGGAGATGTAATGAAGACCAGCGAGGCGGTGAGGGCCGGAGATGTAATGAAGACCAGCGAGGCGGTGAGGGCCGGAGATGTAATGAAGACCAGCGAGGCGGTGAGGACCGGAGATGTAGTAAAGACGAGCGAGGCGGTGAGGGCCGGAGATGTAGTAAAGACGAGCGAGGCGGTGAGGATCGGGGACATAGTGAAGACCAGTGAGGCGGTGAGGACCGGAAATGTAATGATGACGAGCGAGGCGGTGAGGACCGGAGATGTAATGAAGACCCACTGGACCTGTAAGTATGAATTTACATACAGGGCGGAAAAGTGATTATTTTGGTGTCCCGGGGGTAGAGGGATGAAGAGCCGCCTTCACAGCATGCAGCATAGACGCTGGTGAAGGGGGAGCTTTTAGTTTAAAAGGCCTAGGGGGGACAGGATCACCATACCTGAACCTTGTCCGGGGATCCGATAATATCCGGACCGCGGCCGCAAGCAGGAAAACAAAACAACAATCTTCCTTTTCTGATTTTATTACTTAAATAAAACTCACAAGCCGAAGTGAACGATGACGCCGTGAACCCCGATCCACCGCGCGGCGCCGCTCGTCCCACTGGACAAAGATCTAGAACTTCATCAGAGAGGGCAGAATCCTTCTGCTGCTCCTCCTGGCAGAGGACGAGGAGGAGAAATCACAACACAGGAGGGAGGACGGAGGGGAAATCCAGCAGAGGAGCGCAGTGTCCGACATCCCCAGATCCTCTCCCATCACCCAGCGTCAGCGAGCGGCGATGTGAGGAGAAGCCGATCCCCAGACTGATCACTGACCGCAGAGAGCCGCACCGTAACCGCACTACGGCACTGACAGGAATGAGAGCGCGGCTGTTAGGACAGCTCTGGGGGTGTCAGGCGCCAAGACCAAGGACAAGAGTTGAGTGTTGGGGTCTTTTCCAAATGTCAAAGAGGGGCCTGCTGCACAGAGGGGTCCACTGCACAAAAGGGTCTGCTGCACAGAGGCCTGCCACACAGAGGGGGTCCGAGTCGAACAGAGAGGGTCCCTGCCACACAGAGACTGTCTGCGATACAGAAGGGTCGCCACCGCACAGAGGGGCCTGCCACTGCCCATAGTCCGATAAGCCACCTGTAAGCGGAGCTGGACACGATGATGGGTGGACTCCATTCGAGGTTTAGGGGAGGGAAGGGGGGCGGCTGGGGGGTGCGGTGGGTCACCGGCGGCAGATATTTCAGGGGCTTTATAAAAATTCAAGTTGTGGACCAATAACAAAAATAAACTCTCCAGAACCGTCCGGTGCTGATCCGATGACACACGGAGTCAGTAATAAATAGAGGATTCCTCTCGGACTGTGTTTCGCTGGGTGACAGCGAAGAAGACGTGGAGGAGCGAACAATAATCCTGGCGGCTTTCGGAGTTGCCCGGTGGCGGCACACGTCCTGGAGTCCGCAACATGGCGCTCCGGGAGGCCTTGGTCTCTCTTCACAGGACGCGGTGAGGTCACTGAGGCGGTGGCTGCTGCTGCGCTTCTTGCGGTGGCTGCTCTTGCTGTGGAGGGTCCTGCGGTGCTGGTCTGGGGGCCGGGGGTCTGGGAATTACCTGCGGTTGTCTTTGCCGATAGGCAATGACCGTCCCAAGCAGCAGCGCTATAATTGTCATGAGGTACAGATCCCACTCCGGCCCCAGCAGCTGATCCATATCCACCTGCAGCATCAGCTCCTTCACCTGATGGAGGACAGAGAAATAATAATAATAATAATAATAATAATATAATATTTATTCATTTATATAGCGCTATTAATTCCATAGCACTTTACATACATCAGTAATGCTGTCTCTCTTGGAGCTCACAATCTAAACCTCCTATCAGTATGTCTTTACAATGTGGGAGGAAACTGGAGTGCCTGGAGGAAACCCACAAAATGATTACGAGAAGGCGGCGGGACAAGATACAGACGTGTTAGCAGGTGTGGGGCGGCACACAGCAAGGGCGTGCACACAGTGAGGGTACCCACAGGCAGCACGCAGCGAGGGCGTGCACACAGTGAGGGTACCCACAGGCAGCACACAGCGAGGGTACCCACAGGCAGCACACAGCGAGGGTACCCACAGGCAGCACACAGCGAGGGTACCCACAGGCAGCACACAGCGAGGGTACCCACAGGCAGCACACAGCGAGGGTACCCACAGGCAGCACACAGTGAGGGTACCCACAGGCAGCACACAGTGAGGGTACCCACAGGCAGCACACGGTGAGGGTACCCACAGGCAGCACACAGTGAGGGTACCCACAGGCAGCACACGGTGGGGGCGCGCTCATGGGCGGCACACACTGAGTGCACGCAGGTGGTACAGTGAATGTGATCTCCGCCATTATCAGATCCTGCAGGGGATGAAGTAATCACAGCCAGCAGCCGCTCCCAGGGCGTATCACACCCCATATACCGGGGAGAGGTACACTATCAGAACCATCAGACCCCATACAGTATGTCTGTGTGGTGGACCCTGAGATCGGGGGGTGACGGACCCTCGAATCTCAATCTCTACATACACAGAATGTTATACACTTACATTCAGGTCCTGTAGATACTGCACCGAGTACAGTAGGCCGAGCTTACAGAGCGCCAGAAACACCGGGACCTGAGCGTCAGGACTCGCCTCCGCCGCCATGTCATAAAAACGCTTAGCGAGGTGAATGTCCTGGAAAGAGAAGACAAGAAACTGAAGAAAACAACACAGTCCTGATCTGTACAGATCAACGCACATCATTACTAATCCTGTATTATACTCCAGAGCTGCACTCACTCTTCTGCTGGTGCAGTCACTGTGTACATACATTACATTACTGATCCTGAGTGACCTCCTGTATTATACTCCAGAGCTGCACTCACTATTCTGCTGGTGCAGTCACTGTGTACATACATTACATTACTGATCCTGAGTTACCTCCTGTATTATCCTCCAGAGCTGCACTCACTATTCTGCTGGTGCAGTCACTGTGTACATACATTACATTACTGATCCTGAGTTACCTCCTGTATTATACTCCAGAGCTGCACTCACTATTCTGCTGGTGCAGTCACTGTGTACATACATTACATTGCACCCGCAGAATAGTGAGTGCAGCTCTGGAGTATAATACAGGAGGTAACTCAGGATCAGTAATGTATGTACACAGTGATTGCACCAGCAGAATAGTGAGTGCAGCTCTGGAGTATAATACAGGAGGTAACTCAGGATCAGTAATGTAATGAATGTACACAGTGACTGCACCAGCAGAATAGTGAGTGCAGCTCTGGAGTATAATACAGGAGGTAACTCAGGATCAGTAATGTAATGTATGTACACAGTAACTGCACCAGCAGAATAGTGAGTGCAGCTCTGGAGTATAATACAGGAGGTAACTCAGGATCAGTAATGTAATGTATGTACACAGTGACTGCACCAGCAGAATAGTGAGTGCAGCTCTGGAGTATAATACAGGAGGTAACTCAGGATCAGTAATGTAATGTATGTACACAGTGACTGCACCAGCAGAATAGTGAGTGCAGCTCTGGAGGATAATACAGGAGGTAACTCAGGATCAGTAATGTAATGTATGTACACAGTGACTGCACCAGCAGAATAGTGAGTGCAGCTCTGGAGGATAATACAGTCTGTACCATCTTTGGAGCATTACCCTCTGGCGCTCACCTGTTTGATGCCCAGGCCTTTCTCGTGCATGTACCCCAGGTTGAACATGGCTTGTGCACTGTGCTGCTGCTCGGACGCCAGGCGATAATGGATAAAAGCCGTCTCGTAGTCGATGTCGGTTCCGTGGCCGTAGAAATGGTAATCGCCGAGCTTCAGCCGCGCAACCGTGTACCCTGCCAAGACCAGGAGGAGGATTACCGGAGAACAGAGCACCATAATGAATGGAGGAGCAGCTGGTGTCTGCAGGTATCAGCATCTTATGGCTGCGGAGACCCTTATAATAAGTCTAGAATGGAGCGGAGGTGGTTGGAGATCCAGGACACGTGATGGCTTACCCACCTTGTGCGGCCGCCCGGTTCCAGTGCAGGAGCGCCCGCGGGTACGTCTCGTTCTCACCAAACAGATTGGCTTCATCTAGAGGAGAAACCACAAGAACATAGAGCCCAAGACTCAGAATAAAGCGCTCCATGGGCCCTCGCAGCCCAGGGGCCACAGAGACCTATGGGAAGTCACCTGAACACTATATACAGGACCTGTGATGGTATACAGCAGGAGGGGAAGAAAATGAGCCCTAAAAAAGGGCTGTCGTCCAGGCCCAAAGAAAAAGGTGGAGCGCCCACGCTACAAAAAAGGGGCAGCACGAGCGGCCCAAAAATAGGGGCGGCACCTGGGCTAAAGAAAAAGGGGCATCGCATGGGCCCTAAAAAGAGGGCACCACCTTTGCTCCAACTAAAAGAATCGTAGACCCTCGTCACCTCTTAAAGGGGCAATTCACATCACATGCCATAAATGCACTGGGTGAACACATGATTAACCCTTCAGTGCCCCAGCTTGTGCAGCATCACTCACTTTGGTCCAGGATGAAGGCAGCGTTACTTTGGGCCACCTCATACCCCTGCTCGGCCAGTAGTAAGTACTGCACCACGGCCGTGTTGGAGTTCCCGTTCTTGTAGCCGTTATACGCCGTCATCAGCCGCTCCGACCATCGGCCGCGTTCACACACGTTCTTAAACAGCTGGAAAAGAGAGCAGGGTCGGTCCGGCACCATCTCTGATAACAGGAGCCCCCGGCACCTCTCACACGGTGCAGCATCCGAGGGTCACTTACCTCCACCGCCGTCTGGCAGGATCGCAGCACCCCGGTGCCGGTGGCATGCATCTGCGCCAGGTTGTAGAACGCCAGGATGTGCCCGCCCTGAGACGCCAGGTTAAAATACTTCAGCGCCTGCTTGTAATCTCTCTTCACTCCGACACCATCTACAAGACAAGAGGATCGACTCAATCATCTGTGCCACCACCTGGCATCATCACCTGTATGTTGTGCCACCACCTGGCATCATCACCTGTATGTCGTGCCACCACCTGGCATCATCACCTGTATGTTGTGCCACCACCTGGCATCATCACCTGTATGTTGTGCCACCACCTGGCATCACCACCTGTATGTTGTGCCACCACCTGGCATCATCACCTGTATGTTGTGCCACCACCCGGCATCATCACCTGTATGTTGTGCCACCACCCGGCATCATCACCTGTATGTTGTGCCACCACCCGGCATCATCACCTGTATGTGTGCCACCACCTGGCATCATCACCTGTATGTTGTGCCACCACCTGGCATCATCACCTGTGTGTTGTGCCACCACCTGGCATCATCACCTGTATGTTGTGCCACCACCTGGCATCATCACCTGTGTGTTGTGCCACCACCTGGCATCACCACCTGTATGTTGTGCCACCACCCGGCATCATCACCTGTTTGTCATTCTTAGATTTACTACTTTTATTGATTAGTTAAAATTTTTTGAAATGGCAGCAAGCAATGAAGGGGTTAAGAGATGAACACCCTCCCCACTGAAGTACATAGAGCAGAGCTGCAGCTGCCCGTCCACCCAGCCTGGCTCCTCCCCGCCGCTCCCCTCCCCCATGGTGCTCCGCCCCACTACATCTCGTTCCTCCCCTGCGGAGCTACTACTTACTATAGTACATGGAGCCGAGCTGCAGCTGCCCGTCCACCCATCCTTGCTCCGCGCCTTCTGGAAATACTTCAGTGCCAGATCATAATTCTACAACAACAGAGGGAGAAGGTGAGAGGTCGGTGTGTCTGCGGGCCACCACACGAGGTGCAGGCGCAGGCCACCACACGAGGTGCAGGCGGGCCACCACACGAGGCGCAGGCGCGGGCCACCACACGAGGCGCAGGCGCGGGCCATCAGACGAGGCACAGGCGCGGGCCATCAGACGAGGCACAGGCGCGGGCCACCAGACGAGGCACAGGCCACCACACGAGGCGCAGGCCACCACACGAGGCGCAGGCGCGGGCCACCACACAGGCGCAGGTGCGGGCCATCAGACGGGCACAGGCGCGGGCCACCAACGAGGCACAGGCCACCACACGAGGCGCAGGCCACACACGAGGCACAGGCACGGGCCATCAGACGAGGCACAGGCACGGGCCATCAGACGAGGTACAGGCACGGGCCACCAGACGAGCGCAGGCCACCAGACGAGGCGCAGGCCACCAGACGAGGCGCAGGCGCAGGCCACCACACGAGGCGCAGGCGCGGGCCACCACACGAGGCGCAGGCCACCACACGAGGCGCAGTGCGCGGGCCACCACACAAGGCGCAGGCCATCACACGAGGTGCAGGCGTGAGCCATTACACGAGGTGCAGGCGCGGGTCATCACAAAAGGCACAGGCACTCACCACAGGAACGCCCCTGCCGTACAGATACGCCATCCCCAGACCGCTCTGTCCAACTGGGTTACCCTGAGAGCGGAAAATAAAGAGAGAGTCAGATGGTGGAAATAACGCCCAAAACGCCACCCAGCACCTGCAGGCTCCGCTCTCACACTGCCACACAGCGCCCGCAGGCTCCGCTCTCACACCTGCCACACAGCGCCCGCAGGCTCCCTCTCACACCGCCACACAGCGCCCGCAGGCTCCGCTCTCACACCGCCACACAGCGCCCGCAGGCTCCGCTCTCACACTGCCACACAGCGCCGCAGCTCCGCTCTCACACCGCCACACAGGCGCCCGCAGGCTCCGCTCTCACACCGCCACACAGCGCCCGCAGGCTCGCTCTCACACCGCCACCCAGCACCCACAGGCTCTGCTGTCACACTGCCACCCGCTGCAGGCTCCCTTGTCACACCGCCACCATACAGGACATGACTTCTCAGTGGCCAATAGTCACAGGTACCATGTCCGCTGCTTTCTTGAAGTACTGAAGGGCGGTTTCATTGCTCTGCCGACGGTGTCGCTGCCCTCTGAATACATCTGTAGGATAAAGAGACCCCCGCGTCAGAAGACCCTCTATACAGCAGGATGGAGGATCCCCGTATACCCCACCACATACTCCAGGACTCCTCACCTTTCCCAGGAACGCCATGGCGTGCGAGTTCCCAGCATTTGCTGCTTGATTGAAGTATTCAAATGCTCTCTGCAAGAATGAAATGAGAATAAGTGCATGGGGGGCTCAGCCCTGTGTGGGCAGGTCACGTACAGGTGAAGCGCAGACTGTTTGATGATGTTCTACTTCAGAAATTCAATACATAAACCGAAACACATATACATATACATACATACATAATAGTGAGTCAACTGCTCCACTTCCGTCTGGATGTTGCCTTTGTCACTTCCACCATTGCCATGTTTCTACACCCAAGTGATGGGTACAGAAATATGGCGGCCGTTACAGGCAGCTGCCAGCAGTCCGCCCGATCCCCGCTGCGAGCGAGCATGGGGCATGGGGGGGACAGCGATCACAGGAGAAGAGCAGAGAAACAACAAAGGGGGACCAGAGAGCAACCACAGGTGGGGAGCCAGAGAGCACGCAAGGGTGGGATCCAGAGAGACTCCTGCCAACCCCAGCGCCATAGAGCCTCCCATCATGTCACCACCCGCCCGATGCGATAGCATCGGGCTCCCATTATATAGTCATTACACACAGAGGGATCTATTTCATGTGTTTATTTCTGTTAATGTTGATGATTATGGCTTACAGCCAATGAAAACCCAAAGTTCATTATCTCAGAAAATTAGATTATTATATAAGACCAACTGTAATAATGATTTGCAACTCGTAAATGTCCTAATGAAAAGTCTGTAGAGTAAATGTCCTTGGACAGGCTCCTCCATGAATTCCTGCACAATGCGGTGTGGCCTGCAGGCGATCAGCCTGTGGCTGCTGAGGTGTTATGGAAGCCCAGGTTGCTTTGATAACAGCCTTCAGCTCGTCTGCATTGTTGGTTCTGGTGTCCCTCGTAGATTCTCTGTGGGGTTTAGGTCAGGCGAGTTTGCTGCCAATCAAGCACAGTGATACTGTGGTTAGTAAACCAGGTATTGGTAGTTTTGGCAGCGTGGACAGGAGCCAGGTCCTGCTGCAAAATGAAATCTCCAAAACCAGCAGAGGGAAGCATGAAGAGCTGTAAAATGTCCTGGTAGACAGCAGCACTGACTTGATAAAACACAAGGACCTACACCATAGATGACATGGCCCAAACCATCACTGATTGTGGCCTCTCCGCCCGCTCCTCCAGACTCTGGGACTGCGATTTCCAATGCCCTTTTGTGGCTCACCCTCCGTGTGGAGTGTGTCAGTGACTGCGGCCTGGACATCTGACAAGTCAGCAGTCTTCCCCATGATTCTGCAGCTACTGAACCTGACTTAAGAACCATTGTAAACGCTTATTAAGCCTGTGCAGGTTAATTACTCTAATTTTCTGAGATAATGACCTTTGGGTTTTCATTGGCTGTACGCTATAATCAACATTAACAGAAATGACCCCCCACCTGCCTGTGGCAGACGAGGACCCTAAGTGATGGCAGCCTGCGCTCACAGCGACTACAGACGACCCGAGTTACATCACCGGGAATAGAGGACGTCACTGGTGGAGAACAGCCATCACCGAGGAGGACAACGTCTGCAGCCGGGAAAGAGGCGCTGCTGCCCGCAGATCGCGCAGAGGGGGCGCCTGATAATGGGGGAGAAGGCCGGACCACAAGGACATCCAGGGGGTGAGGGGACACGGCCGGACCAAGAGGACATCCAGGGGGTGAGGGACACGGCCGGACCACAAGGACATCCAGGGGGTGAGGGGACACGGCCGGACCACAAGGACATCCAGGGGGTGAGGGGACAAGGCTGGATGTTACAGACACACCTGATGGTTTTGTTCCACTCCTCGTCCACCGTGCAGGTGAAGTTGTCCAAGTCCTACCTGGAGAGAGAGGATCAGTATTAGATACAGCGGCCAGAAGTCACAGCACTAAGTCAGGAGAAGCCCCCGGAGCTGAACTCCACAGCCGCAGGCAGACTGCAGAGCTGAAATCTCACAGAATTCCTTCAGAGATCGATGACGGAACACAACCGAAAAACTGCAGCTCCTCCGTTACTGGAGCAGTCTGTCTGCCAACAACCAGAAGTGTGAGCACAGCTCCGGGAGTATAACACAGCACCTGGGTGGGTCCTTAGGTGGCTCTGCGTGATTACACTGTGAGCACCGCCCCTTTGTACAGGGCCCGTCAGACCCAGCTATCGGGGGTCACTAGTTGCCTGACCTGAGCCTGGACGTCGCCTTTCTCGGCCAGGAACTGGTAGTACTGGATCAGGTCCTCCTCCAGCATGCCGCTCGCCATGCCGGGGTTCTCCAGCTCGTCCGGCAGCCTGATCCTCTGAACGACCGTCCCTCCAGTGAGCGAGATGTCACTGGCCACTGCGGGGAGAAGGTGGGCGGGGGGATTCACAGATGTCAGCTGTTACCTGGATCGGTCATCATCTTCCTCATCATACAACACTATGGCGTATGTTACCGTGATTGGCGACCAGCCGGTAATGTGTCAGTGCCGATTCACAGCTCTGCAGGACTCCGATCCCGGCCCAGTACCGATAACCCTGCAAAAAAGAAGTCGCAAATCAGTGTGATACTGCAGCCGTGACAGCGGGTCTGCAGGAGACGTCATAGTGGGGTCTGCAGGAGACGTCATAGTGGGGTCCGCAGGAGACGTCATAGTGGGGTCCGCAGGAGACGTCATAGTGGGTCTGCAGGAGACGTCATAGTGGGGTCCCTCTGCGATGTGAACTCACCAGAACCATGTGCGAGATCAGATTTCCTCCCAACGCTCCGAAGGTGTAATAGACGAGAGCCTGACACCAAAGAAACAAGGACGTCAGCCCCGAGCGAGGAGCAGAAACCCCCCACAAGACGAACACCCCCGTACCTTAGCCTGACTGGAGTTCACACCGAGACCGGACGCGTAGAGAAAACCCAGCGCCTAAACAGAGGTCAGAGGTTATTGTGGGGGTCACAATGCACAGACCGCCAGCACTAGCCGCAGAGAAGATGGACTGCAAGCTCTTGGCACAAGGACTGATCTCCCTTAGCTGTAGATATCAGCTGCAAATAGCACCAGGAGAGCGGAAGGAAGACTGCTGTCGACTGCACCTGCCCCTGCTATAGACTGTACCTGTTGCTGCCTGTAACCTGCTGCCGATGGTTTGTACCTGACCTGCCTGTAACTGCCCTGCCTGTAACTGCACCTGCCTGTAACTGCACCTGCCCTGCCTGTAACTGCCCTGCCCACGACTGCACCTGCCCTGCCTGTAACTGCCCTGCCCACGACTGCACCTGCCCTGCCTGTAACTGCCCTGCCCACGACTGCACCTGCCCTGCCTGTAACTGCCCACGACTGCACCTGCCCTGCCTGTAACTGCCCTGCCCACGACTGCACCTTCCCTGCTTGTAACTGCCCTGCCCATGACTGCCCCTGCCCTGCCGCAGATCGTATTTTGTACTTGCAATGTCAAAGTCCTAATATATGAAATGTGGTAATAAATAATATAAAACGTCTTGACCCAAATTTATAAAAATTTACTTTTAAAGGGAACCAACCACCTCAGATCACCCCAATACACAGTTAGTACATGTCCCTGCACCCTAAGGATACCTTTCCAGCACTGTTTTTGTGTAAAATCTTGCATTAGTATAACTGATATAAAGAGTTTATAAACTTACTAGCCTGGAGACATCTGGGCGTATCCCTCCTTCTGTTATACTTCAGGGCTGTGCATTGCATGGCTGCGCTCCCCCTCCCTCCGTGCCTGCTGCCCTGCCCTGATGGGTGTGATCGTTATCTCCTCTGCACAGAGGGAGGGGGAGCACAGCAATGCAATGAATGCACAGCCCTGAAGTATAACAGAAGGAGGGATATGCTCAGATGTCTCCAGGCTAGTAAGTTTATAAACTCTTTATATCAGTTATACTAATGCAAGATTTTACACAAAAACAGTGCTGGAAAGGTATCCTTAGGGTGCAGGGACATGTACTAACTGTGTATTAGGGTGATCTGAGGTGGTTGGTTCCTTTTAATAACACAAATAAAAAGGTTCATGAACAAAAAGCAAAGAAAAGGAAAATACAATAAACAGAGACAAGAACTGCACAAAACAAGAACAAGTGACGCGTGGTGAAGTGATAATGGAGCGACGTCATCTGGTGATAGTGACCGCACGTCCCTCCTTTACCAGACATACACCAGCTCTCATGTTGGGGTCTGTTACAGGGAGGATTTAGGGATCACCAACATCGAGCTCTACCCCACATTGTTAGGTTAGGATAATCTTCCCTCCCTATTCTTTTTCTTGTTTTGTGCAGTTATAGTTTCCATTTATTGTATTTTCCTTTTCTTTGCTGTTTGTGGCTGAATATTTATGATAGCGTTATTAAAAGTTAATTTCTATTAATTCTGTTTTGTTAAAACAACATGTTCTTCTATATCTCTTGTACATCGGCAGATTGTTTTGTGATCGGCTGCAGAAGTAGCAGAGAGCTGGACCCGGGGAGGGGATCACACATAAAGGCAGAAGCCTCCTGTAACCCTAGGGAATGGTGGTCTTACCGTCTGCCCCAGGGGGGAGCCCTGCTCCGTCAGCTTCTCCAGGAGCGTCTTGGCAGAGCGGATATCCTGCTTCAGGGGATCCCCGAATAGCAGAGCGTAGGCCACCTTCTCCATGGCTTTACTGTGACCCAGGTCCGAGGCCCGCACAAAGTAGTCGAAGGCCCTGAGGAAGAGAGGGGGCCAAGGTGAGATCACTGGACGAGCCCGCGGGCAGAAGAGAGAGAGAGGGCCCGACGAGCCCGCGGGCAGAAGAGAGAGAGAGGGCACGACGAGCCCGCGGGCAGAAGAGAGAGAGAGGGCCCGACGAGCCCGCGGGCAGAAGAGAGAGAGAGGGCACGACGAGCCCGCGGGCAGAAGAGAGAGAGAGGGCACGACGAGACCGAGGGCAGAAGAGAGAGAGGGCACGACGAGACCGCGGGCAGAAGAGAGAGAGGGCACGACGAGACCGCGGGCAGAAGAGAGAGAGGGCACGACGAGACCGCGGGCAGAAGAGAGAGAGAGGGGGCCGACGAGCCCGCGGGCAGAAGAGAGAGAGGGCCCGACGAGCAGAAGAGAGAGAGGGCCCGACGAGCCCGCGGGCAGAAGAGAGAGAGAGGGCCCGACGAGCCCGCGGGCAGAAGAGAGAGAGAGGGCCCGACGAGCCCGCGGGCAGAAGAGAGAGAGAGGGGGCCGACGAGCCCGCGGGCAGAAGAGAGAGAGAGGGGGCCGACGAGCCCGCGGGCAGAAGAGAGAGAGAGGGGGCCGACGAGCCCGCGGGCAGAAGAGAGAGAGGGCCCGACGAGCAGAAGAGAGAGAGGGCCCGACGAGCCCGCGGGCAGAAGAGAGAGAGGGCCCGACGAGCCCGCGGGCAGAAGAGAGAGAGGGCCCGACGAGACCGCGGGCAGAAGAGAGAGAGGGCCCGACGAGACCGCGGGCAGAAGAGAGAGGGCACGACGAGACCGCGGGCAGAAGAGAGAGAGGGCACGACGAGACCGCGGGCAGAAGAGAGAGGGCACGACGAGACCGCGGGCAGAAGAGAGAGGGCACGACGAGACCGCGGGCAGAAGAGAGAGGGCACAGGTGAGAGCATGGACAGGGCATGAGGGGTGCGGGACTCACTCTCTCCGCTGCGACCTCTTGGTGCTCTCGTTCAGTATCTTCATCCCCTGCTGGTACAGATCTTCTGCCTCCTGCATTTGAAGTCTCTGCGCAGCTTGTTCCTCCGCTGAGAAGAAAACAGAAAGACGAGTGAGGTGAAGGATAAAGGACGGAGGACAGAAGAGAGGAGCAACAGTCTCCTCATCCCCGGGGGGCACTTACTTTCGCAGAAGCCCCATTTTAAGTCGCTCTTGTAGTCGAAGGTGGTGGCGCACCATAACCTGCCGTCCTCCCGTCCGTCCGACGTGCATTCGTCATATTCCTTCTCCATGAAGAGGAAAGGGAAGTGGCAGGGCTCTCTGTCCGACGTCCCCCCGATGGCAGAAATCACTGATGGGAGAAGAGGGAGATTAGTGTCAAGACCGGACCGGGCCCCCGACAGATGGAGGACCGGGCCCCCCGACAGATGGAGGACCGGGCCCCCCGACAGATGGAGGACCACCACACACACCTGATGGGACCAGACACCCCATCAATAATCACAGGCCCAGCCCCCGAGCTCCCTCCACCAATAGTCACAGGCCCAGCCCCGAGCTCCCTCCACCAACAGTCACAGGCCCAGCCCCCGAGCTCCCCCCACCAATAGTCACAGGCCCAGCCCCCGAGCTCCCTCCACCAACAGTCACAGGCCCAGCCCCCGAGCTTCCGTTGTTCACACGTCAGCTTGGAGGCTGCACAGGGGGCTCAGACCACACAGAGGGACAATGTCACATGACTCGTCTCCATCTCACAATTCTCCTCTGATTTCAGGGAGATGCTGAAGACCCCAGATGACCCTCCCTTTCAGAAGGCGGTGACCCGGCCCCTGGATGTACCTGATTTTTGGACGTCTGCTTTGTCCGCCTCTCTCTTGTCCTCCTGCTCGGTCCAGGAGGTGTCTGGGGCCCCCGATCCCCCCTCCAGGCTGTCTGTGTTGTCCAGGAAGGTGACGGTCTGTGTGCTCGGCTCGGCCTCACCCTGGTGGTCTCCCTGCTCTGGATTCTGGGGTGCAGGGCTCGGGAGGTCCTCTGGGGCTCCAGCCTCCGGGCTGTCCTGCGGTACCTCATCCTCCGTCCACCAGGCCGACCTCTCAGAGTCCGGCTCCTTGTACTCCGGCTGGTCTCCAGCGGGGTGGGGTGGCTCCAGGATCTCCTGGTAATGAGGAGCCACAGTCAGGACACCGAGGGGCAGCCACGTCCCAGACAGATTAACAGGAGACCGAACGAGGCCCCCCAAAATGTCACATTCACACCACACGAAGCAGAAAACTCACCGAGGTCTCGTCCTCGTCCTCATCATTATCTGCAAAAGGAAGAGAGTCAGTGACCACCGGCCCCTGAGGGGTGGGGATCTCTCTGTCCCCTCCTCCCTGGGGTCTCTCCTCCTACCCGGTGGTCTCTCTTTCTCTCCTCACTCTCTCTGGCTCTCCCAGGTCTCTCCTCCCCAGGGGTCTCCTTCTCCTCTCCTCCTTCTCCTCCCCCGCAGGGGTCTCCTTCTCCTCTCCTCCTCCCCCCCCCCCCCGAGGGGTCTCTCTCTCCTCTCCTCTCCCTATCTCAGGGGTCTCTCTCCCTCTCCTCTCCCTCTCTCAGGGGTCTCTCTCCCTCTCGGGGGTCTCTCCTCTCCCTCTCGGGGGTCTCTCCTCTCCCTCTCGGGGGTCCTCTCTCTCTCTCCCACTCCCTCTCGGAGGTCTCTCCTCTCCCTCTCGGAGTCTCTCTCTCCACTCCCTCTCGGGGTCTTTCCTCTCCCTCTCGGAGGTCTCTCTTCTCCCTCTCGGGGGTCTCTCTCCTCTCCCTCTCGGGGGTCTCTCTCTCTCCTCTCGGGGGGTCTCTCTCTCTCCTCTCGGGGGTCTCTCTCTCTCTCCTCGGGTCTCTCTCTCCCTCCGGGGGTCTCTCTCTCTCGGGGGTCTCTCCTCCCCCCTCTCTCTCTCCCTCTCGGGGTTCCTCTCTCTCCTCTCCCTCTCGGGGGGTCTCTCTCCTCTCTCCTCTCCCTCTCGGGGGGTCTCTCTCTCTCTCTCCTCTCCCCGGGGGTCTCTCTCTCTCCTCTCGGGGGTCCTCTCTCTCTCCTCTCGGGGGTCTCTCTCTCTCCCTCTCGGGGGTCTTTCTCTCCTCTCGGGGGTCTCTCCTCTCGGGGTCTCTCCTCTCGGGGGTCTCTCTCTCCCTCTCGGGGTTCTCTCTCTCTCTCTCCTCTCGGGGTCTCTCTCTCTCTCCTCTCGGTCTCTCTCTCTCCTCTCGGGGGTCTCTCTCTCTCTCCCCTCCTCTCGGGGTCTCTCTCTCTCTCTCCTCTCCTCGGTCTCTCTCTCTCCTCTCGGGGGTCTCTCTCTCTCCTCTCGGGGTCTCTCCTCTCTCCCTCTGGGGTCTCTCTCTCTCTCTCTCTGTCCCTCTCCTCTCGGTCTCTTCTCTCTCGGTCCCTCTCTCCCTCTCGGGGGTCTCTCTCTCTCCTCTCGGGGGTCTCTCTCTCTCCCTCTCGGGGGTCTCTCTCTCTCCTCTCTGTGTCTCTCTCTCTCTCCTCTCGGGGGTCTCTCTCTCTCTCCTCTCGTCTCTCTCTCTCCTCTCTGGGTCTCTCTCTCTCCTCTCGGGGGTCTCTCTCTCTCCTCTCTGTCTCTCTCTCTCTCTCTCTGGTCTCTCTCTCTCTCTCCTCTCGGGGGTCTCTCTCTCTCTCTCTCCTCTCTGTCCTCTCTCTCTCTCTCCTCCTCTCATCTCGGGGGTCTCTCGCTCTCCTCTCGGGGGTCTCTCTCTCTCCTCTCGGGGTCCTCTCTCCTCTCCTCTCGGGGGTCTCTCTCTCTCTCCTCTCTGGGGGTCTCTCTCTCTCTCCTCTCTGGGTCTCTCTCCTTCTCTCTCCTCTCGGGGGTCTCTCTCTCTCTCCTCTCGGGGGCTCTCTCTCTCTCCTCTCGGGGGTCTCTCCTCTCTCTCCTCTCGGGGGTCTCTCTCCCTCTCTTCTCTCTCTCTCGGGTCTCTCTCTCCTCTCGGGTCTCTCTCTCTCTCCTCTCGGGGGTCTCTCTCTCTCTCCTCTCGGGGTCTCTCTCTCTCTCTCCTCTCGGGGTCTCTCTCTCTCTCCTCTCGGGGGTCTCCTCCTCTCGTCTCCCTTCCTCTGGGGTCTCTCTCTCTCTCCTCTCGGGGGTCTCTCTCTCTCTCTCTCCTCTCCGGGGTCCTCTCTCTCCTCTCCTCCTCTGGGGGTCTCTCTCTCTCCTCTCGGGTCTCTCTCTCTCTCCTCTCGGGGGTCTCTCTCTCTCTCTCTCTCTCTCTCGGTGTCTCCTCTCGGTCTCTCTCCTCTCTCGGGGGTCTCTCTCTCTCTCCTCTCGGGGGTCCTCTCTCTCTTCTCTCTCGTCTCTCTCTCGGGTCCTTCTCCTCTCTCCTCTCGGGGTCTCTCTCTCTCTCTCGGGGGTCTCTCTTCTCTCTCTCCTCTCGGGGGTCTCTCTCTCTCTCTTCTCTCCTCTCGGGTCCTCCTCTCCCTCTCGGGGGGTCTCTCCCCTCTCCTCCTCTCGGGGGTCTCTCTCTCTCCTCTCTGGGGGTCTCTCTCTCTCCTCTCTGTGTCTCTCTCTCTCTCTCTCTCGGGGGTCTCTCTCTCTCCTCTCTTCTCTCTCCTCTCTTCTCTCTCTCTCCTCTCTGGTCTCTCTCTCTCTCTCTCCTCTCTCGGGGGTCTCTCTCTCTCCTCTCGGGGGTCTCTCTCTCTCCCTCTCTGTCTCTCTCTCTCCTCTCTCCTCTCTCGCTCTCTCTCTCTCTCTCTCTCTCCTCTCTGTCTCTCTTCTCTCTCTCTCTCTCTCTCTCTCCATCTCGGGGTCTCTCCCTCGTCTCTCCTCTCGGGGCCTCTCTCCCCTCTCCCTCTCGGGGGTCTCTCCTCTCGCTCTCCTCCCTCGGGGGTCTCCTCTCTCTCTCCTTCCTCTCGGGGTTCCTCTTCTCTCTCTCCTCTCTCCTTCGGGGGTCTCCTCTCTCTCCTCTCGGGGGCCTCTCTCCTCTCCCTCTCGGGGGTCTCTCGCTCTCCCTCTCGGGGGTCTCTCCTCTCTCCTCTCGGGGGTCTCTCTCTCTCTCTCCTCCTCTCGGGGGTCTCTCTCTCTCCTCTCGGGGGTCTCTCTCTCTCTCTCCTCCTCCTCTGGGGTCCGCTCTCTCCTCTCCTTCCGGGGGGTCTCTCTCTCCTCTCGGGGGTCTCTCTCCCCTCTCTCTCTCTCGGGGGTCTCTCTCTCTCTCTCTCCTCTCGGGGGTCTCTCTCTCTCTCTCTCGGGGGTCTCTCTCTCTCTCTCTCTCCTCTCGGGGTCTCTCTCCTCTCCCTCTCGGGGTCCTCTCTCCTCTCGTCTCTCCTCTCGGGGGTCTCTCTCTCTCTCCTCTCGGGGGTCTCTCTGTCCTCTCCCCTGGTCTCCCCCTCTCCCTCTCGGGGGGTCTCTCTCCTCTCCCTCTCGGGGGTCTCTCTCTCTCCTCTCGGGGGTCTCTCTCTCTCCTCTCTGTGTCTCTCTCTCTCTCCTCTCGGGGGTCTCTCTCTCTCCTCTCTGTCTCTCTCTCTCTCTCTCTCCTCTCTGTGTCTCTCTCTCTCCTCTCGGGGGTCTCTCTCTCTCCTCTCGGGGGTCTCTCTCTCTCCTCTCTGTCTCTCTCTCTCTCCTCTCTGTGTCTCTCTCTCTCTCTCTCTCCTCTCTGTCTGTCTCTCTCTCTCTCTCTCTCCTCTCCATCTCGGGGTCTCTCGCTCTCCTCTCGGGGCCTCTCTCCTCTCCCTCTCGGGGTTCTCTCGCTCTCCTCTCGGGGGTCTCTCTCTCTCTCCTCTCGGGGGGTCTCTCTCTCTCCTCTCGGGGGCCTCTCTCTCTCCTCTCGGGGGCCTCTCTCCTCTCCTCTCGGGGTCTCTCGCTCTCCTCTCGGGGGTCTCTCTCTCTCTCCTCTCGGGGGTCTCTCTCTCTCTCTCTCCTCTCGGGGTCTCTCTCTCTCCTCTCGGGGGTCTCTCTCTCTCTCTCCTCTCGGGTCGCTCTCTCCCTCTCGGGGTCTCTCTCTCCTCTCGGGGGTCTCTCTCTCTCTCCTCTCGGGGTCTCTCTCTCTCTCCTCTCGGGGGTCTCTCTCTCCTCTCGGGGGTCTCTCTCTCTGTGTCTCTCCTCTCGGGGGTCTCTCTGTCTCTCCCCCTGGTCTCTCTCCTCTCCCTCTCGGGGTCCCCTCGGTTCTCTGTCACTCACCGGCCGCAGTCCTCGTTATCCCGTGGCCCAGTAGGGCCGCTATTACCCCGCAGTAGAGGCCCAGGAGCAGCAGGGCTCGGACGCTCCGGCCCCCCATCCTGCAGCGGACCTGTCCCCGCTGTGACTGACTGACAGCCCGGGGCTCCGGCCGCGGCCTAAACCAGAAGCCAGAACCACCCGAGCAGAGAAACCAACCAATCAGCGGCCGAGGCTCTTCCACCTGGACCAACGAGGAAGCGGGCAGTGCCGGGCAGCCAATCAGACGAGCTGGGAGGGGATTCGGCCCGAGAAGGCACGTCATCAGCGCTCGGGGTACATGGCTCTCTCTGATTGGCTGCTCAGCTGGATTGTAAACAAACTACAGCTCCCGGCATGCTCCGCCGGCCCCGCAGTGCGCGGGGCTGATGGGAAATGTAGTCTATAACATTGAACCCTCTGTATTATGTAACCTGCAGTAATAGAAGCGAGGTCAGCAGGCGGCGGCTGGACAGGGCGGACAATGAATGCTGGGGTCTGATTGGTTACAATTCATAATGGAAGCTGGGCTCTGATTGGCTAGAATTGAAAATGGAAGCTGGGCTCTGATTGGTTATAATTTATAATGAAAACTGGGCTCTGGTTAGAATTGATAATGGAAGCTGGGCTCTGATTGGTTAGAATTTATAATGGATGCTGGGCTCTGATTGGCTAGAATTGAAAATGGAAGCTGGGCTCTGATTGGTTAGAATTGATAATGGAAGCTGGGCTCTGATTGGTTAGAATTGATAATGGAAGCTGGGCTCTGATTGGTTACGAATCTACGATTGATAATGGAAGCCGGGCTGTGATTGTAGGTCCTGAGTGGTGTGAGGCCCCGCCGCCGGGGTCCCATGGCCGGGGTGAATACATGGGCTTGCAGCACAGGGGTCTGTTCACATCAGTCTGTTTTATTTTGTGTGACTGCTGTAAGACTGAACCAGTGCACGGTAGGTTAACATCTAAGGGGCTGATGAGACTAATGAGCGGGAGCTAAGGCCTCATTACGTGTGGACACATGCCGCAGGCACGGACATACGGGGACACACAATCCCCTATGGACCCATACAGACGTCCGTGATTCTGCACGTACCGTGTCTCCATGTGGAGCACATGCGTGTCCTTGTGCTCCACACGGTGACAAGTCCGTTTTTCTGCGGAGCCATGGTCCGCATTTACGTCCAAACGTCCTGCACACGGATGTTCACACTGTGACATCCATGTGCACAGACCACGGACAAAAGGAAAAAGCTTCAAAATAAAGATTTTCATACTCCCCTCGCTCTCACTTCCGGTGCCGCTCATTAGGGCTCATGAATATTCACTTCACTGAGCCTGACAGCGGACCGGAAGTGAGAGGAGCTGTTAGCGCTGGAGCAAGGTGAGTATGCGGTGACAGGCTGTCCATGAGGAAGGTGCCAGGTTGTGCTCCGAAACGCGTTGGAATAAAGGAAAGAAACTGATTGTGAAATCCTGCCTTCCATGTGAGTGTTTTCTTTGGGTATAGCAGCGCGGACCGTGATACACCTCTTTATTCCCAACTTTGCTCTGGACGTTTTCCCACGTGCGAGTGGTCGGTGGAGGTCCTGCAGCAGCTCATTTGTTGATGCCTTCAAACCAGTTGTGGGTCACACAACTGAACCAGGTGAGTGGATCCATAGCACCACCTTTACACTTTAGTGTCGCTAGTGATAGGGCACTATTGCGCCTCTTGTCCCCCACCCCTTTTTTTGCACAAGACTTCCTCCATGCAATTGCTGACAATATTAGTACCCAGTATGATATAAGGATCATTGGCATTACTGGCTTCTGCTACTACAAGGACCCCCTGGTTCTACAATTCCACCCTCCCCACATTTATGGGCACTTCTCTAACCCCCATCACAGTAATCGGTTCACCGTTAGATGCATTAAGGGTAAGGTCTATTTAAGGCTGTTTCAGTTCTGTATCAGCCCAATACTTTATATAAAGGATATAGGGGATGGTGGTCACCTGTGACCCGGTGTCCAGCAGAGCAGGTGTCGGGATGCCATCATGTACAATGGACAGAAACGGCCTCTGTCCGATGAAGGTCTTGTACCAGGAGGCTGGGCCCTGTTGATCTGGTCCTGAGGTTTGGCCCCGGCCCCCAGGGACTGCCGGTTTAAAGGACAGCTCCTGGCGAGGTGACCGGTGTGGTTACAGCGGCGGCAGATGGGCTCCCCAGTGGAGCTGTAGCGGTCAGTGGTTCTCCCTCTGTACGCCGTGGCTTGCTTCCCTTGCATCCAGGGGACGTCTTCCGGGCTGTCGGCAAGTTGAATCAGCAGCTGAGGTCGGGGCTGTGATCGCGGCGCTGGCTGTTTGCTGCAGCTGCAGAGCGTCCATTAGCTTAGTGATGTTTTTGTTCATTTGGTGCATCTCAGCTCTCAGGGAATCATACTTGTCAGGCTGAGCAGATTGTACATTGTGCGTGGCTGCAGACACGGGTACTGGTTTTGGAGTAGCCTGCACCTCACCATCGCACCACCATTTGATAGCAGCTTCAAGGGTTTCTACCGGCTTTAACCCTTTGATAGCCATCTCCTTCAGGGTGTTAAAGTCAGCTTCCGGATTGCTTAATGACCACCAACGTACAGTCTTACTGTCCTCAGGGGATAGCAGGCCCCACGTGAACTGTTCAATGAGGAGCTTGTTCTCATCCTGTGCACTGGCGGGGCTGACATGTATGACGGCACGAAATGCTTCTTCCAGACGCCAGGCATAAGGTCTGATATCATCTCCCGGCCTCTGGTAGCAGTGATGGAAGCACATGCGTATATCAGCCTCATTGCATCCCTCGAAGGCAGCTCTCAGTTTATTGAATATAGCAGAGGCTGATCTGCATTCAGCGGTAAACCAGGACGCACTTTATTTCTCTGCTGCGCCAGTTAACTGTCCGAGTACCACAGCAGCGCGTTGTTGGCCGGTCATCGCATACATATCCAGGACGCTATTGATTTTTCCGTTTAAAATCATCCAATGTATCGGGGCGTCCGTCATACTGGGGCAACCACTTTTCCCCCTAGGATGTATGGGAGTGACATTGGCATTATTGGGGCGAGTGCACCCGGTGCGCAGGTGGTGCTGGTGGTGGCAGCCATAGGTCCTTCGGTGTAATTCCTAGTGTCAGCGTACGAGCCTTCGTCGTCGCTGGAGGAGGCCGACATGTTAGAGGCCCCCCTAGTGAATTACAGCCAGTTCTTAAAGAGTTAAACACTTCGGGAGTTTCCGGACTAGGCCGCGGCGCTCGGCTGAGCGAGGGGCGGGCTTCAGGTTCACGCTCTGCGGCTGGCACGCCCCCTTTCTTCCTGCTCTTCGGCGCAGTAATGGCGGCGTAGTTTAAACAGTCACTCAATACAGTCAAAATCACGGCACACAGTACCCGGTAATACCGGGCACGGGATCCTGTTTGTGAGGCCAGAAAAGATATGTCGAGCCCAGGCTTTGGGGTACTTGGGTATCAGGCCTCAAAGGGGTTAACTGTGTCACGGGGAATGGCAGCCACACCTGATCCCGTGTCTTTGGCCTATCTTTGAAAAGGGGGTGATATTTACAGGGGGCTATGTACAAGTTTGTCGTGACGCCACCTGTAGTTTCTGGTGATGATTCACCAGTGCTGCCACAGCCCGCCGGAGGTCGATGGTATTGCTGCTGAGTCGGTAAAGTCCTCCACAGGTAGGACTGGAATCCCGGGGCAGCGTAGTGAGAAGGGGCAGCTTGGATTGGAGCTGTGGCTGGGATGGGGAGTGTTGGAGCAATCTATGAGGAGCACCGGGAACGGAGAGGAATGACGCACACACACTGCAAAGTCTCTGTTACCTTTTACTCCCTCTCTTGACCCACATGGGAAACCGGGTGGCTGAAGCCTTCACGGTGTGAAGGGGTTTTCTGTGGTCCTATAGTGTCCCACAGGTGCAGATCCCCGATGTCCGTTACTTCTTTGGGCGAACTCCCCCAAGTTCCTCACTCCCTTTCTTCTATTGCTCCTTGCCTTCTGTCCCCACTTAGGCTTGTGGGACACTGAAGGGCCACTCCGGGTCACTGGTTTGGGCCTAACCACGGCACCGACCACCAGGACGTCTTCGCAGCTCTCCTAGCGTCTGTACACTCTGACTAGCTCCTCCCCAGCAGCAGTATTTATAGGGGATCTTGCCTAAGGTCAGCAAATGGTGCTCCCCCTACTATGCTGGGGTGGAAGGTGTTGCATGTAGTAGATACCTGCTGTGGAAACCCAACTGCGCATTAGAGATGTCTATGGCTACCTGCGTGAGCAGGTCACCACATGGGCTGTTCCCGGACAGGCAGCAGCAGCAGGACACGGGTCAGAGACACGGAAGGCATACCACTGGAGACTCCGAGAGACTCTGCAGCCCACTTTGACTACCCGGCCAGCTATCCCTACCTAATAACTGTTGTCTTCTGTGAACTGTACCACCACCAGCATTGTTCCAGTAAAGTACCCGGGTAGAGTGACAGAGTCTCCGTGTGCTTATTCACTGCTGCACTGCAACTTATACATGTCCATCATCAGCACCTCCATCACTACAGGGGCATCCCTGCCCCGGAGGGCCAGCTCTACCTGCAGGGAGCTGTACCATCTCGGCTTCTGTACCATCGCCCTCTGGAGGTCTGAAGCGGCGCTGGTGCTACATCACCGGAATCTGCGGGTGGCGTCA